>CAJVRI010000557.1:3545000-3930000 GCA_911649635.1 Poeciliopsis gracilis
CAACAGAAACTCTTGGATGACTTTGTCTTTATTTTCAGTTTTCAGTTATTTCTCATGATGAACCACAGAGACACAGATTTATAGATGCAACTTAAGACTAGAGAGAAATACATTTCAGTCCTTTGAACAAAATCTTTTCCTTTGTTCTATCCAGGTTATTTTGTGAAAACATAAATTAAGTATATATAAAATATATGAAACCAGAGAGTAGAACTATAACTATTACATCATATTATATGTAATACGGTAGATTGAGCCAATGAATTCTGGCTAAAAAGTACAAACTTAATGTTTTATTATTTTCTCATCATATATATTGTTTGATGTATTTTTCCTATTTATTCCAATGTTTGAAAAAAGTTTAACTTTAAGTTGACTGAATGTTATATTTTCCATTTTGTAAATATTTGCTGCTATCGTAGCCTGTTGTCAGGCAGAAGACCGACTTTGTGACCGACTTCATGTGGCTGTGAAGGTCCAGGTCTGAGTCCTGTTTCCAGCTGCAGTAACTGAGATGAGTGAACTGATTGGTGAACTGATTGGTGACAGCGTCTGCGTCGTCATGGTAACCAGAGCTCGTTGGAGAACCCCAGGACTGGGCCCTGTGGTTCTCCATGTGATTTTTCTCAGCTCCTTTGAAACAAAGAAGTTCCTGTTCTGTGGGTCAGACTGGTTGGTTGTTTTATTTTCATCTGAATTGGTCCAATGAAAACTCTGACATTCGGTTTGTATCTCCGGTCCACAAACGCCCGTCTGAACCGTCAGCAGTTTGAGATTGTTCTGAACCTCTGAAGTCGGGCGGATGGTTGCAACGCCGCGCTGTCAGGACTGTCTGCAGGGAGATTCACAGCCAAACGCCGACACAGATCCTGGCTTTTATCTCCCTTGTTTGTAACACATGTTTATTACTTCCCCTCCTGGTTGTGTTGGTTCTGCGTCGTGTCGGCATCTGGAGCCTCTTGTCATAGAAATCCTCCTGGACTTCTGGGTGGAAATGAGGAAGCTGGGAACGCCGAGGCGTGCAGACGCGTCTCTGAGCTCCTGCTTGCATTCAGGATGCTTCGGTTCACGTTTGTCCACAAGAACCGAGTAGATTTTATACAATCACAAATAATCATTTAAATCACTAAAAACGACTGGTCAGAAAAGCTGAAGTGAAGATTTTGAATTGTCTTTTTATGCTTTTGCATGTTAGGCGGCTGCAAGGAGCCTCCACACCACCAGGGGGCCCCCAAGAGCACCAAGCCAACATGATACAAATATCTAGACTTAAAATCACATCACAAACTAAATTCTATTGCACACAATTTCTATATTATTTTTATAGTCATGATATCAAACTTGTCAACTTGTTTACTGTAAATTTAATGTTTATTAGCAGATGTTACTTTGAAATAGTTAAAATTCACATGAATCCCATTCTGCATTTCAAAATCCAAATGTTTTTTTAGCTTGCTGCTCCTGTGACATTAAATAAACATCCATAAAGATGAGAGCTAATTACAAATTATGCTAATGATAGCTACACTCTTGGAAATAATAAAGCGTCTGGTGTTGACATGTTGGTACGATTAAAATCTGCTCAGGGGCCCAGAAATGCTTCGCTTAGCGCCACACTGCCCCCTATGGGCTTGGCATGTTTAAAACAACGCTCAGTGGTGCAATTCAGCAGTTCTGGCCATGTTTGGACAGAAAAGTGAATTTGACAGCAGTCCCATAATTCTCTCCTCGGTGTCCAGAAGCAGTTGATGTGAACACGCCGCCTCCTACGCTGAGGAATGATGGATTCCCCTCTTTGTTCTCGTCGGTTCCTGCAGTGGTTTGTGGGAGAGGAAATGTGCTTCCAGGCAGTTTTATTTTAACGTGAACAAGAAGTTTGTCGTTACTGATAAGTAGTGGGATGCCTGAGTGTCCTCGAGCAAACCTGCAGCGCAAAGCATTTATTTCAATCTAACAGGAATGTGAGCCTGTCTCTGCAACCCCAGCTGGTTTCTCAGGGTTTATTCTGGACAGCAGAACATGCAGAAGTTGATGAATCTGCAGCGATTTGAGGTGATTTTTCCAGATGGACGCCATCAACTGATTGCCAGCTGCTGTTGCGTGGGTGTGTCGGGTGTTTTTGTGAAGAAGCCATTTTCTGATTCAAATGGTCAAACTAATCTGATGTAATTACAGCAATCATCTTGTTGCACGAGATGTTTCATCATTTCTCCCTCTGCCTTTTTGTTCTTTATTACTCGTGTTTTATTTCATTCTTTATTTTTCATCATCAAATTGTTTCCTCTGTTGCTTGGAGCACAAATGATTTCTGCATCTGAATATAAACAATAACATCTCATTTATACGCCACATTCATGTCATTATTGCGTGTTTTTAAAGTATTATTTACAGATTTGTTTTTATCTGTTGTCTAAGTTTAAATAATTAATAAAGCTTCAAACTGAAACTCAGGCACTCGACCTTTTGACAAGAGAGCTTATAACATTAATAAAACATCTCCTAAAATAAGGGTTATTATAAAAGAATCCACATTTTTAATTATTGTCAGGTTTTCAAATAAAAACAAATATTTAACTTTTGTAAAAACAAAAACAAAAAAGTTGTCAATGTTTGAAAATGTTGCTTTTTTAAAACTATAATTTTTCACAAACTAATGACAATAAAAAGCATAAAATGTTTCTGCTAGTTTTAATGTCAGTGTTGTGAAAGCTCAATGTAATTATTCCATCAGTTTCAGACGTTTTAATTCGAACAAATCCGCACGTTTGAAACATCCAGACCTGTAGGGGGCAGCGCAGCGCAACACAAAAACCTTGACCAGCCAATCAGAATGCTTCAAATCAAACATCACTTCCTGTTAGGAATTAAACATTCAAAAGAGAAAGAATCAAAGAAGCTAAATAAGTAAAAAACATGAGCAAAAGACCAGAGGACAGAATGACGACAGGATAAAACAAATCCAAAAATCCCCCTGAGGGAACCGGAGCAGAGGAAGACGGGCTGAAATGAAGAGCTTAATAATCCTGAATCTTAATCTGACCAAGTTCATCCTCTAAAATCTTTCAGCTCGAGTTTTTACTCTTTTTAAACATAAAATATCTCAACAGCTGCGTAAAAAGCCCAGTTAGCGTCAAGTTCGTCTCAGAGGATTGTTGAAAGGCTTCTGAATCTTCTGTGGAAAATCTTCCAGAAATTGCAGTAATTTCCTGCAGATTATGTTTGGAAACCTTTGATAAATCCCTCCAGCAGCTCGAGCAACCAGTAATTTCTTCTAGCACATCTTTAAACCCAAACATATGATTTTCCTGAAATGTTTTATTTGAGCTGCAGACGAAACGACAGAAACGGCCAGAGACTCAAAATATTTTACCTGAGAGGCTGCAAGGATGCAATTTTCTGTTTTGCAACAATCCCACTCCGGCAGGAAGGCCTGTCCAGAGAAAAACACTTCAAGAATCAGATTAGGTAAGAAGTTTGGGTTTTCAGCAGTTATGCTGACGACATGTTTGCACAAGTATTGACCTGAGCAAACCTGCGATTATTGTTTTCTGAAAGGTTCCTCCCAGATCGTCAGAAAGAGAAAACCCTTCCAGACCCGGCATTTTCTAGAAAGGCCTGTCGGCTGCCGAGTTTCTCCACTGCCAGGTCAAAAGATTTTACAGTTTACAATCATTATCTGCAGGAAATTTCTGTAAAATTTCCCACAGTCAAAGGAAAGTGCACTGTCAGCACATTTTAGACATTTAATTCACTGCAAAGTTTGTCATTTTTTAAAACATTATTTGTGTTAATCTTTGTTCACAATGTTTAGAAATCAACTAAGAAATCAAAACTGTGCTAAAAACTTATTGCTAAAAATTGCACATTTATTGTAAAAATAGGACATAAAATGTCTCATCAAAGCATTAATTCACATCACTAAGGCCCATTAGCAACATAAAATTCAGTCTTTTATTTGGATTCTGCATTAAAAATGTTAAATTATAATCTGAAAAGTGTGGAGTGCATTTGAATTTGGTCATAAAATCCTGTTTCTGTCATTTTAAGCTGAATTTAAGCTGAATTTGTATCATTTTGAAAAGTGAAAGGGAAATAGACTTCAACATGTTTACATGTGTAAATGTTTCTACATTTAAAACTCATGTGACGCTGCTGGACAATGTAAAGGACAAACATTTTCTACAAACGTGTAAGGAATAAAGTCTAAAATCTGACTGACATGGGTTCATTTTTAAAATAACGTTTTGTTCCTTTTTAATCTTTGCTCAAAACTTGGTTAAAATTTTACATAAAAAGTCTGAAAATTTGTTCATTTATTACAACTTTATTGTAAAAATAAAATTTAAAATGCGTGTACTTAAAATCCCATTAAAGTGTCTCATTGGATGATTAATGCATTAAAATCTTAAAAGTGTGGAGTGCATCCCCAGTCTGTGAAGACATCTGTTTTGGACTTTTCTCATTTGAAATGTGAGAGTAAGCTGAGTTTAGCTGACACGCCGTCATTATTCGTCCTTTCAGCATCTCGTCTGCTGACCAAGTTCATCCTGGATCAGAACTTCAGGGCCTGAGCTGCACATGAACAGGAGTTTCAGCTATAATGCAGCGTTTGTGATGTTCATAGCCATGTTTGCTCATGAGTCATGACAGAATAAAAATACATAAATGAAGGAAGCACAAAAGAGACAGTTTCCGTGTTGACTCAGTTTTAATTCCTGTGCATCCAGTGAATGTGGATCTTTATGAAAACTGAGTCACTCTGACGCTTTCATGTGGCTCGGCTCGGATGGGAAACAAAGACGCCTTTTCTTTGGTCCTGAACAGCAGCGCGCGGCGGCTGACGTACGTCACGGCTGTCCCACGCCTTCCCGGCACGCACTGATGCTCATCACGCTTCCAGCTTCTCTCCGAGTCCGGCTGGGTTTTAACTCACCGTCTTATCTTTGTTCTCATCTTCACTGCAGGCTGATTCCCAGAGCAGGAAGTCGGCCTACAGCAGGATGTGAGTTTTGGTAAATCGGAGGAAGCTGAAGCCAAACCCCTTGTTCGGTCAAACATTCAATCATTTAAATTTAAATATTTAACTCCAAGCTACTTTGGTAGCAAGCTAACTACTTAGTTTACGAGCTTAGCTTCATTCAAAGTATTCAGTTAGCTCAGAGCTAGCAGGATATTTACTTAGCTTGAACAAGCTAAACCTTAAGCTAGCTCAGAGCTAAATATTTCCTGGGTGATGAATGGAAGTGGTTTCCTGCTGGCTGCAGATCTGCTGGTCTAGATTACCTTAAAGCAACTCAGTGCTGAAATGTTGGACAAAAAAACTAAAGAAGCAAAAATAGGCGCGATTTGAAGGCAGGGATTTAAGTGAATTTTACTTAAATATTTAACTTTGATCCAAATATTTAGCCCTGAGGTAAATATGGATATTAAACTTCAGTATTTAGCTAGAACAAAACATCTGCCTTCAAAATAAACATTTAGCTTCAAAGTAAATTAGTTGGTGCTAAATACGTAGTTTTGTGCTAAACATTTAGCTAATCAAGTACTTGAGTTGAAACTGTTATGAAAGAACACCATGGCGAAAATATGTCAAAAACATAACCTGCATTTTTTTCTTATGTTTGTATGAATAACCCAAATTATTGGGTTTTGCCTGTAACTTTCCAAACAGCATCTTTTGCTTTTTTATGCATTTATGTGACCCAGTCTTGAAATGCAGCCAAACAATCAAAATATTGTCAGCTCAGTGAGCGTCAGACAGGAATCTGCCATATTGTGCTCCGCATGCCGTCCCGTCTGAGTCCAGCGGAGCCTGAACGGCCGGAGGCGACTCGTTTCCAGCTGCTGGCCCTCACAGAGAACCTGGCGCCACCCGCTGCGCACTTCACCTGCAGCACAGGGAGTTTCCTCAACACTGGGAGGAGTTCAGTTCAACACGAATGCTGCAAAACTGGACATGTTGTAAATATTTCCACTCAGTAAAAATCTGAAAGGTGTGGCATGAATTTGAGTCAGAATTTTGCACCTTTGAATTTGTGCAGATTGTGATTGTTGCTCATTATTCTCTGTGAAACTTCTCCAGCTCAGTCCGATCAGATGGAAAGTTTTCATTCCTTGCATCAGCACAAAGCTAAATTAGAAAAAGCAAATTTAAGGAAACTAAATCTAAATGTGCAACACAACAGAAGACAAGAATAAACTCAAAAGGAAGGAACTGAAGCAGCATCTAGAATCGCTCTTTGTGTTTTTCTGTTATTGTCGATCTTGTTAGACTCCTGTCACGTCTTTGAGGCGCCACACAAATATAATGTATTATTATTATTATTATTATTAAGACTTGTCCAAAAATAAAAAAGCACAAACATAAATGAAACATGTTTGAACATATAGTTGTTCAATATCAGAAATATTGAGAAATTCAAATTGTCAACAATAAACAACAGAAAAGACATTTTTACATTTTTATATAAAGTGAAATTTTTGGTGAGTTATAAATGATGTCATCTTTCATTTATTCCATGTGAAATGATTTGAAGGTTTAAACCTCAGTTTATTGCTTCAGTGAAACTAAACACCAAATATTATTTTGCTTCACATTTAGTTGCATCTTTGTGTTTATCTACCAGATATTATGCTAAATTTCAGGTATATTGATCTTTCTGTCTGTAACCTGACATGAATCCCATTCGTGACGCCAGAAGTCGAGAAAAAGACGTTTTCTGAAACGTGAGCGATCACTCCACACAGATCTGTAATTCTAGATCAGCAGTGCGTTGATAACGTTGCTTCCTTCTTCTGTTTCAGAAAAACAAGTTTTTCTCCCTCCTGGTGTTTCCATCTCTTCACGTCAAAAACATAAAGCTCCTGTTTTCCTGCAAAACGCCCACCTGACACCAGGTAACAAGAACCAGGTCACACACCCAGAGGAAGTGCATTCACACAGGCGCGTGTGTGTGCGTGTGTGTGTGTGTGTGTGTGTGTGTGTGTGTGTGTGTGTGTGTGTGTGTGTGTGTGTGTGTGTGTGTGTTAGCTATGCAGGGCCAGAGGACATCTTCCTGGCCCGTGTCTGCAATCCCAAGTAGCCTGAGTCTAACGAAGCGCTCTGAGCCGTAAAATGAGGACACAAAGCAGTCATTAGGTGTGTTGGTGTGTGTGTTCGCAGCTTTTATTGGTGCAAAAAGCAAAAGAGAGAGTGGAAATGACATGAAACTCCACGTATCTTCTCCTGCGTTTGTTCAGACTTTGCATCTCATTCATGAATAGTTTCCCACTCAGGTCATCGGCCGACGTGGAGCCGGCCTAAACTTCATGTCCGGGTTCAAGTGGGAGAACTGAAGCTGTTGCTGCGCTGCAGTCAGGATGCCAGGCTCTCTGCTCGGGGTCAGCAGGAGGTCAGCAGGAGGTCAGCAGGAGATCAGCTGGAGATCAGCAGGAGGTCAGCAGGAGGTCAGCAGGAGGTCAGCAGGAGGTCAGCTGGAGGTCAGCAGGAGGTCAGCAGGAGGTCAGTGCGTCTCTGCTTTAGCCTGACAGACGAGATCTGATGAACGCCTGACGGTCTGAGCGACTCGGTTCGACTTGAGGCCAAAACGGAAACATTGGTCCTGCTTTAGACAGGTAGGACGTTTCACCTGGAGAAGCTCAGCAGCGTTTATGTCCTGCTAACAAGACGACGGTTGATCAGATGTTCATTTGAGCCGGACCTGGACGCAGCGGCGATCTGAGTGTTTGTGTTAGATTCTCAGAACAAACACCCGAAATGTTGAGTCTTTCTCATTTTGTTAAGTTGGAACCACTAAAAGTAATTTTGTAAATCTGGATTTTATCAGATAGACGAAGCACATCGGTGAAATGGAAGCTAAATGATGAAACCTTTTAGTGTTTTTGCAAAATCTCAGCAGTGTGGTCTGAATGTTCAACTTTATGGTGAAGAAGTTTAAACATTTTATCAGAATATATTAACATTTAAAAAGGGTTTTAATCTAAATCGGTGAAACTTTCCTCTGTGTTTGTGGATTTTATCTGCCCCCAGGAGACGTTTGGGGGCAGATTTCTGGGGCTTTCTGCTGACAATCACCCTCATGTATTCATTGCCAAATGAAAGAGGAAGTTTCTTCAGGATTATGAAGTGAAAACTGGAACATTTATTAGAAATGTTTAAAACAAAACATCATTTTTCTTTCCTTTCACATTTCTACATCGCTGTTTTATTTACAAAAAAACAATAAAATGTATTGATTTTACTTTTATTTGCTTGATTTTTAGATTTGTTTCATTTTTTTCTGTGACACTTTTGACTTGACAGTTTTTGCTGAAACGTTTGAACGTCGCTGCTGTAAATGTGAGAAAATACTTGAGAAATGTTTGGCTCTGACATGTCGACGTTTCTTCTTCGTCTTCCTGAGTTTTCCAGCTGTTTGTTCGGACAGAGCGGCTCCTTTAACTGGCTTTTGTCTTTTGAACACTGATGAAAACCTCTGCAGCATCTGTTCACTGAAACATTCATTTACCTTTTATTTGCCAATAAAGAGAGGAATAAACCCAAAAGCATCAAACGGTTCTGGAAGAGAAACAGAAAAAAGCTGCAGAGTTTCCAGTTTGAATTTGCGTTTAGTTTTCGTCTCAGCGATGAATCTGTGAAAACCAGATTTGACCTTTGACTTTTGACTTGTCTGATTTCTGAGCTGATTTTCACGTCTGGCTGCAGTTTGAGAAAAATGTAAAACTTTCAGTTTGACAGCGAAACTCAGAGATATAAAGACCTGGAGACATTTTTCTGGGCATCAAATGCAAATTTCTTAATTTAACACAAAATGATGAGTGAAAACAGAGAATGTTGAATGTTGAATGTTGAATGTTGAATGTCAGGCTATGCTGAACGTCAAACGCTTTAAAGACATGAGGAGTAAAACAAGATGACAGAATTAAATGTTTATTATAATATCACTATCAGACCTTTCATTCCCATCACTTTTCAGGATGTTTCTTCTTTGAGCAATTTGCTGCTGTAACTAAACAAACTGATTTTTCTTGCTGAAAAATTAGTTTTATTTCAAAAGTACAAAGATATTTGCAGTAGAAACTGAACAAACTTGGCAGGATTTTGTGTTTTTGTAGTGCAACAAGAACTTATTTCACATCCAGAGATGTTTAACCGGAATAATAGTTTCATAATAAAACATTCTATTCACTGTTTAGTTCTTGTTCTGCTGCGTTTAATGTGATGCAGCTGTGAGCAAAACTTCCCTTTTCACCTCCAACTCAGTAACAAGCAGAACGTTTCTGACAGAAACCTGGAGAAAAGTCAGAGCTGAAACGTTTCCAAAGCAGCTGAAGATCCAGGCGATGAGAAACACGGCAGCCGGCTGGGAGAACGGAGGAGAACAGCAGCTGCTCTGCTGCCTGGTGGGCATTTCGGATCATTCAGGATCGAATCGCCGCAGGATCATTAAAGAACTGCAGGATCAACCAGAACTGCAGGATCAACCAGACCTGGAGGATCAACCAGAACTGCAGGATCAACCAGAACTGGAGGATCAACCAGAACTGCAGGATAAACCAGACCTGGAGGATCAACCAGACCTGGAGGATCAACCAGACCTGGAGGTTCAACCAGAACTGGAGGTTCAACCAGAACTGGAGGATCAACCAGAACTGGAGGATCAACCAGAACTGGAGGATCAACCAGAACTGGAGGATCAACCAGACCTGGAGGATCAACCAGAACTGGAGGATCAACCAGAACTGGAGGATTAACCAGAACTGCAGGATCAACCAGAACTGGAGGATTAACCAGAACTGCAGGATCAACCAGAACTGCAGGATCAACCAGAACTGCAGGATCAACCAGAACTGCAGGATCAACCAGACCTGGAGGATCAACCAGAACTGGAGGATCAACCAGAACTGGAGGATCAACCAGAACTGGAGGATCAACCAGAACTGGAGGATTAACCAGAACTGCAGGATCAACCAGACCTGGAGGATCAACCAGAACTGGAGGATCAACCAGAACTGGAGGATCAACCAGAACTGGAGGATCAACCAGAACTGCAGGATCAACCAGACCTGGAGGATCTGTTGCTCTGACCAGGATCCAGACGACGGAACCAAACTGTCCCCACTTTATCAGGTAGATGATGATATCGATGTCCTGAGGCCATTTTCAACTAATTTAATGCAAAAACACATTTAAACACTGGAACATTATAAATATTCAACATAAATAAAACAAATAAAGTGAATTATAAAGTCTCTGTAAACTGAATTATCCTTCAAAAATAAGTTGAAAACATCAGACTGGAGACTTTCATCATCCAGTTTTTATGACAGTGAAAAATAATAAATCATGCAAATTATTGCATTTGTTTTAATTTATCATGTGATTAATTGATCTATTGGTTTATTAAACCAACAAAAGAATCTGGAAAGAAAACTGAGAAACTTGGAGCAGATCTTTTTATCCACCAACGTCCAATTTTATATTTCTTGTACAACGGCGTTTCAGAACTCTGTTTAGTTAAGAATAGAGACACAATTTCACGAGAAAGTCTTGAAATTTAGACACAAAAGTCGTTTTTATGACTCATCAGGATTTGAAATAAGTTATTAAAATTATTGTTCATGTTTTCAAAATGAACAATAATATTGTTCATTTAGCATTAGCATTAATGCTAAACATTAATGCTAACATTAATGCTAATCATTAATGCTAACATTAATGTTAGCATTAATGCTAACATTAATGCTAACATTAATGCTAACATGAATGCTAATGCTCTCATCCAGGAAGCGGATGGTTTCCTGGACGAGCTGCTGGCTCCTTCAAGCCGCATTTGGTTCGTTTTCCGTCTGAACTTCTCACAGATTTGAATCATTTTCTTTTGATGGATTGTTTTGCTTCAGTTTCAGGTTCATCTGCCAGCCTGAGGTTTGAAACGGCCATGCTGGGGTCAAAGGTCAGAGCAGATCAGCAGTAGCTCTCTGATCTGATGATCATGCTGGAATCATCCACTCTGTCCAAGCCTCATAAACAGAGGTTGTGTTATTGTTTAATTTTTCAGTAGAAGCCGTCTTTTCGGAGATGCAGACCAGATGTTGACCTTCCCAGCTAATTATCTTCCACCCTCAGGAACAAAACGTACAAAATGTTCTCTGACTCAGAGGTGGCTGCTGAGTGTTTGAAGGCATCCTTGGTTTGAAAATCAGTTTGTTGCAAAGAAAAAAACAAATTGCTCCTAATTTCATGCGACCCAGCAGTGGTGTCCAAAGTGTGGAGCGTGGGCCATTTTCAGGTCGTGAAATAACTTCCTGTGGCCCCGACTGCAGCGCATGACTGATCCAGTCTGCTCCAGCAAATGGATCTGATGCAGAAACTTTTATTTAAATGTCTTAGGAAGAGAATTTTGCAGTTACACGCTGACATATTTAAGCTTCGTTAAAATGTAAAATGTTTGGTGTAACGTTTTTATGTTTTCATTTTAATCAGAATAAACTCGGTCCATTCATTCCATAATCTTGGACAAAAAACATTTTGCAAACAAACAAGATAGAAAATATCAACTGAAAAAGTTTGGAAAAACTTCCTGATTTCTATTTGTTGCACTAAGATGTTAAACCTTTAATTTGTGGTGAGTCCATTTGTTGGCGGTTTGAGCCGCGTTTCCATGTCGGCCGGCGGCGTTTCTTCAACAGCCGTAAAATCCCCTTCAAGTTTTGGATTTACTGTAAATATTGAGGAGAGAAAAATCGGATGACTTGCTTGATTTTGGGTTCAACTGGAATTTTTTTTTGTTCTAAATTTACATTTAAAAAATCTGAAATTTTGAAATTAATCTCAGAAATTTTCTACACCAAATTTAAAAATTTCAGTTTCAAATGTCAACAATTTTAAAACGTTTTTTCAATTTCTGAGATGAATCTCAATTTATGTGGAAATATAAATTTTTGTAGTAATTAAATTTAGCTACTTTATTTGCTTGATTTTCAGTCGTTTTTGACCCAACAGTTTGGTCCAACTGACACCCTGATGACATCATCATTTAATACAAAATGGACATGAAGACATGAGGACAGCATTCAGCCGGGGCCAGGTCGCCATGGTGATGACAGGAGCTGATTGGGCCGATGCTCAGGTCTGTGAGGTTAGCACACACACACACACACACACACACACCCCCACACACACACACACACACACACACACACACACACACACACACACACACACACAGAAATCCCGGCTGATGCAGTTCTGATGGCTGCAGCTTCAGGGGATCCCCGGTGGGAGGGTCGGCGCTCCTTCTCAGGACTATCGTTTACAGACATGTTCAACCTTTTGGCTCCGCCTCACACAATGACTGCATTTATTTTGGATGCAACATGAAAACCTGCAGCTGCCAACATTACATCACGAGTCATCAAAGACATTTTTCATCACAGACGTTTGTGGAAGATTTTCTTTTTGACAAGCTGCTTTCTAGGAATGAAATGTTGCTGAAGTAATATTTTAACCAACTTTAGTTCTGTACAGCAACAGTAAACAAAAAATTGAACGTGCAAGCTAAATATTGAGTTTGTGAACGTTTGGTTTCTAAACAAAATATTTTGCAATGTTTTCCATCCATTCTGCATTGAAAAACTTCCAGTTAACAAGTTAAAACATTACAGCTTCCTCTGCAATCAAGGACTTTAGCAGGCTAGCTTAGTTGCTAAACTTGTAGCTTAAATTCCAATGTAAATATTTATTTTTCCAAGCTGAACAATTAATTTACAAAATAAATATTTATCTTCTGAACTAAATATCGAGCTCAGATCTAAATATTGTGCTTGCAAACTAGCTAGTAAGCTAAATGTTTAATTAGCTGGCTAGCTTGTAGCTAAATATTTTAAGTTCCAATATAAGTATTTATTTTCCTCATACAATTTTGTCTAAGCTAAACATTTAATTTACCTGGGATTAGCTCGGATCTAGATATTTAGCTTGCTAACAAAGCATTCAGCTAGCAGCCTTCATGTTTAGCTAGCAGGCTATCCTGAAGCTAAAATATTTAGCTCTGACCTAAACATTTAGCTAAATATTTGTCTTGGACCTGCGACTTTTATAAATGTATTAATGGTGAAAACATGACTTTCTTCCCTTAAATGAGAAGCTGAGCAAACCAAATTATTCCTGGTTTTGACTGTGAGACTTTACAAACAGACCATAATAATAAAATCCAGAGAAACTGTAACTTTAAATGTTATTAGTTTTATGGATAAGCACATAGCTGGAACCTCCAACATCTTTAATTTATAAGTCTCTCATGAAGGTTTTACCCAGGAAGTGAAAGTATATCAATAACTCCTGGTTTGGAGGTTTTGGGTTATTTTGCAGCCGGCAGAGAGAACATTCCTGATCTGATCCCGGCTGCTCGCCCTGCCTCCCTCCAGACCTCCTCTCCTCCAAGCCACAAGTGTTTGATTCGCTGCCTGGTCCTGCATGTTAATGAGCAGAGGCAGCGTGGAGCAGTTTAAAGCTGGCTCAGCCTCCAGACGGAGCGGCAGGAGAGTTGGAGACGCATCCAAAGCGCGCAGGACGCACAGACGGAGTTCAGAGCGACAACAAGCAGAAAACCTTCCTTCCTTCCCTGCAAGTGGATTTAATCTGCACCCACCAACATCCGTCCAGTTCGCATTTCCTCCTGAGCGCTGAGGAATCCAGTCTGTGGAACTTCTGTTTTTCAGAGCCAGTATTTCACGCCATGCATCGGTGCAAAGTGCTGCTGCTGCTGCTGCTGCTGCTCATCCTGCACTTCCTGAGCGCAGAAGGTAAAACCTTCATTTACTGAAAAAATGTGGGCCTGGCGCCCAAACTGGTGATGTAAGAGTTTCCTGCTCTGTTTACTGACTCTGTGTTCCTGGAAACGGAGAGACAAGTCCAGTTTCACTGGGATCCAGAACCAAGTTGAGCGTCTCTGAGCGGCTGGCAGAAACACCTGCTGCATGCAGGAATCAGACCAGACCAGGACTCTGGCAATAAACAATAATCAGTTCATCCACGATAAGTTCAAACGAGATCAGTAATTTCCATTGATCGTTTTTCTTCCACAAACTGGATGATAAAGTCTCCAGTTTGATGTTTGAGTCTCAACTGGACATTTTGAAGGATCATTTTGCTTCCAGAGTTTAAATGATTCTTTTTATTTGTGGTTTTTGTTCTGATGATTCATGTTGGATATTTAAAATGTTTCTTGCTTTTGCATTATGTGACCTAAAAATGGTTTCAATAGAGAAATATTTTTGCTTATTGCGATAAATTCTGAGAAAATGTGTCATCAAGAACCATTTGTTACTGTGACAGCTGATCCCAGTGAGTCTGCTGGAATGGATCCAGTATTACTGCTATTTGGAGAACATTTACCATTATTCATTTGAGAAGTTGGATAAAATTAACCTGAAATCGTTTTAGATTCTTTCAAGAATATTTTGAGGTTCCTTTGACTGATTGGTTTTGTTTCCACTCGGCGTCTGTCAGGCGTTTTGAAGCTGCTGCTGTTTCTGCGCCGTAAACGTTTTCGTTTACGACTTGATATGATACAAGTTCATATCAAGTCGATATGAACTTGTGTGTTTTCTGGCATTTCTTGTCCTGTGTGAGCGTGCAGCCTTGCAGCCCTGCAGCCTGATTTAACGGGCCGCAGGTCGGCGCTGATAGCAGCTGATGGATGAAGGGGAACCTTGGACTATCCGGGTCATCCCAGATATACAGCCCAGCTAAACCAATTTTCTGCGGCTCTTTCTTGGCCGGCAGCAGAGCCGTGACCGGCGGGAAGCTGGAGCTGCAGGGAAGATGAATGTGGAGTTACTCAAGAAACGTGTCAATAAGTAGCAGCGAGTTATCTGGGTCAGAACCTCTGAAACACGACGTGTCACAGACAGAAAGATAAAAAACAGCTGAACGGATACAGAACCGAAGCAACAGCTCATTAACTGGAGTTTTCCTGTCAACGTGTTTAAATGTTTGCAGAGAACAGAACCGGTTCTAACATGTCTCCATTTCTCCTCAGCCTATAAGTGCAGATGCACCAGAAAAGGACCAAAGATCAGATATAAGGACGTGCAGAAGCTGGAGATCAAACCCAAACATCCCTTCTGCCAAGAGAAGATGATATTGTGAGTAATTTACTGAAACGATTTCAGTCTTTCTTCTTCATCTGGTCCAAACCTTTTGCTATAATCACCAAAATCAATAAGTTGAAAGCAGCTGGGCCAGAAACATGAAATATTTTAAAATTTTTGTTTCTTTTATGTTGTTCCTTTTGTAGAAAACAGATCAATATATCAGAGTATGTGCAAAGAAATATAAAAAACCATCTTCACATAAGACGGGATCACAGAGATGATTAAGTTATTAGGACAGAAAAATCAACGTATGAATAAAACTAACTAAAAACACAGAAAACAACTAAAAACACAGAAAAAAAAAACTAAAAACATTGAAATTGACTAAAAACATCAAAACCGACCAAAATATTGAAACCGACTAAAAACACGGAAGCCGACAGAAAGCAGTTTAAAACACAGGAAGCTGTAAACGTTTCGCCGCTGTGGTTCCAGCCGCAGGGAAAATGAGATGGAAAAGTTTGATCCTCTGTGAAGTTGGAGGATCAGCAGATGGACGTTTTGTCACAACCTCTGCTGCCCCCTGCTGGCGAGTACAGTTGTTCAACAATAAAATCAGAAGTGGATTGATTATTGATCAGTCTGTGACGTCGGATCTCAGGTCGTGATTTTAATCCTGCTCAGTGATTCATGTTGATTTTCGGCTCTGCAGTCGTTTTCGGTGAGAATCCGGTTCATTTCCAGAATTTGCATCCTGACAGCAGCAGGATTGTTTGTTGGTAATAAGTTCATCCAAAGAGTCTGTTTGTGTTTGTGACAGTAGGAAGGAAAAGCTGCGTTCACACAGCAGCTCTTGATGTTCAGTTCTGATGTTTTTTCTGTTTGTTCATTTACTAAATGAGTCATTCAATGAAACCGCAGTCAGGCATAAAAGTAAAATCCCCACATTCCTGTAAATTAATACATTTGTTCTTCTGCAAAAGAAATAAAAGTAACAGAAGAAAACGGTGAAGACAAGCTGACGCCATTAAACAGATGTAATCGTGCGGAGCTGGATCATCGTGGGCTGTGATCGCTCTGGAACCCCTCGCAGCCGCCGCCAGGATTATTTCGCTGTTTGCTACCTGCCACGCCGCCGTCATTCAGGGCCACGCCATTAGCATGAGATGGGGGCCACCGGTGAAAGAGGAGCCTCAGCGGGCTCCGGAAAGCCAGGGAGGAATGAAAGGGAGAGAAACGAGTGAGAGTCTCCTCTCTGGGCGCTTGGCATGCTGAGCGGCGACTCCAAAGCACAAACACACACGCCTCCAAATGTCCCAGTTCCTCCTGATTCCTCCTGTTTCCTCCTGTTTCCTGCGTTTCTCCTGGTTTGGATCCTTCCCTCCTTTCTTCTTGTCACTCAGAGTTTCTGAAGATAAAACAAGCAGCAGACGCATCTCTGACTTTAAGAGTCGGCTCCTTTATCCTGCCGTCATTTAGCATTCAGGCTCTGCCCTGCAGTCTGAGCTGCTCTCAATAAACCACACGCAGGCCGACTGTCTCCGTCATTCCTGCCGATTAGACGCCTGCAGACACACGCTGCATTCACTGAGCTCATGTCACATTTAACTGTCAGCTCCACAAAGCTGCTGGAAGACCAGGCGCTTTCAGCCGCGGGAATGTTGGACAATATCTAGGAATCTGGGGCAATAACATGTCAATGGTCCTGAAGTGGAGCCATTCAAACGGCTTCAATGGTTTTCAGACGATGTTTGAAATCTGGTCAAAGTGACTCCAGCTGGACCGACGGCAAACACTTTCATTCAAAACAAAGCAGATTTACTTCATGTTTCTGTTTTGATTAAAGGTTATTAATTCACAACAGAGAGGCTTTAATCACAAGAATAATAATAAAACCAGATTTAAAAAAAAAATCAATTTCACAGATAATGAAATACTTAATCTTTAAAAAATCAGCATCAAATTGTAATTATTATCAGGACAATCGATAAAATGTATCAGCTGAGCTGATTACATCACATTTTAATAAATACTGAAGCTGTTTTCTCATTAAAACGTTTCTTTCCTTTGCAAATTTCATGTGTTTTTTCTGCTATTATGCCTTAATTTTTATAATATTCATGACTCTCATAGTTTTCAGGAGGCTGACGTGTTTCTGTCCTTCCCTCCCTGCAGCGTAACCATGGAGAACATGTCTCGGTTCAAAGGTCAGGAGTACTGCCTGCACCCCAACCTGCAGAGCACCAAGAACCTGGTCAAATGGTTCCGCATCTGGAAGGACAAGCACAGGTAGCGAGGCAGCGGCGAGGCAGCGGCGAGGCAGCGGCGAGGCAGCGGCGAGGCAGCGGCGAGGCAGCGGCGAGGCTTCACCTAAACTGCATTTAACACAGAATGACTCATCGCTTTGCCTGCATATGAGAAATGATCGGCATTCATTAGACCGAATCTAATCAATATTTTTGCAACTGACAAATATTCAACATGTGTGAATATCCTTGTGTAATTACACTAAAGGCTGCAGCCATAATAATAATAATTGTCATTTTTATCAGTTGTTCTGAAATTAGTCCAACGGAAAACAAATTATTAAAAAAATGTTTTTTATGCTGTTACAAGACAAACATGAAGATGTCTGTAACTGAAAGGTGAAAGAAAAATATTTGAATGGTTTTCATCAAAACAAATAAAATAATTGAAAAAAATCTGATTTATTTAGAGAGTAAATATTTTGTTAGTCATTTAGTTGGTTAACTAAATGTTTAGCTTGCTAATTAAATATTACATTTGAATTACATGTTAAAAATATGACTTACAAAAACTGTTTTTCTTATAACTCCAAAATTATTGCTGTTCATTTTGACAGTAACTTTGCAAACGGCGCCCCCTGTTGACTGTTGTTTGCTCTCCTCCACAGGGTGTACGAAGCCTAAGTCGTCCATCTCTCCAGAACAACAAGGATCCAGTGAGACTGATCCAGACCCGGACAGAACCAGAACTGTTCTGAGAAGAAGACCTGCTGCATCTGTAGTCTGTAAATAATCTGATGGGATTATTTTAGTCTCCCGTCCAGGTAGTTCCATTACTCACATCGTTCCCGGCCTCCACGGCGTGTTCGTCAGGTTTTATTTAAGGAACCGTCTCGGTTACTTTACCTCCTCGGTTCTACCAACGCGAGTCGGTTCAGGTTCTGCAGAAACACGGAAACCAACAACATGTTCGCCTGTAGCCAGAGAAACGTTTCGTCACTGTCATTCAATAAATGAAATCCTTTTTCTAGAAAAGATACTGACATTCTGGAAGAGAGAGAGAGAGGGGGAGAGTGTGTGTGTGTGTGTGTGTGTGTGTGTGTGTGTGTGTGTGTGTGTGTGTGTGTGTGTGTGTGTGTGTGTGTGTGTGCGTGTGTGTGTGTGTGTGTGTGTGTGTGCGTGTGTGTGTGTCCAACTAGCACAACACTTTCCACCATCTTGTTTGTAAAATATTCTCTGGTTTAATTGCAGGTTGTAGGTGAAAACAAAGCCGTTCTGCATTGATCGCTGTGTTTATGTGAGTTAAAGTATAAATAATGCGAATCTCTCCTGTTCTATTCGTCTGTTAGTTTAAGATTTGTGTTTTCATCCAAACAGTTTTTATTTGTTCAAAGCATCAGTTTAACCCCAGATGGATCCTCTTCTTCAATCTTCATCCTGTCTGTATTATTCTTATATATCATTGAAGAGGTGAAATAAAATCTTTAAGATCTAAAATGAAATGTAGATGTGAATTTGGTATTATTTTATTTGTTCATGAATTGTTGCCCCTTCCTTTGAAGCCACAGACTTTCCTGTGTTTCATCTGGAGTTTAACACAAAGTAGTGGAAGAAAATGAGTCATTTTCTGAAAAGTGTGGTGTGGCGATATATTCAGTTTAGTAGAGTACAGTCTGGGTTAAAATGGGGGTGAAAATGGAAAATCTATAATTATTTCCCTGTGCAGTTCACTGCATGTTGGCCTGTCCTGTTGAAACTCTGAATGAAACATCGCAAGGCGCCGCATGAACATGGCAACATGTTGATTGATTATGCAGAATCAGGTTTTAGCAACACATTGCAGCAGCAGTCACTGGGCGATAAATAAAATACTATATATATAATATTGTATTTTTCCTTTTATTTTCCATATCAAAACTGCTGAATACCAGTCATTTGTGTAATTACATGTGTTTATAACCTGATCATGTTTTGTTGCCATTAAAGAGATTTCACACATTTGTGCCTATAAATCCTTACAAAGATGAACTTTAGCTGAAAACAAATCTGCTATTGCAAATTCAAATATATATTTTTGGTACTTCTTTACAATAAGGTTCACTATTTGGCAAGAAAACAGTAGCTTTTCTCCTCATCCTTAATTAATGTGTAAACAATAATTGATGATTTATGAAGTGTTTAGTAATTAATTAATGTCTAATATAGGAACTATTTATGAGCCATCCGTGAGAGGAGCATTATTGTAAAATGGTTCTTATTTTTTAACTCTCTGTATAAATCAGATATGTAACAGTGATTAGTATTTCACAGGTAAATAATAAACAGTCTTTAATAATAAAACCATAAAGTCTCATTAAAGAACTGGAGTTGTGCAGAATGAGCCGTTTCAGTGCCATACCACAGTATTTCCAACAGGTGGCGCACTTTACTAAACTTCCCATCATAATGAAGTTTTCTGGTCATGAAATATTCCAGAGGAAAACATGTTTAAGCATTCAAACATTTTCTATGCTCGAACCTAAAAACTGCCTAGAAAATAAAGACACATGTAGACAGCGTCACTCATCAATTATTATAAAATGTTTTGCATGTGGCGCCATTTCTACGGCGCTTCTTATGACTGACTGTCACTTTCCTTATATTAATTATTCATTGACTCGAAATCTCCATGGCAACTGTGCAAACTCCGCCTGCTAATGAGGACAGCAAGACGGAGATGGAAACTGAGGCCTGTTCAGCATTTTGTGTCTCGGGAATATTAATGCGCCAACAAGCTGGGAAATATTTCTGAAGGGAATTAAAGATAAGTGGATAAAATAAGACCAGTAAAATGTGCAGGTGTTACATTTGTGTGTATGTAAAACACAAAAAGCTCCTGGAAAATGACTAATTGTGTAATTTAAGTGCTGTCATAAATATCTTCCTATGTAATTGATTTTATATGAAAATGAGCTCAGAGTGTCTCACACTCAGGGTTTGCATAATGAAAACATGATTTTACAGTATTAATGTGATCCATATGTTTTTCTGCATACATTTGGACTTAAATAGTAAAAACTGGAAATCACCATTTGAATGTTTGGTACAATAAAAGTAGAACGACAAAAACTGCATTCAAACTGTTCTTGATCATTTTTGCAACAATAACTCAGTGATTTCATGTAATTTCATAAAAATTTTATGTAAAAAATTTTGTTGTTTTTTTTCTTCACAGCAATACATTTGTGATTATCTCAAAATTAAATCAGTTAAAAGTTTATCATAGAATAAACTCTAAAATTGAACACTTTTATTCTGGAAGTTGGTTAATTTAACCAGTAAAATGTATTTATGTTTTATTTCAAACCTAATTTTTGTTTTAGTTATTAGTTTGAGCTCTTCTGGAAGGTTCTGATCAACAGGGGTGGTCCGGGGGTTTCTGTGGCCCTGGGCACTATTCCAGTTGAGGCCCCACTTCCAATTAAGCTCATTACTTTTACCCTCACAAACGTTATTGTGAAGAGATTATAGTTTGAAATATAACAGATGCAACTTTGAAACTGTAATGTTTTTTCCTCAAAGTCTAAAGAAAAGTTTATTTATATAACATAAAATATTATCTGTTGTTATAATTATTTTGTATTTCTTCTAATCTATTGCAAATCAAAACTAAAGGAAAACTAAGTGTGCAACTGGTTTAGTAGAATACAGGCAGAAATGGTAATAAATGGTTTATAACGTGGTAGTTTAATTATGTTTTTGATTGAACATTAAACTTTGTGGAAATTTGAGTTTCAGGGACGCCTTCTTGTGTTTTTGACTAACTTTTACGAAGCCAAAAGTCATAAAACACGCCATGAATTTTAAGTTTATTTGTATAGAACATTTCAGGAACAAAACCGTTCACGCTGTACCACTCTGTATTTCAGAACCCAAATATTTGTTTCAGTTTGCGAATCCTGTAAACAGCCATAACAGCACCGATATTATGTCAGTTAATGACAAATTATGCTAATTATAGTTACACACTCAGGAATGACAAAGTGTCTGGTGTTGTCATGTTGGGCCCCAAATTAAAATCTGCTAAGGCCCCTGAAAAGGCTTGGGCCGGCTCTGTTTGGGCAGCAGCAGCTCATTAGATTGACCTTTGACCCCAAGTCTATTCTATTCTATTCTGAAGAATTATGAGGGATTAGTGCACCTGAATAAAACAGCGATAAAATTGTATTAGACAAAAATATTAAAATATTATCTGGATGGGGTCAGTATTTGGCAGCCGCCCCCGTCCCGCCGTGCAGTGAGTGGGAGGGGCGGGGTCAGTATTTGGCAGCCGCCCCCCTCCCGCCGTGCAGTGAGTGGGAGGGGCGGGGTCAGTATTTGGCAGGCTCGGCCCGGAGGGTGTGTGCGAGAGGAGGCGAGTCTCTCTACTTGCAAACGGGCATCTCAGCCAGTCCGAGCAGAAAAAGGGAAACCAGGAACCGCTGTAATTTGGAGGCTTTTTTGCGATGTTCCCGACGATATTTCTTCGTCGTGTGCTTTGAGCCCGTCGCAGTCTCCGTCTGTCCGGACGCTAGCCGCAGAAAGAAGCGCAGAAATTGATGCGTGTTGCTCCGCGGTGCTGTTTGTTTTGACCTGGTAAGAAACCCGATTAGCTTCCCTGCTAGCTGCTCTTCTTCTGCTTCTCAGCATCTCAGACGCTAACTGCTGTTAGCATGCTAGGCTAGCACGGTCTTGGACCAGTTCTTCCAGTTATGTAAAACCTTCATGCTTGTTTTTATTGTATTTTTCCGGCTGTGTTTGCTGTTCGGTTTAAATTCCGAAGGACTCTTGAATTTGAAGCGGGTTCTGAGGTTTATTTGTGTGGCTGGGAGCTAACCGCTAGCGGCTAGCAGCACAGAGGCAGTTCTGTCACATCTCGAAGCTAACAGGAAGAGAAAATATAGAGACAAAATGAAATCATGAGCAGAACCGCAGGAGGCTCTGAGCGCCACAGACTCGGCTGTTCGCGGTGTTTCGGGATGTTGCCGCTGGACTGTTTCTGCACCGGAGGAGAAGCAGCGGCAGGTAGAATCACCTGCCTGCTCAGGTGTTGCGTTAAAAAGCTGATCAAATGAATCTTCTTCCATTCAGGCTGATATGTGGAGCAACGCGGTGCTGGTTTCGTTTTCTGTTCTGGAGATGCTGATGCTTCCTGAACGGATGTTTCTGTGTGGGCTGGAATGTTCTGGTTCCGAGCGGCTCTGCTGGACCTGCAGAGGGTCACAGATGGTTTTACCTGTTTGTCTTGAATTGACCAATGATTGAAATGTTCAGGTTGGCCTGTGCAGGAATCCGCACTACTGGATTTAATCCTGTTTTTACTTTAAGTTGTAAATTTCCACCAAAACATTTTGAACTCAGAAATTTTCTACAAGAAACTGGAAAATTTCTGAGTTTAAATTTGACTTTTTTTTCCAGTAAATTTCAGTGAGTGATTCATTTTCTGAGTTTTTGGCAGAAATTTACTGCTATTTTTAAATTTACTTTGGCCCTAATTATTGTGAAAGTTCTGGATCTGTAACATCCAGTTTGAAGAAAAAGAAAACTTTGAATATTTTATTTGCTTGGTTTTATTTTTACAATCTTGGCTCATGTGACTAAAAGTTTGGATTTTTTTGATCCTTGTTTTGCCTGTTTGTTGGTTAGAATAACTGACTCGTAATATAAATTATATTAATGCAAATGCTCTGATTTGTTCATGTAAAATATGTCCTCCAGGCAGTGGGTGATTCCTGCAGTTAATTAATTGGAATACTGAGATTTTAGTGGAGAGCCATGTATTGATGAAGTCGGCAACATGTCAGGACATGTTGAGGCCTGCAGAGACACTCAGGGTCACTCAGGGGTCAGGTTACAGAAAACCAGGCGTGATTAATGGAGAACAAAGTCAAAGTGCTCCAGACTTTCCCTCATTGAACATCGTGGAGTTTTAAACTTTTGAGGGTTTTGGGTCAAAGTGAGGTTTGTGTTCTGCAGAGAAAACAGAGACTGAGGCCTGCTGCAGCTGCTGCTGCTGCTGCCTGCTGCTGCTGCTGCTGCTGCCTGCTGCTGCTGCTGCTGCTGCTGCTGCTGCTGCTGCCTGCTGCTGCTGCTGCTGCTGCTGCTACCTGCTGCTGCTGCTGCTGCTGCTGCTGCTGCAGTTTGTAAACTTGATGCCAGTTGATCAAAATATAGGAAAATGTTTTAGTGTTGGTCATTAAAGATGTTCAGACGAATTGTGGCTGTAAATAATTAAAGGCAGTTTTTAAATTTTAATCAGAGCTGCAGACTGGGAAGGTTGGGAATGTTTTTAACCAGGACAGTTTAATCTGGATCTGGTTTCTGTATTTTCCAAAGCTATAGAAAAACAAATTAAAGTCTGGGAGAATATTTGGAATTTCAGATGTTTGTTTTGTTTTCTAAACTTTTTCTTTCTTTGCTTGTTTATTTCTTTCCTCTTTTATATATTTTTATTTTCTTTCTTCCCCTTGTTAATTTCTTTTTGGTTTTCTTTCTTCCATCATTTTTTGACTTTACTTTCTTTTTTCTTGCTCTTTTTTCTTCCTTTTTCTCTCGTTTCGTTCCTTCTTTTGTTTTTCCTTTTTTTGACGAACCCTGAACATGAGCATAAGAAGAAGTTATTATGAAACGTAATTTGACCGTAGCAATAATTTCTCCTTGTGAAGAAATTATTGCTACCGACACGTCTCACAGATGAACATGTCCTGCAACATAATTATTACTTTTATCAATTCTAATTGGTATAAAATAACCAAAAACAAAGTTGTTAAATTTAGACTTTTATAAAGGAATTTTACTTCCATCAGCCTTTAACTATTCACTCGACTCTTTTTCTAAAGGCTGAAAATAGTGAAATATAAACATATAAACATATAAACATGGAGCTATTTTAACTCCATGTTTGATCATAAATATAAATCTTGTATCAGATTTGGAAAATGAACATTTTTTACTTCCAGTTTGAGTTTCTGTGCCTCAGTGTCTTTAAGGCTCAGTAAAAGCTCACAGGAAGCCGTTTGTGTTTGATAGTATGTAAGCCATGAAATGCGGCGCCATTAAAGCGACTGACCTTCACACCCTGACAGTATCTAAGCTGAACTTGTTGACCTTTATGTGAACAATCTCACGTATGCAGAAAGCCGCAGTGGGGAGGCTCTCAGCCGTGTAGAAAGACGTGGAAGAAGAGAAATGGATTTTCTCTGGCCTGCAAACACAACAACTGCACCGGCGCTGCAATCCCACAGCTGCCGGCCGTCCTCAACAGTTGGTCGGTCAATCTGTGGTTGGTTTAGCCTCAAGCTAACCATAAACAGGAAGTCACCACTTTTAATCCCTGTCTGCTGCGTTGCGCCTAAAATAACTTTGTAAGCTCGTTTTTATTCCCATAAAGCATCGTTTGTCTTTAGGTGCTAAACATTGATCTATGATTACACGCTTAATGTACATTTATTACCCAGAAGTCTTTTAAAAATCATATCCACAGATGGAAACCCACTGATGGGAACCACAGTAAAGATGGAGATATTTTGATACTGAGAAAGTAGCTGTAGGAATCCAGAATCCGGCCAAAACCAGCCGCAGGCGGCTTCCCGCCGCGCGGCGCTGACCGGGCGGCGCTGACCGGGCAGGGATTGTGTAAGTGGAGACGGCCTGTCAGGGTGTTGATATAACGCAGGCGTCCACCGGAGCACAAAATGCTCTTCTTGTACTCTCATTCTGCCATTTTTATCTGTAAATATTAAAGGGCTTAAATGTCCTTTCCTTCCTGAAAGAGTGTTTGAGACTCAAGGCAGCGATGAAACGAAGGAATCTCATCCGTTTTCATCTGGTCCTTGAGACGCCGAGCGAGCAGTTACTGATCTGAGCCTTCAGTAGAAGTAAGTAGCTTCATGTAGTCGGCAGCAAAGGACCAGCTGGACCTTTTAGGGTCATTACCATCAGGATTTCAGGCAGTTGTTTTAATAATTCATCCCAAACATGAATAACATTCCTCTTATTTAGAGGAAGACATGAATAATTATCAGAAGTTCATGTTTTGGGCCAGCTCTTTGTTTTTTCAGTATTTCTGAAATAAACCCGTTTTGGACGAGTCACTGATTGATCCGGATGGAGGAAACGATCTGCAGCCAGTCGCTCTGTCCTAAACGTCGCTTCATTTGCCTGCTAGCAGCTTAAAAAGTTGCTAAATTTGTCACTAGTCACTTTTTGTAAGTCGCTGATTTGTCTCCAGTGGCTTTTGTAACAGTGTGTAAGTCACCATATCATAATAATCTCAAAGTATTTTTTCACAGCAGTTTATTGGAAAACGTCTCAAATGTTTCCAATTGATATTGATAATTTCTTGGAACTAGAACTAGTTTGCAGACATCATCAGTTTCTGTTGATGTGTTTGGCTGGATAACTGAAGGATGTTCTCCTCCAGCAGAGCTGCTGGCTCGGAAACGATGAAGGCTTAGACCTTTCAGATGACGGACGGAAACGTTTCTTTGAAACAGCAGCTCTTACTGTTTCGCCGTGGAAACCCAGCAGCTTCGGATGCCTGTCTGGATCCTCTCAGATCTACGTTTTGGTCTGGCAGCTTGCGTTCCTGAGCAGATGGCTGGATTGAGTAATCTGGGGTGAGAACGTGTTTAAGGCGCTCAGCGTCTGCAGTTAGACGTCACATGAATTATCTTTAAAATTTAGAGACGTTTAATACGCTTTAACTTATTAAAAAATACATTTTATCGCAAACTGGGTTTTATCTCATCAGTTTGATAAAAAATCCTGCATCATTTTTGGTGAACTCTGTATCTGGAAAGATTTTTCTTATTTTTATTGTAATTATTTGTCAGTTTCCTCTGAAACTCTCACAGTAATCCACATTTTTGTTGCATTTTAACTTATTCCAGAATAGCAGGAGGATGTTTATGAATTAGACCGAAACATTCAGATTGTCGGTTTGGAAAGTCCCTTTATTAAACATTTCCTCACACGCTGTGCTTTTAAACGCAGGACAAGGTTTGAGTGTGACTGAAGCAGTTTGGTGCAAAAGCCTGGTGACTGATTTCCTCGTTGCCCTTGCTGACACTGATCCCAACCGACCTAATGGATCAGGCTGAACTGGGCTCAGAGCGGCTAAGTCGGCTTCCTGGCAGCAGATCGAAGGTTCAGATCCTGCAGACGTTTAGATCCGAGTCGCTGCGTATTCAGATCAATCACTGAACTCTGGCGCTCGCAGTTAGAGGAACGTTTCAAACAATCCGCAAACAGGGAGCCTGATGTGTTTATTCTGAGGCTGTAGGGCCGCGTGTGTGTGTGTGTGTGTGTGTGTGTGTGTGTGTCTGTGTGTTTAGGTGTGTGTGTGTCTGTGTGTGTGTCTGTGTCTGTCTGTGTGTGTGTTTAGGTGTGTGTGTGTGTGTGTGTGTGTGTGTGTTAATGAAAGCGGCTGAACGGCTTCCTGTCGTCCGTGTGAGACGATGAAACTGCAGTGTCATGGTTTGCTTGCTGCTCAGTCTGCTTCACAGCTTGTGTTTTCATCCATTGTTTACACCAACAAAAACACACAGACGGTAAAACAAGAGTTTTTCTGTTCGGCTGAATCTCAGCTCTGGCTCCAGTGTTTCCTTATTTCAGACTCATCATTCAGCCTGGTTTTTCTGTTTTCTGGTTCGAGTCCCGCTTCCTGCAGGAATGCAGCTGTAACTCTGGCCTGGTTCTATCAGGTCTGCAAATATTACTGTTCATATAAATTTGGGCCAATATTAATTCTGGTGGTTTAGTTAACTCAATGACTTCAGTTCAGCCCACAAACAAAACCTGCTCCTGGATAACATTCCCATTTGCCCGGTGCTTCTTTAGGACACCAGTCACATAAAGACGTGTTATTTATAAGCTGCACACGGTGACTGTATTTTCAATGTATTAATATTTATTAATTCTTTTATTGAGCAAACAGTTGAGGAAACGGTGAAACTATCAATCCAGACCATAAGGACAGCTTTGGGGAGTTTAAAACATAATTAATTGTAATTTATTGTGACAATAATAAATAAAAATTCTAGTAATAAATTTATGGATGATAATAATATAGGACAACTGCTCACTGCTACCCAAGATCCTTTGCTGCGTCTCAGTCACAAGACCAAACTGCTCCTTCTCCTTTTTCTTGACCGATATGTTAAAAGCTGACAAACATCGGCCGATACCGATGTTAATGCCGATATATCGCTAATTAAAATCTATGTTGGTTTTCATCCTTTGGGTTTTTGCTCGTTTTGGCTGCATTCAATGTTTTTCCCAATTAATTGATGATTTTCTGAATTTTTGTTATTTTCTGGTTGCGTTAGCTGCTAACATGTTTAGCATGGAGATGCTGCTTCAGGCTTGAGCAGTTTAGCTGACAGGCTAACTCCCTTCAGCAGAACCTGAGCACCACATTAGTCTTTTCCAGCACCAATCAGGTCCGTTTGGGAGCAGAAATCAACCCCAGCGGACAAAGGAAGCAGCTCTGTGCGTCACATTTATGTGCGTACCAGAAACACAATGCAAAGGTTCCTGGCCAGAACGTTTGTATTTAAAAAATAAATGCAACTAATTGCTTTTAACAGTTTAACATGTTAAGATCTAATAGATGAAAATGAACGCATTAAAGCCCGGGCCCTAATTTTAATGCTACAGTCTAAGTTTGTTTTCTGCTCTGACTGATGCAAATGATGGATAAACTGCCTCATTCCTAAAAATATTTTATCTTCAGATCAGTCAGCCATGAGCTCATGTTTGTAAAAGGAAATTAAAATCTAGATCCTCTTCAAATAGTGTGAAGATATTTTAAGATGCGACGGAGAACATAAAGTTTTTGTGAAGCTTTCAGTGGTTCAACCTCCAGTTTTTATGTCCGTTTGTAAAGTTAAAGCGCTGCCGCCCGAACCCAACTCTGCAGGCTTTCTTTCAAACCAAACTTGATGCAAATGTTGCAAACAGAGAGCTGCTTTTCCTCCACTCCCACAGAGTGAGCATAGAGCTGCGTTTATGTTTCAGCTGTGGGCGTTTCAGGCTTTCTGCTCACAACGCTTCAGCATTTTACTGGCCTGACCAAAGCAACTAAAAATGTTTCAACTAATGTTTCCAACAGGAAGAAATTTGGCCTTCAGAAGTTTTTCTTCTTCTCTGTTTAAAATATTTCTCTCAGATTAAAAAATAAAGCAACTTTACGATCCAAAGAGCCGTTTTACACTCAGCCCCGCTAAATCAAACTTGTCTTCTTTTTGCAAACCTTAAAACAAAAGGAAGATGGATACATTAGCTGCTGTCACTCGTCGATGGAAAATTCTGGGAAAAGCCGTGCACATCCTCAAGCCTAAAAACGTGTTACAGGAACTTCCAGTGTAATTCATTATGGAAATTCAGTGGAATGTTTTTCTATCCCCTGCAGAAGGTCTGCAGGTTCCTGTTCTTTATCTGCAGGACTTCCTTTAATCAGCTGTTTGGGTTACGCAGGACAAACATTTGACAAGAAAGATGAACTTTGCTG
This sequence comes from Poeciliopsis gracilis, assembly GCA_911649635.1. NCBI lineage: Eukaryota > Metazoa > Chordata > Actinopteri > Cyprinodontiformes > Poeciliidae > Poeciliopsis > Poeciliopsis gracilis. Next base: position 3,573,876 of record CAJVRI010000557.1, read on the forward strand.
CATGTTCTCTTCTTCTTTAAAATGAATGAGGGAAATATGGAGCATATTGTGCAGGAGCAAGGCGCTGGAAGCAGCAGCCGTTATTAATTCATCAGAGACGGCCGGCAGGATAAAGTAGGTTGGAGCAGCCGACCTCAGACGGATTTTTCTTCCGGTTGCCGTCTTCTTACCGGCCTCTCCTCGTCTTCCTGACACGTCTGTTTGTCCTGCCGCTCGTTGCTCCTCCAGTCTTTGCATAAAATTGCTTTTCTTACTTTTCTGCAGCCCAACTGACAAGGTTTGCTTCGTTCTTTCTGTTTAAAGTAGAATCACATGCAGACGGAAACAAATGTTGGCTGGTGAACCAAACATCTGACGTCCTGGAATCCACTCCTGGCCTTTTCACTTTGACGTGAACCAACATCTTGTTAGCTCTGATTTACTGTAATAAGGTAATAAAGATATTGTCTTTGCTGCATCTGTGATGAGCTATTTATGAGCTCAGTTTGACTCATCTGATAAAAGCTTTCATAAATGCATCCCAACACATCTTTATGTGGTTTGGCAGAAAGTGACGCAGCATTAAATGGGTCACGTTTTTAGTTCACTGGAGAAAAAGTTATTCGTCTTTTGTTAGACTGCACCAATAAGGAAGTTCACCAATTAAGGAAGTAATTACCCCGAAGCTGCGACCTGGTGAACCACATCTGGTGATGCGTCTTTAGTATCGTTTTCCCAGAAGACTTCAGGATCATCGAAATGTTTTCAGTAGAGCTGCAGCAAACGATTCATTTAGTAACCGAGTCCTTTACTGATATTTCTGCCAATTCATCAAAGAATTGGACACAAAAAACATCAGGTTCTGTGGAAACTATTCATGCTTATAATACACTGGGAAACCTGGACTGTTTTGTTTATAGAGGCTTGATAATTGTACTTGTTGTTTCTATTGTTTATGTGTTTTGGATATTGAAAAGGTCTTCCAGTTCCAGAGTTAAATGTTGATTAGAATCTGAAGTTTATTGATTTTTGATAACATGTTCTTGCTTTATTATGCCGTTACCTCAAAGCAACAATATTGTTGTTTATTGCAGTAACTTCTGGGACAGTTTATTGGGACTCATTGTTGCTTCAAGACCCAACAATGAGAGCAAATGTGTTTTTCAGACGTAAAGGAAAAGCAGAATAAATCTGGAGGGTTGAATAGTTTTATCACCCTGTTGGGTGTAAAGTCCAACGGCGGCTGTGATTCAACGAGGGGAATCGCTGCAACCAGCGGTGCGGGAATCTGCGGGAATCTGCAGGGAATCTGCAGGGATCTGCAGGAATCTGCTGGAATCTGTGGGGATCTGCAGGAATCTGCTGGAATCTGCAGGAATCTGCGGGATTCTGCAGGAATCTGCGGGATTCTGCAGGAATCTGCAGGGTTTCTGCGGGAATCTGCAGGAATCTGCGGGGATCGTTGAGCAGGTGTTGCATTTCCTCCTTGTTTTGTTGCGACAACAGAAAGTTGAGGGTTTGAGCCTCGCTGCTCAGTGTTTGGATGCACTGAGTGAGCGCAGGTTGAAGCTGATTAACGATGGACTTCCTGTTGCGTTGCTTCCTGCAGACCGATGTCAGTGACCTGATGTCAGTCACATTGGTGCCATGGATCTGGTTTTGTTGAGCCGGACCGGATCGGATCGGTTCGGCTCCCTGCAGGAGGCCGCCGCTGACATGGCGAGGTTTGGCTCCTCCTGTGACGCGGCGGCTCTGCGTCACATGCTGCGGATCGGGTCGCCATGCTTTCCTGGTCATGTGCTTCATGCGCTTGTTTGTGTGCGAAAAGTCAACCTGGCTCTGCTGAAAACGGGAAGTGTAAAGATGCATGACACGCTGCAGAAACACCTCAGCCGCTCTGACGGAGTTCCTGTGTGAAATCTGACTTATTATTCTGATTCATTAATACTTTAATTAATGTTTTTGTTTATTTCAAACAGGCTTTTTTAAAACAAGAAGACAAGGAACCAAGAACAAAATAATTAGATTATGTTTCTGTTTGAAAAGAAGTAAAAAGATTTAATTTACAGACATTTCTAATTAAAACTGTGCTATAGTGTTAATATGCCTGTTAAAGAACAACATGGTTACAAACTGACTCATAGCAGGAAAATCTACTGACCTTAATAATAAGGTAATCGATTATAAATGGTAATCATACAGCATCACCATCACCAGCTGCTTCCATCCTACAAATACTTTATAATCTGTTTTATACAACAACAAACAAAACTGAAACTAATGATAATAATGTTTGTCACTTTAAGTTAGTTGAGTCATTCTGCTGCTGGAAATGTCATTTCCTGTCGTTTTGCTGATCATTAATATTTAGTTTAACGGCTTTAATCCATTTTAAGTAGTTGGATCAAATGAGTTTATTGGTTAATCTGAACCAGCTTGTTCTGAAGGAAATGCTGCTTCAGATTAACCCGATTCTCCGGTTCTGAAAGGGTTTGGCCGTTTGCAGGAAAGTGACCACCTCACCGATTCGCGGACGTTTTGGGTCAGGTGTGCAGTCGCTGTTTTGCAGGTATTGAACCCGTGACCTTTGTGTTGAAAGCCGCCCCCTGCGGAGCGCTGCTGAGGCTTCACATCTGAATGTGGGCAGGTGCTGCTTTTAGAAACGAGCTGAAACCTGATATCGACTTGGCTCATTTAATTTTACTGCCTCTACCAGTCTGCAGTGGGCAGTTAATGGAAACTAACTGGATCAAGGTAGGTGTGATGGCTGACTTTTAGCTTGTTATGGTTCAGAGACGATTTCCTGTTCGTCACAACAGATCATAGCTTCTCTAATTAGCTGATAAAAGTAGATTGGAGGCGGTTAACTTTAGATGGAAGCACAGAACGAATAACTGAGTGTTTGGGTTGAGATGTCAGGAGGAAGTGAGCCGTTATCATGAATACAAGCCAGAAACCACACAAAGATGTTTGGAGCTGGTTCAGCTGTGATAATGTTAACCATGCTTTTCATGAATAATCAGATTTTTTTCTTGTGCTCTTGTTTTCGATATTTCTGACTGTTTGTGTTCTCCTATCATCACCGTCTAAGTTTTATGATTGAATCTGGTTGCATTTAATTCATGAAACACATCTGGAGTGACTGAGTTTTGAGGGTAAATTGGACCTTAAGGGTGCAAATCTTTGATTTTATTATTTGAGGTTCCACTGGGCTCTTTGCACGAACCGCGCTGATGTCACATCTGCATGAGCGAAATGCGGCTCTCTTGTTTCCGCTTTGAGTTACCATGACAGAGAGATTAAAGACAAAGTCGTATTTCAGAGCCAATAAAGCAAAACTATAAACATTGTTGACTTCAAAATATAATGGGCTTTTACGTTTTACGGATTTCCAAACGATCCAAACCAGTTAAAGCGAACGCCGCACAGCAGAGTTTGCAGCCTTCAGTCCAAACCAGCTTCTTAGCGTTAAACTACCGGGGGGATGGCTGGTAAATACAGGAGCCCCCCGTGTTATTGCCATTGGATCAGGTCTGTATGCAGCCTGAAGGAGCGAGTGCATGGAGAGCCGAGCCACAGGTCCGCCTGCGTCACAACAAACACGCAAAACTAAGCAACATGCAGACCTTCAGGAACACGGACATATTTTTCTAAAACAACTCTGAACCCGACTAGAACCAGCCGAACCAGAACCAGAGCTGCTCTGTTAGCCGCTAAGCTTCGGGCTTGTTGTGCTTCGGAAGCAAAAACCGAACCGTAATCTCGCCGTTACCTGGTCTCCGTTTGACACTAACGACAATAAACACCTGTAATACACCTGAGAACAAAATAAGGTGCAAACATTGTCCGTTAGAATGGATGAAAATTGTTTAGATACTTAAATAACACATTTTTACCAGAAGAATATTGCCTACTAGCATAAGCTAAAGCTAATGTTAGCCACAGAGTTTAAGGAAAGTAAAACTCACCTTCGTAAAACGAGGCGAACATCTTTTCTCCTGCTTACTTTAGATGGAGGAAGTTCATTGATTGTTACCAGAGTCGGCGCCCTGAAAGCACCGAGTGTGAGATGTAATTTTCAATAGACCAGAAGCTTTTCTCCGAACACGGACGCTGGCGTGCAAAGAGCCCATTGGCTAGTCTGTAGGGTTTCTTAGAAAAATATAGTTGCTAGATTTGTCGCTAGTCATTTTTGTGAAACAAGGTTGCCATGTATGTCACTAGTAAGTTTTGAAAAAGAAGCTGCAGGTTTTCATGTGAAAAGTCGCAAAATGTGTTGCTACTTTTTTAATTTTGAAAAATAAAAGTTCCCAAATTTGTCACCAGTTGCTTTTGTCAAGAAGAGGTCGATTTGTCGCTGGTCGTTGTTCTTTTTTAAAAAAAAGTTGATAGACTTGTTCCTGTCTATTTCAGAGAAAAATTTGTTGCCACTTTTTTTTTTTTTTTTAACAGCTGCTATTTTTATTGCTTTTTTGAAAGAATTTAAAGATTTATTAGTTTTTTTTTTAATTGCTACTTTGCTGCTAGTTACTGTTTTTGGAAAAAGTTCTGGATTTGCCACCAGTATATTTTTAAATAAGATCAGTGGACTGATCACTATTTACTTTTTTGAAAGCAAGTTGCCAGATTTGTCGCTTGTTGCCAGATTTGTTGCTTGTTGCCAGATTTGTTGCTTGTCAGCCTCAGGTTCAGAAACATTTGGGTCTCAATGTGTTTGGAAAGGGAAAACTTTGGGCTCTTTACTGCTCAAGTAGCAGAACCAGAGCCAGAATCGGATCTACTGGCAAATATTTCAAGCAATTTGACTCCAGTTTGACGCCCTCTCAGCTCACTGACATTTAAATATAATACAGAAATGACTGCAGCTGTTCAATATACTTACAATATTCAACATGTGTTGGAGTTTAATATCAGCTTGGTTTGCATCGAACAGAAGGTTTTGGCTTGAGAAACGCATTGAAGTTCTGCTAGTAAGAGCTTTGACCCAGAACAAACGTTTCCTGAGGAACAGAGGGATTTTCTCTAGCTTTTAAAGAGGCTTACCCGCCTCTTTAAAGGTGCCAGTTTAGCTGCTTTTAGGAGGAAAAGAGGCTGAAGAATGCTTTTTAGTCAGAAGTCATTATGAGTGAACTCCAAACTCCTGGAACCACGGCTTGGTTTATAAGCTTTCGGAAAAACAAGAGCCACTCAGAAACACTGAACCGCCCTGGGCACGATAAAATACCTTTCTACATCTCTGCATTGGGAAAATAGTTTATCAACATGTTATTCACAATGCATTCTGACATTTAATACTTTGTTGGCAAGACAAACCCAAAGGTAACTGTGCCATTGTTTTCATTCTTAAAAAAAGAAACGTAATGTTTATGTGTCAACAGGGAAACACAAGTCTTGTTTAGTTTGTTCAGCAGTGATCAGTCGTTTCCTGGTTGGTGGACGCAAACGCTTTTAATTGAAACCTGACCTGATCAGTGGGACTTTCTGGTTCATGTAACTTTCATTCTGAAGGCTGCAGTTCATAAGACAGAAAAATGTTAGCAAAGTTGTTAATCTATGCCTGATTTATGAATGGAGAGATTACAGATTTACTACAGGAAAGCATTTTTTCTTTATGTCTGATTTTCATTAAACTGAAAAAGCATTGAGGTTCATGCTGTTGCTTTACAGAAATGTGTGAATGCTCAGCTGAGCAATTAATTAATGGGTCGGGAGGCACATTTTTCATTTTGACCCCCTCGTTGCCATTCAGCAGAAAATCTGTGGACTGAATATTACATCTGACTTTTATCAAAATATTTGCTTTTGTGCTCGCCTGCATAAGGTTTGTGTTGCATGTGATGTTGCATTTTTGGGATTTTACAGCCTAAAGTGTGTAATATTTTATGAACTGTTCATGTTATTATACATTTCATTTGGATAAAATTCTCCCTTCTGGACAGAAACGGGCTGCCAGCACCAAATATGTTAACATAGAACATTGTTTCTCAATCCACAGCAGAAAAAGTTCAGAGTGATAAACGTGTTCTGAGACTGAATTTGTTCTTTCTCCTGAATGTGTCCTCAGTGAAGCTCGAAGGGAATCCTGCTAGAGGATCAGCGGTCTGTCAATGAGGAACTACCGGCTCATCTTCTGCCACAACCTGAAGCAGCCATAGATGGTCCAGTGGTTCACTGGCCAGAGGAGGAGAGGATAGGACACACTGTCACTGCTACACGGTACCGACGAGGATCCGCCCTTTACTCGCACCTCAACTCTTCACTTTACCTTTCTGTGTAAAACGCATCAGCAGCAATGCTCCTGTAGAAAATCTGAAGAATTTTCCATCCTCTTTCAACTCCTTCTAGTTTTCTCACTTCATAGATCCTGATTTTGGCTCATAGTTGCAACAATGTAGAAAATATCTTTATTACTATTATTATTTTTTAAGGTTTAAGATTATCAATTGCAGTTCAGTGGCCACAATTTATGATTGTTTATTTGGGGGGTTAATGCTGTTTCTATTACAGTTAAATGTTTTTATGCTTTGATTTTGTTTCGTTACAAATGTTGCACAGCTAATTTAATAAATTCAATAATCCAATATATAAATTCTTGCATTAGTATTTAATAGACAGTTAAGTAATTATGTAATTAAATATATAATTATTTAGGTATTTTTTTTCATATTTTGTTTGTTTTATCATAAATAATTTAACTGTCAGATAGTTTGGTTAATGTTAAACCACCGACAAAATAATTTCATATTTTAATTATGTATTTTAGAAATTATTAATGATAAATAATTAAAGATAAATAGATGTAATATTTCTATTTTTGTTTGAAGAAGTGCATATATGAACATTTAAGTATAAATAATGAAAAAGGCTCATTGTTTTAACAAGCAAGACCCAAATTAACTACAGAGTCTGTGGATCAGCTCGGATCAGAAAATGTAACATTTGTACATATTAATAAATAGATTTAATCTTATTTGAGATTCATATCAGTGATCTAAAATCATTCATGTAAACTTGTTTTGGAGCAGATGAGTTTTTTTCAACTCACGTGTTGATTTTTCCTTCATTAAAACGTTTTTTGAAGACGTAAGGTTTCAGCGGGATTGTGGTGAGGAGGAGGTGGCGGAGGAAGAGGCCATGAGGAAGAGCGTGTCTCCGTTGCCAGGCAACGAGGGCGAGGGCTCGGCCAGCAGCGCGCGGGTCTTCGGCGTTCCCTTGGAGGAAGTGGCGTGCGCGCACACGGTCAGCGGCCACGAGGTTCCTGCGCTGGTCAAGCACATCGTGGAGTACATCGAGGAGCATGGTGAGACACGCAGACGAGCCTGAAACCTCAACTTTTCATTTTTCTGCAGTTAAAACGTTTTCGCTTTCTTGGATTTCATCAATTACTTAACGACAAACGCAAACACGACAAACTGACTAAGTGAACAAGTTGATCGATGAATGAATGAGAAATAGTTTCTATAAAAACAAAAAGAGTTGCTGTAAATCCATTCAGCAATCACAGTGGCGTAATACAGGTACTGCTAGCGCTAGCATTAACCACACAAGCGTCAGATGTTTTCAGGATCTAGGTTCCTGTTGACCTCTGTTGACCTCTGGTGACCTCTGGTGACCTCTGGTGACCTCTGGTGACCCAGAATGTAAGATGAACCCTGCGGACGGCTCCGCCCTCGGCTTCCTTTTCATTGCATAACCTGCTGACTTCAGATCCATCAAAAGTGGCGATGAGCAGCAGGTTGAGCTTTTCCTGCAGACGCTCTTTATTTCCCACATTGTTTTTCTGCTGACTTCAAACTGCAACAACCCCAATTGTACCTTTAAATTAGAAATTTGGTAAGCGGAAGACTGTTTTAATTTCTGGCTATTAAAATGTGTAAAACAGAAGAAAAAAAAAAAAAAAAACTTGAGAAATCGCCAACAATGTGAGGACATTTTGTCATGTCCTCATTATATAAAACCATATTTGTTTTCGGGGTTGGGTCTAAGGTGTGGATTTAGGTTGGGTATACAGATCCATTCATTACTCAGAATATTATTCCAGGAACTTTTATCACTGAGTGGATGCTTTAAAACTCTTAGTATTTAATTGGGATGATTTTCCACAAACAGTTAGTGAAAACATAATTAAAGTTACAACATTGCATAAGACCAATAAAAAAAAAAAAAAACAGAAATGTGGGCTTAACAAAAATGTTTGAAAGTTGTAAATTTTCAAAAGGTACTTAATCTGACCAATTGGGCTCCTGCAGCACATTCTAGTTTATTGACTTTGACGGTTTTCTAGTGTCAGTCAGGTTTAGTGAACAGGTTGGGGTTGGAAGACCACAAGTACACAGAGACAGGAGTCTGTGTGGCCTGCAAGGATTTAAAATGAATTAATAATCTGTGCTCCTTATAGACCTTTCAGCCAGATGACATTGTCCCAGACGTCCCAAGCGCTCTGTGAAGGTCACGTTTTGATCTCTTATGAAAGAAAACAACAAATTCTGCTCTAGATCCAGGATGAGGCGCTTCTGTGAAAGCAAAATAAGAACATTTCCTGAAACATGAATTGTCCCAGAAAGTATTTGTTCCTGCTGGACTGAAAGTGTCAGTCCAGCAGGAGCCGTCAGTGGGAACAGAGTTTGTTGCAGAATGAGTTGATGCGAATGTTGGAACAAAGTGTCCAGTAAGGTGTGGAGCAGGTTGGTGACCCAGCAGCTGCTCAGCCGTGTGAAGTTATGTAAGGATCTCAGCTGACGCGTTAATTAGTCATCAGCATTAATCTGTCCTGCATTGTGAGTGATGCCTCGGGTTTCACTGGCTGTTATTTACATTTGTCATTTCAGTGGATGGAAAAGAAAGATGGAAAGTGTCTTTTTGTTTTGGTGCATTTTCATGCTCTGTTGAGGCCAACGTATGAATCCGATAATGAAGCCAGTCACAGAAACGGTTCGTTTTTCCCCCTTATTGCCGTCTGAGCCGCTGCACTTCATGCGTTCAGCGAATCTGGTCCACAGGATTCCTTCCAGGCTTCTGCGCCTGAACCGGGGGTTCGGCTCACTAATGGATCGGACTCCAGGCGGCAAACCGCAGAAAGAAGCCATTTCATAATCCTCATGTTACAAAATGGTGACTATACGCATTGCCTCTATTTTTAGATATTTGAAACAGCTTTAGAGCTACAAGAAATCCTTCTCTTTATTCTCCAAATTTGATCTCTTTCTGAATTCCACTTTTTTCAATTTAACAACATTTGTTAACTCAGAAAGTGTGGAAAATAGCTGGAGATCAGCATTTACTGTTTCACTTTAACGGAACATTTTATTTTTACCAAAGAACTCAAACATTGTGCAAAACTAAGAATCTGAGTTTTAACTTAAGCAAAAGCTTCACTATCAACATTTTAAGACCATTTTCAACCAATAAAATGATAATAGCACCTTAATGCAAGTCACCCTCTCAAAGATATAATACCTTTATAATAAACTTTAATTTGCAAAGAATATTTACACTGGAAGACATTTTAAATATCCAAAATAAATGAAACAAGAAAAACTATGAAGTTTAAACAAAACAAAATTCCACTTCTAAACATATTAATTATGCTCATTCTGGGCGATACGAGGCGGTTTATCTGCGAAGGGACAGTCCAAACTCTCAACTTCTGTTTGTAAAGAGCCTCAAACTTAAACATGACCTCTCTTTGGAAGGTCACGCAGATGAAGGCCCGGTAATCAGCTGCTGTCTGTCTGTCTGTCTGTCTGTCTGTCTGTCTGTCTGTCTGTCTGTCTGGTCACCAGGTCGGCTGGACTTGGAGGGGCTCTTCCTGGTTAACGGCAACGCGGAGCGAGTGGACTGGCTGCGTCAGCGCTACGACAGCGGCGAGGAGGTGGAGCTGGAGAAGGAGGCTGATCTGGCATCAGCGGTCAGTTTGCTCCGCCTCTTCCTGCAGGAGCTTCCCGAACCCGTCATACCGACGGCTCTGCAGGGACACATCCTGCAGCTCTACCAAGGTGGGCTTCAGGGACGCAGCGTCCGATCAGACAGCAACCGTTTGCTGATTCTTGCACAGAACGATCCGTCCCACCAGCCAGTCAGTACATGTGCTGATAGAGAAACAGAACTTCCAAGCAGGGTGGTTTTATTTTTGTTCTCTTTGTATGTCATTGCAGTTATAAAAGTAATGCATGATTTAAAAAGGAAATCAAGAAATAAAGATAAAAACGGTTCGAGTGCATTTTGCTAGATTGCTACTGCGAAGTTAATCCTTTTGGCCGTTTATAAGAATCAAGCATCAGGAAAAGATCGAGGTAATAAAGTTGAGTTTCCCACAAACCAGCCTGATAAACCATTAGTTAATCTCATAGAAGAGGTGATTATTATAAAAATAAAGGTCTTTCTTTCTCTGGGATGCGTCCACCAGACAGCAGCTGACAGGATCCAAAACGCAGTTTTCTACCGACTTCAGCAAACAAAATCATTACAATTAAAATAATTATCACATTGTCTAAGAAAATAGGTCCTATTAATGAATATAAATAAATGTTACACTTTTCTGATGTGTGTTTGAAGAATAACCCTGAACGGAGCCAACGGTACGGATTGTCCAGTGACTGTCCTGAATTATGAACTGGAACTTGATCATGTGATTTTCTGAATGTTTTAATGCATCTTTAATGCTCATAAAGGTTCATTTGTTGAGATTTAAAGGACCAAATCCTCCATTTTCAGATTTGCTCTGGTTCCATTTATGGTTCACCTCTGTGTCCTTTTTGCTGCTGTTTCTGGCACAGATAATCTCCTCTAATCCTCTTTTTATTCATTTTGTCATGCAGATCATTGCTCACAGGCTGTTTTTGGTCATAAATCTGTGTGTGAATACTTTTTTCCAGAACTCCTGTTAGTTTCTGTTGCACAGTGAACATTTGCAGGGATCTCTGCTCTATTGAATGCAGATTACAGCAATGAGGAGGAGCTGTGCAGAAACCTGAAGTACCTGCTGCAGCAGCTGCCCCATGTGAACTACGGGCTGCTCCGCTTCCTGTGCCGCTTCCTGGCCAGCGTGGCTTCCCTCCAGCCAGACAGCTGGACCGTCGGGGCGCTGGCCGCCGTCTTTGGACCCGACATCTTTCAGTAAGAAGCCTCTGACCTGCTAAGCACCGGCCTGAATGTGGAAACCTGACTCAAATGTCTGGTGTGTTTTCAGTCTGTCTGCTGAGAGGGAGGACATTCAGGACCAGGAGTCGGTCAGCAGAGTGCTGGCGGAGCTGCTGGACAACCAGGAGGGACTGTTCGACTCGGAGGACGAAGACGTGTCCACCACCAACGACTACAGCTCCATCAACGAGCAGGTTGGCTCTCCTCACCTCTCCTTCTTTCTGTGAACAACCGGACTGGGAGGCATATCAGCACCAACAGCTGAATCATTGACACTTTTTCCAAGTGTCAAAACGACAGTGACACAGACACACACACACACACACACATACCCGCACACTCGCACACACCCGCACACTCGCACACACACACACACTCGCACACACACACCCATGATCTAAAGTCACCATAGAGGAATGAATAAACCTGACAGTCGGGTTTTCAATGGAGCAATTCAGTAAACAGGTTCACAGGTTTCCCCAGGCAGAAATCCCTCAGGCTGGGTTTCAAACCCACAACCTTCCTAATGCCAATGTCAACTCTGAATTCTTGGGTTTATCAGAAACCAGACGGTTTAATTTTGATTGTTTACAGCCCTGATTAACCAGCCGTGACTCGAGTTCCCCTCATTAATCAGTAACTTGACTCAGTAAACGCTCCACAGAAATAACCTTCTGTTGATCAAACACCTTTCCTGACCTTTCCTGACCTTTCCTGACCTTTCCTCTACCTGGGAACAAAAGGCTCCGACCCTTCAGAGTTACTAATTACCCACAACGTCCCGAACACACAAACGCACCGTGAAACCGGCAGGAAGCCGCGGCGACCCGACATCTTCTGAGAATGTAGACGAGCCCCGCCCAGACACAACACACACAGACACGCACTCTGACACACACACACACACTGACACACACACACAGACACACACACACACACACACAGACACACTGACACACACACACACACAGACACACACACTGACACACACACACACACACACCCCGCTGCTGCCGTTTTCCACTTACTGGACATTTAAAGTTGTTAATTTGTAACTTTCCACTGTTTGATCATTTACCTGCTTTATGAATAAAGAAGCTGAGCAATAATTAGATTCAGTTGCCGTTCGGTGAGGAGCAGAAACGGTTTTATCTACTCATTGTGAGTAAAGTTTTACCTCTTTTATTGCTTACTTTTTCTACGTTAGTTTGTTTTTAATATGTTGTCTGGGAAAAACTGCAGTTATTTGTTCATTTTAAATATCCAAAATAAACATTTTGGTTTCAGTGTCAAATATTCATTAGAGTTGAAAGGTTATTGATTTTTGAGAATTTGCTCTTGAGTTATGTCACCATATTACCGGAAAATGGTCTGAAAACAACAATATTATTATTTATTGCAATAACTTCTGGGATGATTTATTATTTATATGTCAGCCTCTTAGAGTTGAATTTCCATTACAAAAGTGATTCATTAGAAAATGGATTTATTCCACGATATTAGTGATATTAAGCAGATTTGATCCACAGAGTGGTTTATTTCAAACACTTATTGTTTCAGTCTCCAGAAACAGACCAGTAAACATTATTTCTAATATTCACATGTGGGTCTGGAATCACTTCGGATTCCCCTTAAAGTTTCTGTTACCTGCCACACTTTTTCCTTCCACTGAACTTTCCTTCAGTCTGTCAGCCTCTTGGATGTGACTTTTTGTGTCTGGTGCCAGCTGGACAACTTTCCCTTCACTCTATAGACAAAGCATTAGAGCTCTACATAACAGTTGTTTTAGTGATTATTTTGATTATTTTGATGGCTAATTGATTAATTAGCCATCAAAATAATAAGTTCTGCAGATTTTTCGCTCGCAGTGCAGGGCTGATCCTTTGAGTGTTTTTTGGATTAACTGATTAGTAACTGGAAACCAAAGTAGCTTAATAGAAATGTGTTTGTTTACCAGGTGAAGCTAAAACTGCCACTTGAGTTCTGAACAGATTTACAGGCAAATAATGATTTTTCTTCATCCAAAATGCAAAATATAAAAATATGTATTTTATACAATTTTGGTTTAATTGCAGCCAAAACAGAAGCAACTGTTCCTGAGATTTGTTCTCCTGTATCTTGTGTCTTGGAGTTTTATGTGACTAGAAGAGCAGAGCGTAACGCTTTCTTTAGATGCGCAGATCTGACTGCGAGGTGTCGTGTTAACCAGTCTGTAGAATCAGAAGTAGGTACGACATGGAGTCATGATTGGGTGAATAATTAATACAACTGATGCAAAGAGGTTTGCTGATACTGCTATTTATTGCAGTGGCAATAATAATAATAATAATACCAAAACAACAACAAAAATAAAGTTCTCAAAAGAAACAGAAAAGAGAAAACAAACCAACAAAACAATTATAATAATAATCAGTGACACTTCAAAACATAATAGAGTCCATAAGAGGTCCAAAAATGAAGAGAGGATAGTTATTTTCCCTTTTTAATACTCCTTAGAGAGTCTGTTCAGTTCCTATATGAAAGTGTAGTTCTGTTTTCCTACCACCAGAGGGCGGGTGGGTAGCTCGCCATCTTCCGTCATCCAGTGAAGGTCCAGAAGAAAAAAACTGACCTAAAAGGCCAGTAAACACACATTAAGTTCATATATAAATGTTATATTTATACAAGTAAAAAAACAATTCGATACATACTTGCTATGTTTTGACAACTTCATAATAAAAAGAAAAAAATCCTTTTAAAAAGCGCACTTCATAATTCAAGTTTAAAATTGCTTAATTGACCTAATTAGCAGTCGTTACAAACAACTAATATTGAATCAAATCAATCAGTTTAAAAATGTGATTGATCAAAGTGCCTACAAAATCATGCTGGATACCAAACTTTATTGCTGCACCAGCATAGAAAACAAAGAAATCATGAAAAATAATCAAATCTAAAGTTGAAGGGGAAGCCTTTAAGTATTAAAGGCGTGGTCTTTAATTCGGCTGCAACAGTGTGACTTTTCATTAAGTAATTCATAAATAGACTAAATGATGTGGCCACTGATTGTCGTGTTGGTAGCTAATGCTAACTGGTGGAGCGTAGCAAAAATAACGCCCTACTATAAATGACTGATATTTACTCACCGTCGAGTAACGGGTTGTCTGAGGAGGTGGATGCGATGGTAACTTGTTCAAATCAGGAAGGTATTCCAGCTGTTAACGAATCACAACCTGGAAAATATTGCAATGGGAGGGAAATATTAGCGGCGCCATTATTGCAGATACAATATCACGTCAAGCCAGATGGTATTTAACAACTCACCGCAAATCTGCAAGGCTTGAGATCAAATGAGTGATGAGTCGAGTTAGAAACTCAAAGTTGTTTTATCGACAACCAACAGTGAGCGGCAGCCAACCCGGAAACACACGACAATGAACTTAAAGGATGGGCTTAAAGGGAAGATGATTGGGTCATGTCGGTCACGTGGGTTACAAGAGCGTAGCTGTGTAAGCACACATCGACGTGTCTTATGTAAGAGGGCAGGAAAGTGGGAGGTTTGGAGGAGGAAGAGGAAGGCAGGAGGAGAAATGACCAGAGGGAGAAATGAGAGCGGAAGAGGAGCTTGTGATGACATAACCGATCATCTCCCAGCTGCGTCAGACTCTAGGCGGAACTGGGGGCGGGAGCAAAGCGTCCTGCAGCCAATCCGCGTCCTGCAGCCAATCCGCGTCCTGCAGCCAATCAGCGTCCTGCAGCCAATCCGCGTCCTGCAGCCAATCAGCGTCCTGCAGCCAATCGGCTTCCTGCAGCCAATCAGCGTCCTGTAGCCAATCAGCTTCCTGCAGCCAATCAGCGTCCTGCAGCCAATCAGCTTCCTGCAGCCAATCAGCGTCCTGCAGCCAATCGGCTTCCTGCAGCCAATCAGCTTCCTGCAGCCAATCAGCGTCCTGCAGCCAATCAGCTCCCTGCCGCTGCAGAGGGGCTCCGGGTCGCCGATTCCTCCGGGATCTTCTGTCTGTTTCTGTTTGTGAAGAAGGTTCACACCGGTACCAAATCTTTCCAAAGCGAGCTGGTTTTCATTTTACATCAGATAAAAATAAGATTTTTATGTCATTTTGGACTAAAATTGGCTTTATTTGATTTCCATCAATAATAGAGCCGATTTCCTCAATATTTGGTCACATGGTTATCTTTATTAAAAAGTATGTTTCTTAGCAGTTTAGTGATACAAAAACATGTGACTCAGTACATTACTGGCATGATGAATTAAAACAAGCTCAATAATTTTATCCTGCATCGTTTGTCTTTTTTCTCTGGTTCTACCAAAAACTGGAGGATGAAAGTTTTTGGTTTCAACTCGCTCTTTTCTTCAAGGACAGTTTTGTTCTTCATAATTCATTTTTTCTGTTGTTTCTGTAGTATTCTATATTTATTCTGAATGTCTCCCAGTTCCAGTGTTAAATGTTTGTTGGATGTTAAAGTTAGTTGATCATTATATTACTGGAAAATGATCTCAAAATAACATTATCATTTATAACTTTTGGGACAATTGGATGATCAACTCTCTCAAATGAAGGGCAAATAAATCCTTTAAAAGAATTCAAAAAACTGCTTTCTACCTGTAAAAAGAAATGGAGTAAATAACTGAAGTGCTGGACATAAATCTTCAGTTCTCTCTAAATTTATTACTGTTAACAAATTAACAATATCTAGAAGTGAAAAAACATTCTTGCTAATTGAAATAAAAAGAAACTGCAAAAAAACTAAGTGAAACTGTGACCTTAACAACAGGGAAAATGTTTAATTTTAGTTTTTGTGTCTTCGTTACTTTGAAACCTAGTTGTTGTTTTCCTTGCTGTGCCGTGTTCTGCCAGCAGATGGCGCTGTGAAGGTCAAGTCTTTGTTACTGCTGGTCTGTTTCAAAAGGCATCATGTCTGCAAAGTGAGGAATGTTTTTCAGTGGAACAAAATAAGATGTGAACCTCCTAATGGGCAGAAATTACTTCTCCTCTGCCTGTAATTGCATCACTTCGTGACAAACATGGTGGCGCTAGAGAGCTGATGATGATTGACGTTAACGTGGCACAATGGAGTAAAATCACAAAACACGTTGTTTGGTTTAGCTTTTCTGTGAGGAAAATAATAATGTTAAAACTGAAATCAGTCCAACCTTAAATGATCTTTGCAGTATCTGCCGGTCAGCTGGCTGAAAGAACCATGCAAGGTCTTCTTGTTTTTATTATTTATCAGATGTTTCCTACACAGCATATTAAATGGTTAATCGTTGTTGTTTTTCTAATATTGTGCTTCAGTAAAACTTGTATTTTTTTCTTGTCTTTTTCTCCCCATAAATGGAGAAATTCTCCCACTGCTGAAATGTTGGATATTTATTACAACAGCAGCGTAATAAACGCCTGGGGAGAGCGGGTTCGGTTTGGATCCGTTCGGTTTGGATCCGTTCGGTTTGGATCCGTTCGGTTTGGATCCGTTCGGTTTGGATCCGTTCGGATTGGATCCGTTCGGTTTGGATCCGTTCGGTTTGGATCCGTTCGGTTTGGATCCGTCCGGTTTGGATCCGTCCGGTTTGGATCCGTCCGGTTTGGATCCGTTCGGTTTGGATCCGTTCGGTTTGGATCCGTCCGGTTTGGATCCGTCCGGTTTGGATCTGTTCGGTTTGGATCCGTTCGGATGGCGCTGGCGGTGCCAGGCAGCCGTTATTGTTCTCTGTTCTTGGCCCACAATCGGTCCAACAGCCAAGTTAATGATGTCAGCGCAGCCAAACGAGGGCCAAGGTCGCGACCTTTCGTCTTTTTGCCCACTTGGGCAGACGCAGCACGAACACAGGCCTTCCTGTGTGGAAAACGCAAAGCCTGGTGTTTATGCTCTGAAAAGCCGCACACAACAGCGGCTTCAGCGTCTGCTTTTAAACGGATTTGTGAGTCAATGTCGTTAAGATTTCCCAGAGTCTTAAGTGAAGGAGATAATATTTTCATCCACATGAACGAACTTGCAAGGTCAACTTGACGGGGGATTTAGCCGCTCCGATCCGCTAATGTTGTTACGTCACTCAGACTTTCTGATGACTCACTCAGCACAGCTGCCATCGCGCTCATAAGTCAGTGGAGGCTAACAGCGTTAGCCGCAGAGCGCTTACACAACCGGGCTTCATTGTTCATTATGTCAGCCGCTGGAGAGCGGAGCAGAAAAACAAGGACATGTTTCTGTTTAAAACGCGTTCAGTGGTTTTGCATGTCAGTGAGCAGAACGGCAGTAATCCCAGGTTCATTCTGCCTGTTCTGGAATAATGTTGTTACTGTAGCGGAGCTCCGCCCCTCATCCATTAACCTCACCGACACTGAAGTGACTCATGCTGACTCTGAATTATGGAACAGGGGATTAGACAGTTTTTGGGTGTTTCAGTAAAGTGAAAAGAACAAGTGGAGCAAAACCTTTAAGCAGCTGCAGCCTGAAATATTCTTTATATAACACAAAACATTTAATGTTTACCACCTGCTGCTGCTGTTTATTCTCTCATCTAATTATTTTGTAGATTAAAATAATAGTCTGTAATGCTTGTTTTATATGCTCTAATTGGTGAATAAAAACATTTTATTGGCTGAAATAACCAAGTCTGATCCATGTGGAAAAATTCAGCTTACAATAAAACAAACATAAAAATAATATTAGACAAAATAGCTGACTGCAATTCATCTGCACAAAATTAAATTGATGCAAAACACAAAAGAACTATAGAAAAATGGACAGAGGTCAGTTATATTTGTGTCTGTACTTTGACTAGACCGTTGCTTGAACAAAATCAATGTCTGTGGATGGATCCCAGTTTCATGTCTTCTGACGTTTTCTGACAGGCTTGTCCTGGATTTAGCTCCATCATCCCGCAGCATGATGCTGCCACCACCATGAACATGTTGACCCATTATTATTTTCTCTCTGTTTAATTCTCTACTTTATTTCTGGCACAAAAAGTCCTAATAAAATACTTTGAATGTGAAAAAGCCAGAGACGCTGATGCTTTTGTTGCATGACATCTTGAATTTGATCATTTCAGTGTCTTTTTCACATCAACTAAATCTCAGATATCGATTCTGTTTCTGGTTGAATAAAACCCTCTGGCAACAGTTTAAAAACTTTTACTGAAAGTTGATCCAGATCAACAAGCAGCTTTTGAGTAAATGTTTAGTGGAATAAGACGGAGCCTGTCCAAACACCGGACGTCTTTATTCGGTGTCTCTCACGCGCCCGTTCTCAGTTTTATGACTCATACTCCCTGATCCGCTCATGTGACGATGCAAGAAGTCCCCGACAGCCAATCAGAAGCTTCGAAAGCAGTCGTTTCCATAACGACGTGACAGTGACAGCAGCAGATGGAGCTGCTGCTGTGAAGGAGAGAAATGGAGGAGAGGACTGGCCACTGATGCGGCCAGTTCAACCTTTGACCCCGTCTTTCTTCTCTGTTTGGATCGAACCAACTCAGAAGCTTCTATTAGAAACGCAGAGCGACGGCGACTCGGTGAAATCGATGTAAAAACTGTTCAAAGAGAAGATGAGTTGTTGTTTCTGGGTCCTCAGATCTCTGGTAGTTTCATTACCAGATTTTCCTGTCAACTTAAAGTCTCTGTTTCTCCAACTGGAGGTGAAGATCATCATCACAGCCTCAAACGTTCCTCACACTGGTTGGCACCGCTAGCTAGCAAGTTAGCTTGGCTAATCCTAAAGCACTAATAATAAACTACAGTTCTGGTAGCAATAAAGCACTTTACCAACATTATATTCTGCAGAAGCCAGTGTGAAAGCAATTTACCAACTTGAAATTTAGCAGACGCTAACAAAGTGCTATATTAATATATTTAATAGAAAGTAATGTTAAAGCTCCATATCAACACAGCACTGACAACAGTCAGTCATTCACCCTTTCATGCACACACTCATGATGGTGGCAAGCTACTGGGTAGTAGCCACAGCTGCCCTGACAATAAAGGGCTAAACCAACATGGTTTTTAGCATAAGCTAACAATAAGGTGCTAACCCAACATTGTATTTAGCATAAGCTAACAATAAGGTGCTAACCCAACATTGTATTTAGCATAAGCTAGCATTAGCTTCCACCATGTTGACAGCCACCCATTTGACGGGAGAGAACGTGATGAGGCCTTCAAAACAGTTCATGTGAATTTACATGTCTGTTTATTTAACTACCGTAGTTGCTTGTTCATGTAGAACGGTTGTAGAAAGGTTCGGGTTGTTTGTTAACCACAGTGTCACGTTTTTCTCAGATGTAGAAACCAAAGTAAGATAATAACTGCTTCTCATGTCTTTTGGTTAAATGAGGTGATATTATTTAACCCCAGTTTGCTGTGTCATGGTGGAGCAGGTCTTTTAACATGACGTTCAGAACATTGCTAAGTCAACTTGAAAACAATATCTGACAGAACCCGGCTGTCGCCACCTCAGACCGACACTTTCCTGACTCCCTATCAGCTGTCCTCTTGAAATGAATCCTTAATTTAGTTTGTCTCTGTGGCGTTGCTGCACTGCTACATGACACCAATCTATATTTAAATGACTGGTGGAACAAACAGACATGTTGTCTTACATAAGTATCAACGCTTCTATTAAAAATATCTGCTTTCGTTTTTGAAAAACAAATGTAATTAAAAGAGAGGAAAGAAGTTTTAGCATTTTCAGATAAGGGATTTGTTTTCTTCCTTTTTTGCAACCAGATTTCTTTCACACCATTTCTTTACAGCTGCACCACAGAATATCCTGACGAATCTCATTGTCTTACAGAGAAATCCTTTGCTTTGTTTGGATTTGGTCGTGAGTCTTTTCTCTCGTTTCTCTGCTCAGATCACAGAGTTGTTGGACGATGAGAAGTGCGAAGCAGAATGTGAAGAACTGCCGCAGGACGGGGAGGAAGGACCCGCCGCCTCCGACTCACACAGCCACACAGACGACGACCGCACAGCCAGGTGAATCTAACAAAGACCCGAGCATCAGACCCTGAGGGACGCCACACATGAATGAAAAGCTTTTTTTGCTCAGATAAGATGAAAACTACGAATAGTAGCTTCAAACAACAAACAAACCATATAAACTTGACCTTCATCTCTACAAAATAATAATTTTATTGCCAAATTTTAATTGCACAGTTCTGGTAAAAAAGCTGATCTGAGATCAATTTCTGGGTTTCTTCAGCTTAAACGACGTTTTCTTTACCAAGGTCTAAAATTCTTCAAATCTAACCTCAAGATCACATAAAAATAGATATTTTATGTAAAAAGACCCTTGATCTGCATAAAAGGTTGCACCTTTTATTATTTTGATATTAATTTCATATTCTAAATTTGAGAATTTGATCATTAACCAAAAACGTAGTAATATTTGCCTTTTATATGTTGTTTAATATTAAATCTTTTATTTTGAAGTACTTGGTTATTTCCTTAAGCTCTTTAAGTTCTGAGGAAATATTTCATTTCTATCTCCATCCCAAAGCAGAAAAGCTAAAAAGATTTTCATTTTAGACCCAGAGATGTAAGTATTTGGTTATAAGTCAAGAATCGTGATGAGAAGTTGTCGCGCTCAGATTTGACCTGTAGGTGGCGATGATATTGGCATCAGCAACACTTTATTTAATCTTATTTAAATCTGAAATTTAAAAACATCTATTTACTGTTTTGGGGCTTTTTTTAACCAAAATCACAGTTTTCCTTTCGATGAGAGGTGGAAAAGCAGCAGAAAGTGTCGATGCATCAGACGCCGACTGTCTGATGCATCCAACAGATGTCTGAAGTCTGCAGCAGCTCAGAAGCTGCGTCAGCCGGCAGGTTATCTAACGACACCGGAGGACTGACTTTCACCAGGCGGTAAAAAATGAGCTGCAGGTGGATGGAAATAAAAGTTCTCAGAACTGACACCGCAGTCCTGAGCGAGAACGCCAGAGTCAGCAGGATGTACAACCCTAATTACAAAAACCCCAGAAAAATTCAGATTTAGCGGGAGGTTTCTGACAGTCAGTCAGGCAGCGCCTCTTTTTTAAATTCTTATTTGTGTCAGAAATCGATTGAAGCAGATTATATCATTGGTATAATTGATACCAATGATCTGGTATCAATTATTATTTTTAGTATCTGGTTTAAATGTTGGAGTGACGACAGAAGGTGCAATAAGTTGCTTATTTTAAATGTGGAGTCTGTTCCTGCAAGTTGCCGTTGGGTCTTGGAGCGGCTGACCTTCATCTCAGACGAAGTCGTCCTCCAGTGACTCATCGGGTTGTTTGTTGACTGTTTGACGGACAGCAGCGGCTGCCCTCTTCGTCGCCTGCAGTAATGGCCTCTGACAGCTAACACGCGTGTTAGCGCCTGAAGGCCTTCGCTCCTTTTACATCTATATTTAAGTGCTGGTATTTCTTGTCTGGTGACCGGCCTGGAAGTGTCGCTGTCTGTGGAAAGGAGGAAGAATCCCAACTCCCAGTGAGGAAGAGGAGGATGAAGCTAGCCATCAGTTGTGGATCTGCAGTGTGAGTGGACGCGGCGCGCCAGTAAACTGCCCCACCAGGCAGATATTACCCATCATGCAGCTGGTAAAGTCTCTTGATCTGAGATAATCTCATTTTGATGTGGGTGTTTGTTTATTGGCCCGCTGAGGCGTTTTACAGCATCTGGACTAAACAGGACAAACAGGCTGGCGTCCCGGGCGCGTTCAGGATTCACCTGTTTCTGCCTCCCGTTCACACATTCCTGTCAGAGCAGCAACAGTTGGGTCTCTAAGCAAGATAACTCCTCAGTTATGAATTATGGTCATTTATAGTTTATAGGAACTGTAAAGCAGAGTGATGGGGAATCGTTTCCATTCATAGCGATTCCTCATGATGACTTCAGGCTCTCGGTGTTTGAATGATCCTCCTGATCTTTTCCAGTCTGAATGACAAATGGAGACGTTGCAGAATCTTCTCCGCTCCCTCCCTGCGTTGTTTTCATGACGTGGTCAAAGAGAGACAGAAAGAAAGTTCCTCTTTGTTGTGGCGCCGTCTGCGTAGGTTCCAGCATCGTCGCCACGGAGACGGTGCTGCTTGGAGACGGTGCTGGAACATCCCGCGTCGCCATGGAGATGTTGGGATGTCCAGCTTCTCCATGGCGTTACAAAATGGAGGCCGGCTGGCAGCGGTTTTGTTTTTTAAATCGATTTTAAATAGTAGTGAATGAAATTAGTGATTCCTGTGAATAGATTTTGTTTTTGTCTAGTTTCTACTAAAAACTTTCATATTTGATGGAGTTTATTGTTCGCTGTGGGCAATTTGCTCTGGGGCAACAACAGGGGCAGATAAATACATGAAAACATCCACATGACCACCGTTCACCACCGTTCTCTAATTATTGGAGAGGAAGATATGAACTCATAAATAATTATATCTGTTTGGACAACAACTTTCCTCACTTCATTAATGTAGCTTCTGATTTTAATCCAAAAGTCATGAAAGGACTGCAGCACAAATCAGATGATGTGCTGAAGTGTTTCCTGTTGGAACTGATTGGCGTTTCCTGTTGGATCTGATTGGCGGTTTCCTGTTGGAACTGATTGGCGTTTCCTGTTGGATCTGATTGGCGTTTCCTGTTGGATCTGATTGGCGTTTCCTGTTGGATCTGATTGGCGTTTCCTGTTGGATCTGATTGGCGTTTCCTGTTGGAACTGATTGGCGTTTCCTGTTGGATCTGATTGGCGTTTCCTGTTGGAACTGATTGGTGTTTCCTGTTGGATCTGATTGGCGTTTCCTGTTGGATCTGATTGGCGTTTCCTGTTGGATCTGATTGGCGTTTCCTGTTGGAACTGATTGGTGTTTCCTGTTGGATCTGATTGGCGTTTCCTGTTGGATCTGATTGGCGTTTCCTGTTGGATCTGATTGGCGTTTCCTGTTGGATCTGATTGGCGTTTCCTGTTGGATCTGATTGGCGTTTCCTGTTGGATCTGATTGGCGTTTCCTGTTGGATCTGATTAACTGGACGGTCCAGAACTTCTGCGTTCTGCTGCTGGTTTGGCCCAGTTGGATGGGAAGACCCCACTTTGGTTTCCTCTCCAGAGGAAATGATGTTACAACAATAAATACTCTTTGTTGTAATGAAAAGTTCTCGCTAAAAGCTGTTTTGAACGTTTTAGAGGTTTCATAATAAAGTGTCTGTAGCCTGACTGAGTCATTTTATGCTCTTGTAAAGACGACAGTTTATTTAATCGGTTCAAGCATCCAGAGAGGGGCTTTATTTCACCAGCGCCGGGCGGGTCCAGGCTGTTTATCTGACCCAGATAGCAGCACGTCTGAGCCGGACCGCCGGTTCTGCAGGCTGACCTCAGATCCAAATCACAGCTTTTACAAGTTTTACTGGAGACTGAATGAAGTTCAGATTCTTCTTCTGCGTTTATTGAACTGCAGCTCACATTCTGTGGTTGTGATTATTTTACTGCTAAATTTAATTACTGTCATGTTTCATAACTTTGGTGATTTGATTAACTTTTCCTGAATAAGCTGCATGATTCCCACGCAGAAACTCACATTTATCCGCTTTGTTTTCCTTTTGACCTTGTTTTTAGGTGCAAATAAAAAAGATTAAATGGCTCCATAAATGCTGGATTTGAGGGAGTGCAACATGTTTAAAATGATTTTGTGTCCCGAATTGTTGTATTGCACGTTTCTCCTGATATTAATGGCACCGTGTCTCTTGGTGGGCAAAACGGAGATGCGACTAGAAAAACTATTCATTTTTTTTACTAATTTCTCTTCCTGTTGTGTTTTTGCGATTATTTCTGTCTGGATTTACTGCAAAAAAAGCTTTCCAAATTATTTGCTTTCACCATGACATGGTTTTATAGAAAAGTTGAAATTGCTGCACAAACCTTAACAGAATTATAACGTAGATAATACAAAAGGTTCAAATAATGTTTTTAGTAACTTGTTGAAATAGAAAATTTAATGCAAATAAAATCCTGAGGAGTTTTTAAAGTGCAAAAACTTGAACCGTACAAACAGAACCTTTTGAGCTGCACACAACATGCTGAATATCCCATTTAGTCTGTATTTAATAGATTTTTGTCTCTTTTAGTTTTTTGATGAGTCATATCATTAAACCATGACTCATGTCTGAGCTAAATCGTTCTAAAAATAAAACCTCCACAGATTTAAGCTGGAGAAAAGTCAGATTACTGAACAAAGTGTTTTTTAAACGATTGTTTCTGTTTTCCTGTCTTTGTCTCGGTGATCTCTTGTTGCTGTCTCTGTCTCTGTCTGCTCTGTGTTTTATTAAATCTCTTAATGCGTTTGATAAGCAGTTGCCGGTTAGAGGATGAAGGCGGTTTGGTTCTGGTTAATGTGTATTTAACGCGGCTCTGCACCGCCCAGCGGACCGCTGCAGGACCCGCTGACTTTCTATTCATCACTGACAGGAAGCCCCTCCCCTCTGCTCCATCGCTCCTCCCTATTGGCTGCTGGCCCAGCCTCCGCCGTCCCATTGGCCCTCCTCAGGCTGTTGCGTGGTTACATCAGGAGCTCATATATTTGAGCAGAGCTCCGGCTGTTTACTGCAGCACTTTTCAGAGAGCAGACTGAGACGACCTCTCTCTCTCTCTGTCTCTCTCTCTCTTTTGGGCCACATTATGCATCCAGGTGATGCTGTGGCTCTGCTGCTGGACCTGCTGGTTCTGACTCTGGCGCCGCAAAGCGCTCGGCTGGGATAACCCAACGGGTCGGATCGGGTTTCACTCCAGAAGAATAAAAGCAGACGATTTTTTTCTGAGCCGGTCAGCAAAACAAAAAAAAACCAACAAAAGGGACAAAGAAACTTGGAGAAACAAGCCGAGTCTTGACATTGACACACCTACAGGGTGGACCGGTTCTGGCACAGATCAGCCTGAGAGGAAACCGGGCTGGAAACATGAGGATGGCCTGTGACATCCTGCTGCAGAGGTAAACAGCAGCTTTACGTAACTCCTCTGGGCTGGATGCATGGATGGATGCATGGATGGATGCATGGATGGATGGGCTCACAGAAAGTCGGTTTGTTGATTCATCCGGATGAAAAGGAAGCAGAACACGAGGAAGTGAGCGGGTTGTGAGGCGCCGGCCTTTCTTCACGCAGCAGCTCCATGTTATGTAAAGCGCAGACTGTCTGAGATGCATCATTCATTAGTTAACATGTCAGACAAACTGTTGGTGAAATAATCGGCGCCAGAATCTGCTGACATAAAAGCTAAATCATCACCAGAGAGAATCTTACGTTCTTGGTTTGGATTGTGTTTATATAATTTCCTCCTTTCAAATCGAGCTTCGGATTGTTTAGATGAATTTTGTTCCTGTTTCTGGGAACAGACTTCACGGTTTGTAGCTGTTTATGGAAACATTAAGTTCTGCTCATGATAACAGTGCAAGCAAGTTTGAGTTTTTATCAACTGCAGGAGTTTAGGAGAGAAAAGCGCAGACATTTTGTTAAATGTGGTTTGGATAACCAAGTCGTGTTTTAGGCTAAATCTGCTGGAGCTGCTGGGTAAACGTTGGGTTGAACGGAGACCGACCCGACCCGAGCTGTGAAAGCCAGCCGGCGCGTTTCCTGGGCTGCAGCCTCGCCTGGGTTTTGGGGCCAAGTGCTGCAGCCTCGCCTGGGTTTGGGCCAAGTGCTGCAGCCTCGCCTGGGTTTTGGGCGAAGTGCTGCAGCCTCGCCGGGGGTTTGGGCGAAGTGCTGCAGCCTCGCCGGGGGTTTGGGCGAAGTGCTGCAGCCTGTTCCCGTCCAGCCAGATCTCAGATGTTGTGCTGACAGCAGCACTTCTGCAGGATCACAAATTAAACTTCCCGCTGCCACACACACACACACACACACACACACACACACACACACACACACACACACACACACACACATACTGTCTCCAGATTATATAATCCAGAGGCTCCAAATGTTTTGCCTTGATGGAAAATGCAACATTTTACTAATAACATATAAAAACTGTTGTTTTAAATTTTTATTTAGTTTTAATAATAAACTAAATAATTAAAATTTTATTATAGTTAACACAATAGTCAGTTTTGTGGAAAACTGCCAGCTTTTTGCTCCTGAGTTTGTGGTTCTCAGAAAATTGAATCTATTTTTGTGCCACATATTGTTTAAGACGACGTTGCTATTCTGTAAAAATGTTTAGACAATATTTCCCCGACAATCGGAAGCGTCCGTCTGCATCAGCCACCTTGGCTTGCAGGCCAAGTTTGAACTTAGAGGACCGGCCGAGATGCTTCAGAGGGCCCCATCGGTCCCCGGGCCACACTTTGGACCCCCGATGTAAACATAATCCATATCCTGAGGAGTAATCTGCTGATCTGTCAGCCACTGGCTCACCTGTGATTCCTGGTCGGTTAGAAACCTGCTGAATCTGTTCAGATGAAGCTGAAATGAAGCTGCTGATGGTGAAAATGGCTGAAATGGAGGAAGTTCACTCTTTAGAAATGAAAAGCTGATCCAGTGACGCTAATAAAAGCAGACTAGCTTCCGGTTGGGTTGCTTTGAAAGCGTTGCGGTGTGACAGGATCCTGCCTCTGTTTCTGGGCTCGAATCCGACTGCCTGGCTCAGCGGCTGCTCAGGCTGGTTAGTCGTTTCAGGTCAGGAGCCTCAGCTGAACTTTAGAGTTCAGGAGCTTCTTCCACTGAATGAGCTTAAGGATGTGGCAACACCTGGATGCAGGTTGAGTGATCCAGGCTGAAGCTCAACCCAAACTGAGACCTGCTGGAAAACCAGGTTCACTGAGGAAGAAGCTGGAAAAAGTCAGACTTGCAGCTTTGCTACCGATGGAGATGGGAACCTCAGAGACCGTAACAGGAAGGAGTCTGTGAACGTACTAAAGAAAGCCAATGCAGTCGGAGTAATCAGGTTTCTGCAGCTGTTCTGGGTTCCTGTAACGCACCGAATGTCCAGCAGGTCCAGCCCTGCAGAACCGCTTCGTTCTTCACCGCCTTCAGGTTTCTGCTGCGGCGTCGAGTCATGAAACCTGCAGCAGGAGCAAAACATCCAGGTCCAAATGAATCTGGGAGAAACCTTACAGCAGTTTGAGCTGAAGTTGAGTTTTACAATGAACCGGGTTTTCATCGTTTCCGAAACGTTGTGCTCAAGTATAAAGAAAAGTTTAGTTCTGGAAACAAACAGTGACCAACAACCAGAGCGAGTCGGACCTCCTGGTGCGGCGCTTCATTTCTCCCAGAGTTCAACCCTGAGAAAGTTTCCTGAGTTTCCGCTTTGTGTAGCTGGTTTAAGTTCCTCAAAAGGTCGTTTCCTCGTGATTCCACTTTAGTCTTTACAGCCGTTTCTGTGTGATTTTGCCCTTCGGCGTCTTGCAGAAATGTATCTGGCGTCCCAGAACACGGAGTCCGTGACGCGTCGGGTCGCAGCGGCGTTTGGAACAGCCGCCATATTCAGGCTCCCAGGGACACGATGGTGTCAGATCCTGTCTCAGCTACTGAACGGCCCTGAGGTGGAGTCCCTCAGGGCCGTCGGATGTCATCGGCCGGGTCAGCGGCGGTTCTGTCGGGCCGGCGGCGGTTCTGTCGGGTCAGCGGCGGTTCTGTCGGGTCGGCGGCGGTTCTGTCGGGCCGGCGGCGGTTCTGTCGGGTCGGCGGCGGTTCTGTCGGGCCGGCGGCGGTTCTGTCGGGCCGGGCGGCGGTTCTGTCGGGTCAGCGGCGGTTCTGTCGGGTCAACGCGGTGACCAGCAGGAACAGAGACGCACACGATGGACACTCGGTCTAGTCAAAGTTCTAACAGACAGAGCTTGTTTCTGTTGCCTTCACTCGGTCCTGGTCGGACCCGTTTCTGACCCGGTTCTGATCGATGTGATCAGAACCGGGTCCTCTGCAGGTTCTGCAGAGGAACTTCCTGTCCTAACGTCTCTGTGTGTCCCTTCCTCCTGCAGCTCCCGCCTCTCCCCCATGTCCATCCTGCCGGCCGACTCTGCTGAGTAAGTCCGTTTCTCTGCAGCCTGACGTCTCGCCTCCGCAGCGCCGACCAGGTTTAAATATTGGTGAATGTCCTGAGTGATGAATGAAGGCGTCTCTGGAGATGAAGGCAGGAAGTGACGGAGCAGAACGGAGGAGGCTGCTGGCCTCCTGCTTCCTTTGCAGAGCTAAACTGAAGCGTTTTGCACAGCTTGTTAGTTTTGGAGCCTCACGGCGGTGAAATCACATGACTGTCAGGCAGATTCTTCCCTGCATGGGACGGAGGCAGCATGGAAAACATTTTCTGTGATGAAACAAGCTCATATTATGGGATATTATTTTAATCATCCGAACTTAGAGAAGTTAAACGCACATTAATAATAAGAACAGAGTTATTAGAAGAGTCCAGTAATATCAGGTTAAGTGTTGGAGAAGAGGAGCCTTCAACAACCTTCTGGTATTTTTCTGGTTGGATATTTGGCCCCACAGCATGATGCTGCAGCCGCCATGCCTGATAGTTGCACTGCAAAAACACAGAACCTTACAGCATCTCTTTATCTAATTTCTAGTGCAAATATCTTAATGAACCTGAAATACAACAAAACTAACTTACAAGTAACTTATCAGCAAGATATTGCAGTTTGTTCAGGTCAGTAATTACTTGTTCCATCAGCAGATTTTCTCTCTTGTAACCAGTAAATTGATCTGCCAGTGGAACCAGTCCCAGTGTCTTATTCCAGCTGTACTGGAATATTTGCAGAAGAAACCAGACAAAAACATTTGGAAAGATTTTGTGTTTTTGCAGTTGCAAGTAATTTGTCATCAAGAAATAGAAACTTGATTTAAGTCAATAATGTCTTAATATTGATTAATAATTCCTTGTTCCACTGGCAGATTGTTATAACATGGGAAAATATATTTTTAGTCAATTCCCCCTTTGGGATCAATAAAGTATATTTGAATTTGTTAAAAATGAAATAATCTGCCAGTGGAAATAGAACTGAGTTGCTAGGAAACGGGCCGGGCATGGCGGGGGTTGCTAGGTAACGGGCCGGGCTGGCGGGGGTTGCTAGGTAACAGGGGTTGCTAGGAACGGGCCGGGGCATGGCGGGGGTTGCTAGGTAACAGGGGTTGCTAGGTAACAGGGGTTGCTAGGAAACGGGCCGGGCATGGCGGGGGTTGCTAGGTAACAGGGGTTGCTAGGTAACGGAGCAGCGCCAGTTGAATGTGAAATAAGTGAGATAATCTGCCAGTCAAACTTCTTGCTAACACTTTACCTGTAAATTAACTTTGTCTTATTCAGAAGAAGCGAAACAGAAACGTTTTTGGAAAGGTTTGCTGTTTTCCCAGAGCTCCAGCAGTTTCAGGTTGATTTAGCCGTTAGCTTGAATCGCTCTGCCGCCGTTTCAGGTTCCTCCCATCGGAGGCGAATGGCTCCGTTTGGCATAGTTAAAGTAAGCCCACCTGAAGCCTCTCAGCCGGCAGTCCCGTTTCCATCGTCTTATCAGAGAAAAGTCCAACTCTGCTTCCATCTGTCAAATACCGTTCAACATTCATACAGTGAACAAAATTAAAGTTTAAGTCACTGAAAAACTTGTTAATAAATGTGATTTTTATTTGTGTTTTTCAGGATAATTCAGAGAACCATCAGGGCTGCAGTGGAGCAGCACTTCTTTGAGCTGAAAACCAACATCAGCAAGAGGTACCAGGAAAACTCGGATATGTTAGGAACTGATTATTGGGTCGATTATTCTGTTTAAAAAATGCCGCAGTCTGCAGATTTTTATTTAAGCACCTCAGTTGTTTTTCATGCAACATTAGAAAAACATTAAAAGATGCAGATAAACAGAAGGACGCACCAGGCGGCGTCTGGAGAAAAGCTTTGACCACTATCAGCTATGAAGCACGGTGATGGCAGCATCATGCTGTTTGGCCAGCACGATGCTTAAATGATTAAAGTTTGATTTGACTCAAAACTAACATTTGTTTCCAGTTTAACATGTTTTTATTGCTTTTATTCCCAGGATGAGTCCCTCCGAGCCTGAACAGCATGGTTGCCATGACGACGAGGAGGAAGAGGAAGAACAACAAACCGACCCCGAGGACAGCCCCTGCGACGCAGAGAGGGAAACCCCGCTAGACCAGAGCGAACAGCAGCCGCGCGAGAGCGACGCAGAGGTCAGCATCATTTTCAGTTTGACCCCAAAAACAGAAAATCTCCCCACACACACACACACACACACACACACACACACACACACACACACACACACACACACACACACACACACACACACACACACACACCGCACACACACACACACACCGCACACACACACACACACCGCACACACACACACACACCGCACACACACACACACACACACACACACACACACACACCCCTCCAGCCGGTTCGCTCCAGTCCTTGGTTCCACGGTTCACACAGTGTCGATTCTCTGAGAGGACAACGTGTCTCTGCAGCGGGACGTCCCGTCCTCTTGTCCTCCCGTCTTCCCGTCCTCTTGTCCTCTCGTCCCGTCGTCTCGTCGTCTCGCACATTTAAACCTCAGCGTTCCTCTGAGGCTTTTCTGCGCTGCCGGCCCTTTAAATCCCCGTCTGCCACTTTTATTTCTTACTGATTTTACAAGATTTCAGTTGCAACTTTAGCAGAATAAAGTGGTTGTTTTACGAGAACTCCTACATAAAAACTAACAAAAAAGAAAGTGAGGAATGTTGAGCATCTTGTGAAGTTACACTTTATCTTCCAGAGATAAGAAAATATTTCATCTTTTAACACATCAGCAACAAATTATTAGCAGTCGCCGAACTTTGAAACGTTTATTGAGCAGAAAGAATCAGCTGCTCACATCAGGTCCAGTTTAATGACTGCTTATGCTTTTTATGATTATTCTGTTGTTTCCTTGATTGATTGTTTCAGTTTTTAGCAGGACAAGTAAAACACTAAAGACACAGCAGAGAGAAAACAGCTGATTCTACCAAAAACTAAAAGATCTTGACAACATTTCTGATTAAAACGACTTTTTTCTTTTCATTTGAAGACATTTTTCTGGTAAAATTGCTTATTCATTCTGCTAATGTTACTACTTTATATCAGAATTAAACACTTTAAACATTTTTCCATCTTGAAGCTCAAAGAAGGGATTATTAAAGTAAAAGCCACTTTGGAAAATATTTGTAACTTCTTTTTTTTTTTTTTTTTTTCAGACAATAGATGAACAATTGAAATTGGATCTGATATAAAAATTTTTTAATTCTTAAAAACAATTAATTAATTAAATAAATACGTTTTTAAATGTAATTTTATAAAATTTATTGCCATATTAATTTCATAATGCATTTGGATTTGATTATCTTATGATAAAGCTACATTTAGTTTTTTTTCTGTTTTGTGATGATTATCAATATCATCTGTGGACCCCTCAGTTGGTGTCTCGCGACCCATCGGTGGCCCTCGAGCCCCACTTTTATTTGCCAGCATCAGCAGAGCAGGAGGGTACTGGCTTACAGGGTTTAGAAAGCAGCTTAAATCATAACTCACAGCATTCTGTTTTTCTGGAAAATGTTTCCAGATGATCAGTGTTTCAGTTTGTTTCAGTTTGTTTCAGTTTGTTTCCAGATGATCAGTGTTTCGGTTTGTTTCAGTTTGTTTCGGTTTGTTTCGGTTTGTTTCAGTTTGTTTCGGTTTGTTTCCAGATGATCGGTTTGTTTCAGTTTGTTTCAGTTTGTTTCGGTTTGTTTTGGTTTGTTTCAGTTTGTTTCCAGTTTGATCAGTGTTTCAGTTTGTTTCCAGATCTTTGTTTCAGTTTGTTTCGGTTTGTTTCCAGATGATCAGTGTTTCGCTTTGTTTCAGTTTGTTTCGGTTTGTTTCGGTTTTCCCCGCTCTGGTTGGGAGGAGGTGAAACATCTGAATTGGGATTCACCGGCGCTTGTGGACGCCCAGCAGAGTTTGCTTTCTGTTCTTGTCGTCTCTTCTGCTTTTGGAACGTTTCATGATTAAACTGTGGCTGTTTGTGGTTTTCCCAGCTTTCAGTGGGCGGGGAGGAGGAGAGCTCAGGAATGGATCTGGATCCAGAAGCTGCCACAGACGCTGGGAAGAACTTCATCACTGCCAGGTGATCGCATCGTGTTTCTGCTTCCTGTTGCTGCGTTTAACGCACCAAACGTCTCAGCATTTCTGTTTTAATTAGGATTAAAAAGCTATTTTCATTTTTACCTGATCAATAGTCACATTTCTCTCCTACATTTTTCATGTTGATCGTATATTTCTAGGTTTGTTTTTCTTTTTAGCAACAAGAATTGTGCTGCTGATCAATAAGTTATTGCAATAGACAATAATATTGTTGTTTTGACACTATTTTCAAGTAACAATAAGGGATTAACTCATTCTCAAAGATCAATAAACTTTTGATCCATAGGAGGAACTGAAACTAGAAAATGTTTCAAATTTCCAAAATCAAGAAACAAAACAACAAAAGCAACAAATAAAATGAATTATGAAGAATCTGTAAGCAAAGTTGTCCTTCAAAATAAAGTTTAGTTGAGACCAGACTGAAGAAAAGAGACACATGATTAACCAAAGAAATGTAAGTTATTGAGCCTTAATTTATCTTGTGATTTATTGATTTATTGCTTTATTGCTTTATTGCTTATTCTGACAGTTTGTGGCTCATTCTTGCATCATTTTGAAAAGTTCATTAAACATCTGCACTGTAATCAAATTCACTGGATGTTTATGATCAATTTTACTAATAAATTAAATTAAATTCAAAATATTAACAATGCCACCAAATGTAGTTTTTCCTGAATTCATTTCTCTCTGAACTAAATTTCCGGAGCGCAACATTTTCCACCTGCAGTTTGTTTTTAATCTGTGACTCAGTCGGTCTGAAGCCACATGTGACCCGCCGTCACACGGAGGAACAGAAATCACAGCGCAAGTTTTGTTTTCAGTATTTGTTTGTTGTCATCAGGCAGGACAATCAGCCGCTGGACGCCATGGAGCAGACGGCCGCCGTCAGCTGTGTGAGTACAGGACGATGTTCAAACTGGATTCATAAACCAAGATATGATTTGGTTTTATGAACTGGATTCATGAAGATATGATAAAACCAGCAACACGTCTGCTGTGGCTTAGAGCAGCAGATTCTACCAAGTATTTCTGTCTAGTTTCTAGTTCAATGTTTCGGCAGAACGAACTCATGACCACATCTTAGCTGGTTGTAAGTCGATCATTTTTTTAAGTGGCAGATTTTTTCTTGTAATGTGGTTTAATTTCAATTTGGGATAAATAGAGTATTTTTAAATTTCATTTGTTAGAAGTGGAAAAATCTGCCACTGGAACGAGAACTAAGGCTGAGCCGGGGTTGCTAGGCAACGGCCGGGGCCTGGCCGGGGTTGCTAGGTAACGGCCGGGGCCTGGCCGGGGTTGCTAGGTAACGGCCGGGGCCTGGCCGGGGTTGCTAGGTAACGGCACAGAGCCATTTGGTTGTGAAATCACTGAAATAATCTGCCAGTTGAACCAGCTCTATTTTATCCAAATAAAGGAATTATTGGATTATAAGAAACTATTTGAAACGTTTCTTGTAAGTAATTTTTTCACTATTTCATGTTAAGATATCTGCACTAGAAAATAGACAAAAATACTTCCTATAATTTGGGGATTTTGCAGTGCATTTATTTGTATAGATACGACCCCCCCTTGAAAACCTCTGGGTAAAACCAAAAACTTTTGCTGCTCCTGAATTAATTTCAGGAATTTTCGGCAGTGAAGCGTTTCCGTATATTTACTGATTTCTCCTGATTGTTTCGCCGTCCTAACTGGCTCTGATTGGTCCGTCTCTCCTCTCTCAGGACTCTGATTCGTTTGGCTGCGATCAGAACGCCAACACCAGCGAGGCCAACAGGAACCGCCTGTCGCCGTGCCAACCAAGCTCCGCCCCCCACAGCCCCCACCTCCAGCTGTTCCCAGACCACCAGTGGGAGGGTAGGTTCCCAGAAGCGTCCGGATTATTAATCTGAACCAGATTTTAACCAGTTTGATTGTCATGAAACTCCAGAAACTCCTGACGCCGTTTGGCTAGTTTTAAAATGAATGGGTTCTGTTGCACACAGAGACGCTCTGTGTCAGAAACGGAGCCCTGAGGGACGCCTCCGTCAAAACGCTGCTGTAACTCTGATACGATTGTATTGCAGTTTTGAATAAATAGGTAAAGATTTGATCTCTGGGAGCCTCGTTTGGTAGAAAACAGCTGATTTCTGCTGCTTTGCTTCGTCTTCATGGATCAAGAAGACGATTATTTTCAATAATTAATTTCTACATTGAGCTTTTGGACCATTTTTTGTTAGAAAGGTGTAAACCTGACATTTCGTTTCCTAACGAAGGAAACCTTCGTTAGGAAACCTTCAGTTTGTTGAATGAATGTCGCTGTGTGATGATCTCATGGCTCCATCTCTCTTCCTCCTCCTCCTCTTCCTCCTCCTCTTCTTCTGCCCGTCCGAACAGCGTCACCCCTTTCTCATCTCCACCTCCCTCCCATCGACTTCTCATGTATGCACCTGCAGAAAGAAGGCCAAGGTAAGTTAGCTGCTTCATGTCCACCTATTCACCCACCTCCCCCGTCACCGCCGCTAGGCGGTTGCCATGGCGACCGCACAGGAAGCATGTTGGGAGCCTTTCTGACGGCTGCGATAACGCTGGGCTCCCACT
Source organism: Poeciliopsis gracilis (assembly GCA_911649635.1). NCBI lineage: Eukaryota > Metazoa > Chordata > Actinopteri > Cyprinodontiformes > Poeciliidae > Poeciliopsis > Poeciliopsis gracilis. The sequence continues at coordinate 3,608,679 of CAJVRI010000557.1, forward strand.
CCGCCTGCAGCCGACACTTTAACGGCCTCTTCCTCTCCGGCTCAGCTTGTTAGCGTAGCGCTAACCGCTAGGTGGCTTGGCGTCAGCCTGCACGTCTCTGAGGAGGAGCGGCTCACGGTTTTTCAGATGTAGCTCGCCAAGCTGGCTGCTGTAGCAGTGAGTTACAGGTTTTATGTTTTCATAAACCTTTCTGATGTTGACCCGGATTCTCTTCCAGACCCGGTTCCGGCGTTCAAATCCTGGCAGGATGACACGGACAGCGGCGAGGCGCAGCTGTCGCCGCTCGCCGGCCGCATGGTTCCGCTGCCGCTGGAGGACGACGGCGAGGAGGACGATGGCGATGGACTGCAGGACGACTCGCCGTCCTCTTCGCGCTCGCACCCGCACATCCTGGCCCGCCGCTTCCTGGACTTCGGAGCGCACAGCACCCAGCGCTTCCTGCAGCAGGACGCGGACGCCGCCTCGCCCTGCAAGGCGCAGCGGTACGACCGGAACCGCCGCTCCTGTTTGGACCTGTCAAACATGGCGGCGCTGACCCAGCCTTGTCTCTTCAGGCCGCGGCGCGCGTCGTTCGGCTCCAGGGAGGCCATGAGGGGAGATTCGGTGACCCATCAGCTCACCAAGAAGCTGCAGCACCTGAAGAAGAAAATCAAACAGTTTGAGGAACAATTTGAGAAGGAGAGGAACTACAAGGTAGCGTCTCCTCTGTTTCGGGTCACAGCCGCAGGTCGTGCTTCAATTCGCTCGGATCTCAGCTGATCTGCAGTCAGAACCGAGTTAGCAGAACCTGGACCCTTCACAGAACGTTTGGTTCTGGTGAAGGTTCCAGTTTGTTCCTGTTTGACATTTAAAGTCTCTGTAAATCCCCAGAGTGACTGGACCCGGTCCAGAAACACAATCAGAACCGCCTTACTGCCGCCTTAGCTCCTAACGTGACCTCTTGACCTTTCTCTGCAGCCGTCTCACGCAGACAAGGCAGCTAACCCCAAAGTCCTCAAGTGGATGACCGACCTGACGAAGATCCGTCGGCAGATTAAAGGTAGAACGGCCGCTGTGTGTGTGTGTGTGTGTGTGTGTGTGTGTGTGTGTGTGTGTGTGTGTGTGTGTGTGTGTGTGTGTGTGTGTGTGTGTGTGTGTGTCCTCTAACAGCTGCATGTTGCCGTTGCCGTGGCTCCCACCCTTCAGTGTGCCGGTGCGTCCTTGTGAACCCGTGACCTTTGGGATGACCTCAGCGCAGCAAAGCAACGACCTCTGACTCCCACGCAGTCTGGACCCGGGGTGTACAAACTTTTTATCGCAGGGGCTCAAAATGAGCCAAAAGGCCAAGAAAGAAAAAATAAAATCCCCAAAAACTAAACATGAAACATTTTTAATTATGCAGAAACAAATAAAACCCAGAAATAATTTCTAGTCTCTGAAAAGGAAAAAACTTTGATCTGAGCATTTTGGCTTTGATCTAGAATGACCCAAATTATTTTCAGAAATGTCAGAAACTTTATTTTTTAACTTCCAGGTTGAGTGTTAGAAACACTTCAAAACATAAAATTTAGTTTCATTTTATTTTGTTCCTGTTGCAGGATAAAATCGCAGCACGTTATTAACAACAGGAATAAATATTATTTAATCTGCATTGTTTTATCTAAAGTTTGAAAAATTTTAAAGTGTTTTAATCCTGTTGTTGTTTTGGGCTCCGGATCCGAGTCGGCCTTCGTTTTTCAAACACTTCCTGAACGTTTGGGTGGGCGTCGACCGGTCCTGGTTGCCATGACGACGCTTTGGGTGGGCGTCGACCGGTCCTGGTTGCCATGACGACGCTTTGGGTGGGCGTCGACCGGTCCTGGTTGCCATGACGACGCTTTGGGTGGCACTTTTTTATTTAAAAGTTGTGGTTTTGTCCTCATTTATTCTTAAACTGCCGTCTTTATGGACCGCAAATGTTCCCAGCCCCCCAGTTTGAGCACCCCCGGTCTCATTGATTGTATATTGATCGTTTTGTTGCTTTGCCGGGCTGATCGATCCCAGGACCCTCGCACGCCGCTCCTCCGATCATGGAGGGCGCAGAGGCTAAAGCGTTTCTCTGTTTCAAACCAATGAATCAATAAATCGATCAATAACTCGAGCACCCGCTCTCCACTTTCCTCCTTCCATTGCCCAACGACCGATCGATTGATTGATTGATTGGCCCACCAGGACGCCAGCACCTCCTTTCCCCCAGAAGCTCGCTGAGGCACCAGGCTTTGCTCCATTCACACAGACGCCACGCTGCCCCCCCCTCCTCCTCCTCCTCCTCACCCCCCCCGCCTCGCCCCCCCCCTCCCTCTCCACCCCGCCTCTAGACCGGGTCAGCTCAGTAAGTACAACCCCCCCAGTAAGTAGACGTTCTGAATACTTCCCAGTCACGGCCTGGTGCTACTGGTGCTACTGGTGCTACTGGTGTCACTGGTGTGTTTGCTGCCCAACCAGCATGTTGGCTTGATTGACAAATGGAGACATGAATATTAGTCCATTTTAAACGAAACCTTCTCTGTGACCGAGAGGAAAAACGCTTCAGTTTCTGGGTTTACCATCTGAAAAGTGTGGCATGCTTTTTGTCTCATCCCCACTGAGAGTCAGAACTGTCTAGAACTTCCTGAGTTTATCTCCACTCCAGTCAGGGTGGATGGAGAACAGCTGGACTTTAATTAGGCCACAAGGATCTGCTTCCTTCTGAAGCGTCAAAATCAACTTTCAGCGGATTTAGTCTCCATTTGCTGAAAGAAGAACAGATTAGATTAGTAATTAAGCCAAAACTACAAAAACATTTAAACATTTTGCATTTAAAAAACTTTGTAAATCTGTTTTAGCATAAACTCCTTTAGCGCTAGCGTTAGCTTCACCCACATTCAGATTCTGGGGAAAACAAGCATCACCTTTTACTCCAATTATTAATCATTATTAAAAAGTGATTATTTTTACATCATTTTGTATTTTTAATAAAATAAACTTAAGTGTTTAAATAAAAAATCTGCAGAATTTTCTCCAATTGTCATAAAATAAATGCTGCAGCGCCGATCTCTCTCCACACTTTTCAGATTGTTTACATTTAGAGCAAAATGGTTCATAATGTTTAGAGTAACATCGGGTTCTGTCAGTCGGTCCAGAATCGGTTCCGGTCTGGATCCTGACGCCTCTTCTTCATGTGTTCTCGTCCTCCAGACGCCAAACACTGTGCGGAGAGCGAGCTCGGCCCGCAGACCCGTCCCCGTAGCAACACCCTCCCCAAGAGCTTCGGCTCCACGCTGGAGCAGGGCGGCCATGACGCGGCGGGGGAGGTCCGGGGCCCGCGCCCCACCAAAGAAGAAACACTGGAGCTGATCCAGCGCCGCGTCAAAGGGAAGAGGCAGGAGGACGGCTGGCCAGACGACATCAAGGTGACCGGCTCAACTTTCATATTATATATGTTTATATAAAACCTTTATATGAACATGTTAGCAAGACCAGGCGGAAACTCTTTGTTTTCTTAATTTAACGGTAAAAAGGCAGAAAGTTTATTAAATAAGTTGAGTTGTAGTACCGAGTCACATCACAAGGTGGCGGTGCTTCAAAAAATGATGCATCGTTTGTAGAAATTAACATTAAGTGAGAAAAAATCAGTTTATGATGTTAAAATAAGGGTTTGCTCACATCATGGGGCCATAAGCTGACAGAATGAGAGGCGAAAGTTGCTGTCGATGAATAATGAGTGTTTCTGCAGAAGATGACCAAAGAGCAGCTGTCCTGTGAGAAGATGGTCCTTCAGAAGAACCTGCTGCACTACGAAGGCCTCCACGGTCGACCAGTAAGTCCATCCTGCTGCAGCTGCTGCAGCACCGCTGGCTGCTGCAGCGCCGCTGGCTGCTGCAGCTGCTGCATGACGCCATGTTTCTGTGATCAGGTGACCAGAGAGGAGCGGCTGGTGGTGAAGCCTCTCTACGACCGCTACAGGCTGGTCAAGCAGATGCTGGCGAGGGTCAGCATCACCCCGGTAACGGTAAGGCCGCCTCCGACCGCCGCTAACGCCCATCTGCGCGCCGCCGCTAACGCCCGTCCTCCGCTCCAGGTGTCGCCCTCCAGCAAGAGGCGCAGCCAGACCCTCCAGCCAATCATCGAGGGAGAAACCGCTCACTTCTGGGAAATCAAAGAGGAGGAAGAGGAGGAGCAGAAAGGCGGCGAGGAAGAGGAGAAAGAGGAGAGGGAGGAAGAGGAGGAGGACGAGGAGGAGGCCGAGAGCAGCGGAGGAGAGATGCAGAGCTCCGAGGTCATCATGGCCTTGGACGCTGTGACCCCGAGCGGCGGGTCGGTGAGGAGCCAACCGGACGGGCTGAGCGACAAGATGGAGGAAGGATCCGGGAGGCTGGCGCTGGACCTGCGCCTGTCCAGCTCCAACGCCTCGTCCATGTAAGGACCGCTCAGCTCAGGTTGCTCTCCTCCAGCCAATCAGAGCCAGGAGGCGGGGCTTAGTGTTGTCAGCTAACTAGCCTCAGCGTTAGCCGCATGCTATGCTAGCTGCAGTGCAGCAAGGAGCTAAGCTTTTCCAATAAATATGTAAAAAATATCCTTTCATTAAGTTACAATGAGAAAAAACTGCTGGTTTCCCACCTGCTGACTCCATTTCCCATGATCCTCCAGGCCAGAGCTGCTGGAACAGCTGTGGAAGGCCAGATCAGAGAAGAAGAAACTGAGAAAGACGATCCGAGAGTTCGAGGAAGATTTCTACCAGCATAACGGGAGGTAAGTGAAGCGAAGCGTCCGTTTGTCGCCCGCACCCGGAGGAAGCACTGAGCGCCGCCATCTTGTTTTCCTCCGTCCTGCAGGAACGTTCAGAAGGAGGACCGGGTGCCGATGCTGGAGAAGTACCGCGAGTACAAGCGGATCAAGGCCAAGCTCCGCCTCCTGGAGGTCCTCATCAGCAAACAGGACTCCTCCAAGTCCATCTAGGTTTCTGTCGGATAACCGCTGTCATCGCACACGGCGCCACCTGCAGGACGCCGCCATGAACCCTTCATCAACAACACTTGACATGTTGAGGGAAAAACAAAACATTTTCAGACGTTATTTTATGGTTTGCAGAGAAACTTTGGGAAATCTTCCTGTTTGTTCGTGTTCTGTTGGGTTTGCTTCATCACACTGCCGGCGTAGCGGGGAGGGGGAGCGACTTCCTGCTGGCAGGTCGAACGAGACGCAGGAGGCTGGAGGATCTTCTCCCAGCTTCAGTTTGTCGTGGCGCAGAGTGCTGGGAGGGGCAGGAAGGGTTAGATGTAAAAAATGTTATTTGCACAGCATTCCCAGAATGCAGCCCCTCTGTTGTTTCCATTTGTATTTCTAGAAATTAAGCACTACTTCTATACAAATATCAATATACTGTACATAAAACCAGAAAAAATGAATGTCAGACATGTTTAAATTATTTCACAGTTGGCCCCTTTTAGGTTTATTATATGTGTGATGTTTTTTATTATCCATACTGCTAATGTTCCTCCATTAACCTTTTGTATGTAACCCCAACATGTCGTCGCTCTGTGTAATATAAGCTAATATAGCAGTACTGTAGTCGCTTGCATGGCAGCACAGATCTTATCCAACACCAACTCGTCTCATTATTTGTGCCATGAAGAAGCAGCAATAATAAAAGTTTGCATCAGACATATTTTAACACGTTTCAGCTCCATGTGTCAATATTTTCCAACATTAAAATGTTTTTGACTCATCCGGTAAAATTCTGGTCTCAAATGTTTCTTCCTTGGAGAAACTCCCACGCTGTTTCACACTCACCGGTTTCTCCAGGAAACCACAGCAACTGTTTCTCTGCAAAGGTTACACATTTAGTTAATATTCAATACTTTACATTTTGTTTAGCTCTCACATTTTTTCATATCAATAAACGTTTAATTTGAGTTAAATGTACTAGCTTGCTGTTTTCTGTGTAACATTTTATACTAGTTATTGCCCTCTGGTGGAGAAACGAAGTACTGCAGATGGAAACACTAAATATTTAAGAAAAGCTACAAAAGTATCTTTCAAATTTTGCTTTGAGTTATGCAACATAACATATAGTTCAGAAGTTCTACAAATGTGGACCAGTCATATTTTTTTTTAAATAATTTTATGATTTAACTGTTTTGTAAATAGTTCAGAAAACCTGGGAGACGTTTCAACTAAAATACTGTCAGAAACGGGTCAGTTTAAAAATATTGTATTAATTGCAATAAAACAATTGAAAAGTCTGTTGCCATTTCTGGCAGGTTAAAAACTTCGAAAAAACATTTAAGTACACAAAATATTTGAATATACAAACGGGTATTTACGATATGGCAACGATTTCAATTCTATTTTATTGTCCTGAATGTGGGACAGGAACGTCTTTCAGCTCGACCTGAACCCTGTTGCGAACTTCACGGTTCCTCTTTCCTGCCCGTCACAAAATGGCCGCCACGTTGACGTACGATTCGGAGGTCCCCAGGAATTCGGAAGCTTCCGGTTATTGTTTTAAAAAATTAAAAGCTGCGTTGAACTTTGGGGCTGAAGCATTCAACATAAAACGATCGATGACTGACAAATAAATACTGAGACCATTTTCTCTTAACTTCATCGTTTCAGTCCTAATGTCCGCCGTTAGATTTCACCGGAAGTGGATTTTTAACAGACGCTTAAAACGGATGACGACATAAACCGCTGCTTCTTTAATCTGGAAACTGGTTTGAAAAAATCATTTAAAAAAAACAGTTATTTTGTCTTTTCACTTCTGCTGAACTTTAAGTTCCGATTCATCCGCCAACATTTGATCACTGGAAAAGCAGAAAGTTGTTTTCCTAAAGATTAAAACATTAGCAAAACGAGACAATGTTAATATTAACCAGGAAGTAGTCTTATGTGTTGCTGCTAATTTAGTACTTTGTTAACTAAAATAAGATTTAGGAGAAAATAAACAGGACGAAACTCACCTGGACTTGTTTGTGACGGTTGAAGGTTTTAGCAGCAGCAGCTAATTAGGCTAATTACACCTGATGAAGGCCACGCCCACCAGCTGAGCTACTGCTCTTTATTTTTCTAAAACAAATTAAAATGTTTTTGATTAAATAAAGGAGACTGTTTTATACTTTTAGAAACTTATTTGTTTCTTTGAATTGTTTACTGTACAATTTGGAGACATCTGAATGTAGATAAACATGTCAGTAAATATATTTTTACCTTTGCAGAAATAAAAGTTGACAGAAGGCAGTTATGTTTATCTTTCTCTACATTTTTGCTGTGAAAAACGAACCAAATCCAACATTTTTTTTTTACAATATTCTTCATTTATATAAAAAATATAGCAACTGCAGTGAGAAAAATGTCCATCTGCTCACTTTAAACAATCACATGATAAACTTCAAAGTCCATTTAGTGTTTGATCACAGATTCATTTTAAACATCTTTACAAGTTCTATAATAATAAACATCAAACTGGTTCTGATGTGCCTGAATATTAGAGTTATTTTGTCTTAATGATTATTCCTCTGATTCTCAGGCAGTTCCTGTTTCCCACCACAGGTGGTGCTGGAGAGTCTTACCTACTTGCAGGTGTTTCCACCTGAAGAAGACCGCTCCCAGTTTTCTGTAACATAACAGAACATTAAATCCAACCAGATGAGTGAAAATCACGTGACGTATAAAACAGGAAGGTTATATTTAAACTTTATGTGCTTTTATAGAATAAACTAAGATCCGATCCGGTAAACATGGTTCCGTTTCAGGATCCTGTTCCTGAACGCAGTGGCAAATGAGTCAATAAATAAAGTCATGATGTCTTTCCAGCTCATTTTTTACAGTGCATCATTTTCAGCTCCAGTGTCTCTGATCTGATGTGTGCGGCTGGCAGCTTCAGAATGAGCAGCAGCGTTCAGTGCAGAACATCAGTAGTGTTTAGTCCCAGAACCAAAACACCAAAACTGAGCCCAAACTTTAAAAAAACTCGCAAAAATACCAAATCTGCTGTTTTTGTTGCATATAATTTTAACATTCTTCATGTTGCGGCGCTCCGGTTTCGGCCGTTTGGGTCGAGGAGGAATACTACTGGTCACCACCAGGTGTCACCACTGCAATTATTGCAACCGGCTCCTTGGAGTCCGACCATCAAGCCAACAGAACCGGCGGCTCGGTTTGGTGGATTTACATCCGTTTGTCCTGGAACCCCAAAGGAAGCGGATCAGAACCAAACATGGAGGCTCTTCGTGGACCATAAAGTTCTGGTTCTGGGTTTTTGCCCGGGTCATAGTGGCTTGTCGATCACTGCCACTCCTGAAAAGAACAGGTCCGATTAGTTCAGCAGTTCCTGTTACTGGGAAATCTGAAATTGATTCAAAATGCTCAGACATTCATTTTTAAATAATTATTACTTTTTTTTTTTCTAAGAAAAAGCCAGGGGTGTCCAATGTGTGGCGCAGGGGCCATTTGCCGCCCTTGAAGTGATGTTTTGTGGCCTCCAAATGCAATTACTGAACTTAATTTAAAATATCTCTAACACATTATAGAGATATTTTTAAAGTTTTCAATCTAGAATAAATAACATCCTTTTTCCACAAAAAGAACAACAAAATCAGACTACTTTAACTTCTTGATCTTATTTTTCCATTATAAACATTTAAAATAAAAAAAAATAAAAAAAGAAAACATTTTTAGCCTGCAAGTATTTTTTACCTGTTGATTTTGGCAAAACGTTTGGACACCCTGAGTTAAGCCAATATAATTTTTAATATTTTATTTGGGTTACTGAATTTTATGTACAAACCAATTTTTATTTACAATAGACACGTTACAGAGTGATGTCAAGCACGCAAAAAAACTGCTAGCTGACAACAACTAGCATTGGTTTTAGCACTAAATCTAGAACGCACGGCTGGTATATAAAACAAAAAGGGTTGCAGTGCGTTGCTGTTATCTTGTTGTCAACGCTGTGACAACTAGATAAGTACTGGAAAAAACTTTAATTAAAGAAGTAGGGAAGTAGGTCAGTTATGCTAGCTTGACTATGACAACCTTAACATGTCGACGTGCTTCAGAATTTTGTGTTTTGTTTCAGTTAAAAAACGAAATAAAAATATAAAGTCGACCCACATCAACTCTGACAGATTATCAGTAGAGCAGGCGCTCAAATTAACTAAACACCCACCGCGGTGCTAGCTTAGCTAATAGCAGCGGTAGCTAATCTAACAGACCACTCGCTTAGTAATCGCAAAATAAACATCAAGCTTCAAAAACAAACATAAACCACTGAATGTTTTGCTTTTTGCGTGTGAAATGTTTGCAAGTTGCTGTTGAACCCTGAAAAGTATAGTGGCGTTGTTATCAGTCAGTTACTATGGCAACGAGTCTGTGTGTGTAGTAACTTGGAAACTTGTAGTTTTAAATGTTGTGTTTGTTAATCTCTTCCTTTCTCGTCATTTAAACAGAATCTCTGGTCCGTTTGGGTCGAAAAAGGTTTTTGAATGAAATCTGGGTTTTGGTCTCCAGGCTCTGCGGCTCACCGGCGTAGCTGCGGCCGTTGCTCATGTTGGTGGGAATCAGGCTCCACTTGTCCGTCATCGGGTTGTAAAACTCCACAGACGACAGGTTGCAGGACCCGTCGTCACCGCCGATCACGTACAGCAGCCCGTTTATGGCACAAACACCTGCAGGAAGCAAAAACAGCTTTACGACACGTCAGCAGATGTTTCCACATTCATCTGTAAACAAACATTTAAATGTGTGATTTTAAAATCCACATTTTCCAGCTTGGGACCAGGAAGTGAGGAGCATTTATTTATCTGTGACGTGCCGACCTGCGTTCCTGCGACACATGTTCATGTCGCTGACCAGGCGCCACGTGTTGCTCTGGGAGTCGAACACCTCAACGCTCTTCCTCACCAGAGGACCGTCATGGCCGCCGGCGGCGTACAGCAGGCCGCCCAGAACCCCGACTCCTGCCGGAAACATCATGTGTTCATCACAGGCTCCATTCATCCATTCACTTCAGTTATCAGTACTGAATGGTTGACAGGCTCGGCATGTTGCCGTTTCATTAGGTGTCCAGCAGGGGGTGCTGTTGCTCAACATGAGACACAGTTTAATGGTCCGGATGAGAAGAAGATTTTTATGACACGTTATCATAACGTCACAGAGATGTTGGTGTTTTTAAATGATGTTAGTAGAATATGGATACAATATTATCAGGAGAAAGACGTAAAATTACAGTAAAAACTTTGTTTTAATGAGAGAAAAGCCTGGATGAAGTCATCCAGATCTGACCTGGTAAAACATGAAGATTTACTTATTTTTCTTCTCAAGGTGCAAAACTTTCCTAAAATTGATACTTTATCCTCCTAATATTACAACTTTCCTTTAGTAACATTATTCTGACATTATTTAGATTTATTGTTGGATTGTTGCATCTTTATGCTTCAATTATATTGTACAACTTCATCCTCATATTATTACAACATCTGTTAATATTAAGGCTTTTTTCTCATAATAATAAAGTTATTTCTTAATATTTCTTGTATTATTATGACTTCTCATATGATTCTGAAATTATTGTGACTTTTTTCTTGTGTCACAAACTTTCTTGTGATAAATGAATAATTTTATTCATATGTGTGTGTGTGTGTGTGTGTGTGTGTGTGTGTGTGTGTGTGTGTGTGTGTGTGTGTGTGTGTGTGTGTGTGTGTGTGTGTGTGTGTGCGTACCTGCTCCACTTCTCCGTGTGCTCATGTCGGCCACATAGCACCACTGATCAGAGACCGGGTCGTATTCTTCCACCGTGCTGAGGCACTGACGAGACGCCCCATCATAACCTCCCACTGCGTACAGCTTCCCTACACACACACACACACACACACACACACACACACACAGACACACACACACACACACACACACACACACGCACACACGCACACACGCACACACACACACACACAGCGGGTTCAATTAGCCGTGTTTAGCAGCGATCTTTTGGTCTCCGTCCCTCGCGGCTCTCACCGTCGACCACGCCCACGCCCACGCTGCTGCGCCGGGTGTTCATGGACGCCACGAAGCTCCACTCATTGGTCTTGGGGCTGTAGACCTCCACTGTGGACAGACCTGCAGGGGAGAACCGGATCCTGTTGTTCTTCACATCATGTTTGCTAAATCAACACTTGAACCCACAAATGGAGGTTAATGTTTGACTTTCTGTGGTTTAAATTGATCCTCGGTTTGGATAGAAAGACAATAAATCCAGAACAGAAAGTCAAACAAAATATTCACCCAACCGCACAGCATTCTGGGAAACACAGGCAGTCGCTCAGCCTGTCAATGTGAGCTAAGCTAGCCGCTAGCATCAACTGACACACTAATTCTATGGTTGCCTAGCAACAGCCTGCTGGTAACAAGCAGCAGCAGTTTCAAGTTTGTAAAAACATCTTCAAAATAACCAGGAGAAAACCGTGTGGAACACGGCCTCCGGATCGGCGCCATTTCATCGGGTTCTGACAATCCGCCCAGCGTACCGATGCTCCCGTTGAAGCCTCCGACGGCGTACAGCAGCTCGCCCAGCACCGCCGCCCCCAGCGTGCTGCGCCTCTCCTGCATGCTCGCCGCCGCGCTCCAGTGGTCCCTGGCGCCGTCGTAAACGTCCACAGTCCGCTCCCGCAGCGAGCTGTTGAAGCCGCCGACGGCGTAAACCCGACCCGCCATGGAGACAACGCCTGGAGGAGACAGAGACACAGGCTGAGGACGGAGACACAGGCTGAGGACAGAGACACAGGCTGAGGACGGAGACACAGGCTGAGGACAGAGACACAGGCTGAGGACAGAGACACAGGCTGAGGACAGAGACTGAGGACAGAGACACAGGCTGAGGACGGAGACACAGGCTGAGGACGGAGACACAGGCTGAGGACAGAGACACAGGCTCAAAGATAGAGAGAAAGAAGGAAAACAAAAGTCAGGAAGAAAAACATAAAATCAGACAGAAATCAATAAAAACTATGAAATAAAATGGTCTCTGTGCTCAGCATGGTGGTGGCAGCATTATGCTGGGGGATAATTAGCTGCCACTCGTACTGGAATAATGAAGGATGATTGAACCTTTGACCCATTTGGACCCATCAGAACAATAATTCATCATTCATATAAACGGACCAGAACCGGACTCATGCTAGCTTAGCGTCCCGGGTTCTGGTCCGAACACTGACCGGCCCGGCAGCGTCTGGAGGGGAGGTCCGCCACCTGGTACCACCGGTCCTCCTGGAAGTCGTAGCACTCCACGCTCCGGATGGCCTTGGGGGCCTGCCCCCCCACCACGATCATCACCTGCACAGAGCGACACTCAGAACCGGCAGAACCCGCGGAGAACACACCGGCCCGGCCCGGTTCTGCACCTTGGGGATGCTGACGGGGGTTCGGGGTCGGGTCCGGTCCGTCTTGATGAGGTGGCGCTGGTCCGCTGGCAGCAGGTGGTACTTCATGGCTTCAATCAGGAAGTCCTTACAGGTGTTGTTGTTCTTTATCAGAGCTTCTTCCTCAACGATCTGAAAACCAGCAGCCATTTTGTTTATGAGTCCAGGTCACCGTAAATATAAATATATTTTAATGCAAAAACCCAAAACAAAGTCATGCATAACTAAAATATTATATATGTTCTCACCTGGACCAGGTCATTGTGTTCATGTTCTCACCTGGACCAGGTCGTTGTGTTCATGTTCTCACCTGGACCAGGTCGTTGTGTTCATGTTCTCACCTGGACCAGGTCGTTGTGTTCATGTTCCCACCTGGACCAGGTCGTTGTGTTCATGTTCTCACCTGGACCAGGTCGTTGTGTTCATGTTCTCACCTGGACCAGGTCGTTGTGTTCATGTTCTCACCTGGACCAGGTAATCCCTGGACAGCAGCGGCAGCCTGACGTGCTCCATCAGTTTGGGCATGAACTCCAGACGAGTCGGTTTGTCGTATTTGATCCAAGATATCATCGCTTCAAACACCTGAGCAGAGCAGAAGGAGCGGCTTAGCATTAGCTTCTGCTAATGTTTTCATGCATCTTCTGTTAGCTAAACATAAAATGATTGTTTATGTTTAGCATTAGCAACTGCTAATGTTTTGTGATAACCAGGTTAGCATCAGATTACATATCTTCTCGTTTGCATTCATAGCAGCCGTTCATTCTAATTCACATTCATCTAATTGGAGATTTTAGAGTAAAAATTTATTTTCTGTGACAACTGTGGCGGCCATTTTGAAAAAAGAAATCAGTAAATATGATTTTTATGGATCTAATTATGTATAATTTGACAAAAATACGAGTTTTGAATAAATTTTGGCAAATTCAAGGTAAATTCTTTGACGACCATGGCGGCCATCTTGTTGGTTCTTCAACATCTTGGCAGAATGTTTGGGCCATAAAGGAGCCGGTAAGCAAACCTTTTCCTCAGTAGAGACGGTGAGCCGGTCGCTGGATATCAGGCTGGACACCTGCTGCAGAGACAGACCCAGGAACTCCTCACTCTGCACCACCTCGGAGAAATGCTGCTCTGAGACACAGAGACAGCCCAGGTTACAGGCGGTAGCTAGCACACTAGCCGTTAGCTCATCAGAACCACGCGTCTGAGCAGGTATCTGGTGACTGAGTGAGAGGCTTACCGGCGTAAGCGTGGGCCTGACTGAGCAGCTGCGTGCAGGTGTGCAGGTCAGCGAAGGCTCTGATGCCCAGGCAGTTGGTGGGATGAAGCTGAGACTGCAGGAACTCGCAGCAGACCTGACGAACGTCCATCAGCTGCAGGAGGCTGGCTGCTGGCAGGAGGACCTGGAACCAGGGAGCCACAGACTGGTTTCACTGGGATGAAGCACATGTTTCCCTACGAACTGCAGGTAAATCCAGGTCACTGGGTTAGCATTAGCTCTGAACAGGGTTAGCATTAGCTCTGAACAGGGTTAGCATTAGCTCTGAACAGGGTTAGCATTAGCTCTGAACAGGGTTAGCATTAGCTTCTGCTATTGTTTGTGTCTTCAGTGTTTAACACTAGTTTCCACTATTTTTTGTGTAGTTAGCGTTAGCTTTGGCTAATGTTTGTGCATTTAGCAATTTCGCATTAGCTTCTGTTATTTTTTGCGCATTTATTTTTCTGGGTTAAAATTTCAATCTTTCTTAATTGTTTTGGACATTTTTAAAGTCTTAAACATCCAAGGTGAATTTAGAGAAAAGATCTGACATCAAGCAGCCTTTCAGTGTGGAGAGAAAAACATTCATTTGCTCAGCATTGGTACATAAAAATGACTCAGTCAGGTTAGTTTAACGCCCTGAGATGATCTGAGACACCAGATCAAAACCTAATGAACGGTCAGATGAAAGCAGCAGGCAGACATCATCACAGGTTTACACCAAAGATGAAGAAACCCTGGAGAGACAGTGCGACTCTGGAGCAGCTGCAGTAAACAACATCTAACCTTGGGTTTGCAGGCCAGACAACTAACTGTCACCAGATGAACCCGACACTTAAAGACATAACATGATCATCACATTATTAAAGTCAGAATGAAATACTGGAATATTGAGCTTTCCAGACAGACGAGCCTCTGAGACAACGAGACGAGAAATCAAACTCATTTCATTCTCTTCTCCAAACAAACCAGAAAACCATTTAGTGAAGCTCAAGATCTGTAAAAATCCCCAAAGACTCTCCAGATGTATTTTGTTCACGTAAAATAGAAAAATGTTTTCATCTAATCTGTTGATTTGATCTCATTAAAGGACATTAATGGACATTTTATCATCCACTCAGAAACACAAACTCATTATCTGTAATTCTGGATGAGTTTGAGAAATAAACTAAAAAACAGAAAAAAGAAGCAAAGAATGAAAAAAATAAGAAAAAGAACAAAGAAAGAAAATAGCAAGGAAAGAAGCTAAAAAACAAAAACAGAAAGACAGATGGACCGGATCTAACCCTGAAAAAATCCCAATTTTAATCTCTTCACCGGCTGAATGTGGACCTTTAAGGCAAAGAATCCTAAATTAAATTTCTAAATATCCATACTTTCAGAGTGTAGCAGCGACTGGCAGATCCAAAGAAACATTCAGGACAGAAACACAGAAGCAGCTCCCTGCTGGCAGAACGGAGCGGGAGGATTTCCTCTCTGTGCTTCCTGCGCTCAGAATCAGAGGAAACCGGGTTTGAGCAGAACCGCACAGCTCTGGAGTTAAAACCAGCAGGGAAACAACCAGTTTCTGCTTCTCAGCTCACAGATCCGTCCAGGAGCAACGTGAGATTTTAACTTTCCTTAAATCCTGAATCACATCCAGTCCATTCCTGACGAAAACCATAGAACTGATCACTAAATCCGTCAAAATAAGGTTTTAACCTACAACCACAAAACAAGTCAGTCTTAAGAAAAATAAAATACAACTTCTGAACAGCAAGAAAGAGAGCAAGACCGTCAGCAGATAACAGGAAGGCTCATTTACAGCAACATTAATCAGTTTGATTTACTGTCATTTTGAGCATTTTAAAACTTCAGAGTTAAGAATCAGCAGAGGTTGTACAGAAACAGCTAGCCATGCTAACAGCTAATGTAAATATGCTAAATATGCTAACATTAGACATGTGCCAAATAATTCATTGGCTTAAGAATCACGACACTCATTTACTGAGATTCAGAATCAATTTAACATCAATTTTAGCATTTTTTAAAATAAAACAAATCCGCTGTCTGTTGGGATCCGTTTCGTAACTGCTGTTGCCATGGAAACGCTGCTGCAATGTACTGCTAAAATCACCACAACAAGAACGGAAAATGGAAATCAGTTTTGAATCTAATTGAAAAACAGTAAAAGATTCTCAGTTCTACTAAATGCAGCGTCAACCAGAACCAGAACCTCACACAGTGTGACGTCACCCGACTCAGAAATACATCCCATCTTCATTTCAGTTTTTAGAGACAAACTTAAAATGCGGATAAAATGGATTGAAAAGTTGCCAGAAAGCTGCTGATTTATAAGAAAGTTTAGAAAAGTGGTTGGAGTCGTTAAGACGAGCTGGTCGCTCTGACCGGACCCAAAGTACTGAACAAAACAACCTGGCAGACAAAGGAAAGGTCAGAGCAGCAGGAAGTTCTCAGGCCTTCCTGACCGCAAACAAGGAAAAACTAAAGAAAACAGAAACACGAGTCCAGAACTCTGGACCCGCAAGGAGACGAGGAACCAAACCCACCCAGAACAAAACTCATAAATGTTTCTGACGGGAGGATTTACTTCACACTAAATTATTATTAATGGTGAGACTTGATTAACATTTTTAAGTTTGAAAGATTTGTAGTTAATCACATTTTAATTAAGAAAATAAGCAACATAAGATTTTTTAGCAGTAAAAAACTTTTTTACTACTAAACTGCTGAATAAGCAGAAAACTCGCCTTAACAACATTATTTTTTTAAATCTTTTATTCAGATTCTTCGAAAACCAGATTGGATTCTTCTGTAGAAATGTGGCCTGACATTAGCATGAGCTGCTACAAGATTAGCACTGAGATGCTACTTAGGCTAGCATAGCCTCTGGTAGGCTAACACCTTTCAGTTTGAACACAACATTAGCTTGTCCAGCATCCAATCGGATCAGTCTGGAAGCAGAAATGACCCGAGAAGCGACTTCGCCATGTTGTGCGTCAGATTTACGGTTGTACCAGAAACGGTTCCAGACGGAACGTTTGTATGGAAAAAAAACTTTTAACACAATAAATGTCTCAATGAATAACATTGATTTCAAACTAAATAAATACAAACAGTTGATGAATATGACTGATATTTATGTCTCATTAGAAATGAATTTTATTTGTTTTTGTTTTGGATTTTAAAGAGTTTCAAAGGTTCTGTTTCCATTTATTTAAAAATTGATTCAGTCTGTGATTGGTTGTTTCTAGTTGGTTCTGGGAGACGGTTTGAGCAAATGAGTAAAAATATAGATTTTTATAAAAGTTCAATAAAACCAGAGCTGAAACCCAAGCAGGTGGTGGTAATCTGGATTATTCCCACTCACCTGGACGTTGTCCTCTGTCACCTCTATCTCTGCGGTGTAAATGTAATCCACAAGCTTCCTCAGCGTCTGACCGTCAACCTCTCTGATCTCCACCTGCTGCGCTTTGCTCTCGCTCATATCTCCTGCACACAGACACAGTTTACCGCCTGGAAGCAGCCTCGCTCAGGCCCAAGCGGGTCAGAACCAGTACCTGTGAACATGGCACAGAAGTACGGGCTGCAGGCTGCCAGGACCACCCGGTGAGCCGGCACTTCCTCGCTGCCCGCCACCAGCTGGACGTCACACAGCATCTGCTTACTGACAGGGACGCTGACCGTTAGCGTAGCATCGTCAGTATGGCACAGTTAGCTTAGCATCTGTAGTGTAGCATTGTCACTACGGCAGAGTTAGCTTAGCATATTTAGCATAGCATTGTCACTGTGGCAGTGTTAGCTTAGCATCGTCTGCGTGGCACAGTTAGCTTAGCATTGTTAGCATTGCAGAGTTAGCTTAGCATCGTTAACGTAGCATCCTTTGCAGCAGGACTTTATCTTGTCTGATAAACAAGCCTCCAGACACTAGGTGGCAGCAGTGCTAAAAAACAAGTAGGATCAGACAAAGATATTTTTGAAAACTGTAAGAATAAAGTTGTAATATTAGGAAATATTAGGAATTTTGGAAATAAAGGTTGTTGAAACAACACTGTGGTTCAAATTTCTGCCGCTGATGACGTTTTAAGACATCAGAATCAAATTAAGAAGTATTTCTTTATTTGTGAAACCAATGTTAATTTCACGAGATGCTCAGGATTCCTCATTTTAGCACAGTGTGGGGTTGAGTTCTCATAAAATTACAACTTTACTCTCATATCTAAAACAAATAAGCAAACAAAATAACTTTGCTTGAGAAAAAGAAAAAAGATGGAACTGTTAATTTCTTCTGACAACTTGGACATTAAGCAATATTGCTGCAAATTCTGCACAAAATATGTTTAAAATCTATGAACCTTTTGAAGAACATTGGTCTGAAGAAGCTGAAGAGTTTACAGTGCAGCAGGTTTTCTGTGTCGCTGCAGACTCACCTGCGCAGGTCGTTCATGAGCTGGAAGGCCTTCCTCATGTGTGTCTGGTTGAAGGTGTGAATCCCTCCGTTCGCCGCGTCCTCCTCTGAATCCGTGGCGCAGTTCGGCCGCGGCGAGGCCGGCGCCGCCACCAGACTGGTGAGACATGAGAGGCAGTGTCTGCATCAGCGGAGACACACAGGCCAGACAAACGGCTCGTTATCCTTCAAATCAACGTCTGATTTAACATCATTACTATGATCCCCTTTTTAAAAGGGGTTTTTGTGTCTGCGTTGCACTGTAACTTATTGCATTTATATTGTTTGTACAAACGAAACTGTGACTAATTCTGACATATTAAGTCATATGGATCATCTTCTGAAATTAATGGCTCACTGATTAAATGTCTGAAGCAACAAAAAGTCACATTTTAATCTATAAGAAGAGATTTTAATGTTTTGTCAGTTCAGAGCTGAATTGTTTCATTTTCTTTGCATCCCAATTATTGAAAACTATTTTATTACATTTCCTTTATTTCCCAGCTGATCTTGTGTATCTAGTTCTCCAGATGTTCTGATCCGACCCACAATGCTCAGCAGAACCCTGCAGGTTACAAAATGACATTTAATCGTGGTAAATAGATCACTGATAAGGATCAACCCTAAAGCAATGCGTTTTATGATGAAACAGTAAAAGCTTGTAGGACAGAACAGGAAAAGGATCTTTCACCATTTAGGTATTTAAAACATTGTAATTATGAAAAAGCAACATTACATCCTTATGTAGCTTCAGGATCTAATTAGCATCAAAGCTAAATTTACTCTAATGGTAAAATGCTCTGCTTTATAAACGTATTCATTTACATTTGATTGAAAGAAAAACAAACACCAGAAATTGTCATACAACTAGAGAAAAATCCAGAGGTTACATTAGATTAACCTCTATAAACAATAATTTAAAAATGACACTTAATGGATCCAAAAGGAATGTAATATATGCATCTAGTGTGGCTGAACAGCGACCTACAGACTGAATCTATCTTCAGTTTGACAAACATTTTAACACTTGAATCATAACAGCAAACATTTGTTGCATGAGAAATAATAACATTAAACACGGGGACATAAATACTGTATTTTTCTGACATGTTTCAGCTGTAATGGTTGTTTTTACAGCTAACTGTAGCTCTGTTGCCCTGAAGCAGGTCAGCAGATGCAAGTTATTAATAAAAAACTGTAAGAACGTTGAAATGTGTCCAGTAACAGGCTAACTAGCGGCTAGCATCGCTTCAACATGACGGGGCTTTAGCAGCTATTGTTGGCCATAAACCTTCATTTTAACTGGTTACAGGATCCAGACAGCTGTGTTGAAGGTTTGTTTGCAGTCCAAATGTCAGTGAGGTTACTTTGGTTGAAATGGAACTGCAAACTGTCAGCGATGCTAACAAACTACTCGAGGCTAGCCACGGCTAGCCTGGAGATCCTTCCTGAACACGAGCCGTGGGGCCCGGCTGCGCTGGATTTGTGGGTCATGTGGACTAAAATGTTCTCCAGCAGATGTAGAAGCAGCGTGAAACGCAGCTTTGCTAAATAATCCCCCCGCGATGAGCCAACTCACCCTAACGACACACCGTCCATCCTCCCGGAGTCAGACAGCACAGCAGGCATGAGAGCATCGAGCGCAGATCGTCTACCAGCGAGAGGAGCCACTCTGACGACACCCTGCGCCTATTCACTCAAAGCTCGTATATTTGCGAGATGGGTCACTCAATCTGCCAAAAAAGCTAAACAACGAGGCCTTTGTGATCAAGCCGCGCCGTTTGGTGGTAAAGGTTCCGGTTTTTAACGGAAAACCCTTTGAAACCGTCAGCGGCGCACAGCTCCAGCTATTACAGCTAGAAACTACTGACCGGAATCCCAGGCAAACAGGAAGGAGCTTCATTCTGGAAGTTTCTTCTAGAAAACTGCAAAAATGCAGAAACACTGGGAATCTCTACATCGAGACTGGAAACTATTCACTATACTGTACTATTGATTAATTATGAAAGAGCATTAGAGAAACTGAAAAAAATCATTCTTACTTATTTCTTAGAATTTGGATCATTATTGTCAGAATTCCGACTTTAATCAGCTACATAAATTAAGAATAAACCTGACATGTTCCTCTGGAAACCAAGACCTTCTGTGGCACAACTCCACTTTGGATTCAAGACAAAATTCTGAGATTATAATCAGAATTCTGGATTAAAAGTCAGAATTTCCTGTTTTCCAGTGTTTCTATTCCTCTGGTAATTAACTGGAACTTAATTCATTTCCATCTGATTTCCAAATTTCCATTATCGTTCTTTATTATGCCACTGTAACGTAATGTTTCTTGTTTGTCTGATGTTTCATATTTCATCATGTAAAGCGTTTTGAACTGTTGAAGTGTGCTACACTATTAAACTTAGCTTGATTTAATCATTCTGATTTTCACAGGGTGCACTGAAAATATTTTTCATCCATCTTCTCTTTTTATTGTCAGTCACATAATATTTTAAATGCTCCCTGTTTACTCAATAAAATGAACTAAATTGTTTGGAGGAATGACAACCATAACCATGCAGGTGTAAATATTCACAGTGTAAACTACAGAGCAACTGGAAAGAAAAAAATGAGAACTAAATGGCTTTTATGATGTTTTTTTTTAGGAAGTTAGATTTGATCTGAAATAATTAACATTTTATCACAAAACAAGTAGAAAATTTGATCATGACATCCTAAAAATCAGTTCATGAAGAACCTTCTGACTATCAGATTATCAAAATGTTCCTGTTTCCAAAGACAATAACTTCTGCGGTTTTGATATTTCAATTTTAAATTGAACTATTTTTAAATTAATACTCTTGCCTGTATTTGGAAAGCATGAGTAATATTGCATACCTTGTTCCAAAATAAACAGCTCAGTCCAAAGGAAACTTGTCGGCAGACCTTCAGAAAAAGCCTGCCGATCCGTTTTACCAGGAAATTTAATTTCTAGAACTGGAACCAGTCCAACATTTTAGTGAAACTAAACCAGGAATTAGGACTTTCTCCAACTGTTTTTTTTTTTTTTTTAAAGATCTCTAGTTTGCTGAATATTTTGAAGTGTCCAAATTGATTTACAGGAGACCACCTTTCACTGTAACCTCAGCTACTGCTTTTAAATTAAAATTTAAGTCCTGACCATTAAATATTTTCCATGTTTAGATTCTTAGGGGTCATTTCAAAACGGTGAAGGCTTAAAAAATTTAAATGTCAGTTTTAAATGTTCTATAGTTTAAATGGGCTGGAGAAATTTAAAATTAAGACCATTTTCTACCTGGATATATTGCCCCCTAGTGGAAGTTTTAGGAACACAATTATATGAAAGCAAAAAAGACTAAAAGCATAAATAGATTCAAGTCATTAAAAAACTTTTAATAATAAAAGCAGAATACAACATAGGGATGAAATGAACACATACACTCAACAGTATTTATTCTTAAAAAAAAAAAAAAAAGAAAAGAAAAAAGCCTGAAACGGACGGCAAAAAATGTAATTTGAGGTGAAAATAGTCCGTGACACGTTCAATAGGAACACATTTTAAGATCCAGGAGGCTCCAATAGAGCCTCATGCTGCCAACACCAGCTCCATAAAACCCTGAGTTTATGATGCAAAAGAAAGGAGTCACATCCCACTGGTTTTGCAAGACAAACTCAATTTTTTGACTTGAGAAGCAAGGGAATTACACAGATCTCACTTTTTTTTAACAAATGGTTCAATACACGACAACAAAAATATATTCACTAGAGTCCAGAATGAGTGGAACAAAAAGGCCAGATGGGATCCGAGTGGAGGAGGCGGGTTTCATTCATTCAGAGTGGGTGATGGGCTCGCTTTAACCGGACAAAGAGCGCGCAGCCCCCACCTGTGACGGTGCTGTAAATGTAAAGTTCGTTTCTAATGTCCCCATGAACATCTCGGCTTTCCAATGGCCTAATAACCTCGCCCGACCGTCGCCCCTCCCCCCCCCGGCGGGCCCCGCCCGGAGGGGTGCCCCCCGCCGTGCTCGTCCGTAGCCCTCCCCGAAGTCCCCGTTGCTGTAGCCTCCCCCCATCTGGCTGTCGTACTCGTTGTAGCCGCCATAGCCGCCGTAGCCGCTATCGTTGTTGTAGCCGCCGCCGTAGCCATAGCCACTTCCGTAATTCCCGCCGTAACCCCCGCCGTAGCCGCCGCCATAACCGCCTCCATATCCTCCTCCTCTCCCGCCGCCGAAGTTCTGCATTCCTCTCCCCCGGCCTCTTCCTCCGCGGCCGCCGGTGGTGATCTCCTGCTTGCTGAGAGCTTTCTTCACCTCCACCTTGTTCCCGTTGATGGTGTGGTATTTGGTCAGCGCCGCTTTGGTGGCCGAGTCGGTGTCCGTGAAGTAGACGAAGCCGAAGCCTCTCTTCCTGCCGGTCTGCTTGTCGGAGATGATCTCAGACTTCTCCACTGCGCCAAACTGCGAGAAGTACTCGGTCAGGTTCTCCGCCTCGATGTGGTCCTTCACTCCGCCGACGAAGATTTTCTTGACGTTGGCGAGGATGTCCGGATTGTTGGCGTCCTCTCGGGCTATGGCCCTCTTCAGCTCCACGTTGTTGCCTTCGACGACATGTGGCTTAGCCGCCATTGCAGCGTCGGCCTCCGCGGGCGCAGAGTAGGTGATGAAACCGAAGCAGCGGGACCTTCCGAGCTGCTGGTTCATAACCACGACACAGTCCGTCAGAGAGCCGTACTGCTCGAAATACGCACGGAGGCCATCGCTGGTGGTCTCCACGTTCAGCCCTCCAACAAAAAGCTTGCACAATTTGTCCGTCATGTTGGGTTTCGTCTGGAGGATGGGAAATGGAGACTTTCCCTGTCCTTCTTCAATGAACAAGGTCTGGGCGGGGCGTGTGACGTAGCGCACTCTGATTGGTCCCTCTTCAGTTTAAAAAAAAGACTCACCACCCACACGGCTTTGAAAATCTTCTGTTCTGTTGATTTAAGCCAAAAATTCTTCACCTTTGTTGCCGTTTGTAGTTTTATCCCATTTTTAACGCCGTAACAATAAAACAGATTTGAACTATTTTAAAATCTACACGTCATTAGCCCTATTCCTTCCCTGACCTTGAAGTGAGGAATCCGAGTTACTTGCAAAGACAAATGTAACAATAAAAATGCAGCTTCACCTGATTTCATCAAATCCCGTAAGATAAACACGACTAATTTAGCTTTTTGTGCATTTTAGGTTAATGTTTACAGTTCAGATCATTTCTAGTTTTTGACCTCATTTGATCTTCGCCCTTAAATCACAAACTGTAATATTCCCATTTCCATACAATGGAGTCACCAGTCGGCCCAAAGCATTAGCAAACTAAGCAACTGATGAAAGTGAAATCAAGAATGAGATTATTGAATTTGATTTCATGCTTTGTTGTAAATTTATCATTTTAATCAGTCAAACAGAATCCGTTTGACAACATGAAGTAGAACAAAAGGTGTGAAAATGCAGAACAGTAAAACCTGAGGAACATTAGATAATAACTCACTGACCTCTATCACTCTGCAAATGGATACATTGCCCTTTTGTACTCTTACATCGTCCACTTCGGTTAACATTAACTTATTTATATTCCGTTTTTTATGTTTCCTCTGAATGTTGTGCAAGTTTTGCACATTTCTTATGGCACAAGTTTTAAAAACAGCTTATTTTAAATAAAAAATACAAAAACATGTACTACAAAAATTCAAAGTTTTGTTTTTCTTATGTGCTATAGACGACTAAAACATGTTTTCAATCATAATCCCTGTCAATCAAATTCATTTGATCTATGCTCACGTTTTGTTGCTCTGGTTTCCTGCAAAGCTGCATGAAGCTCAATGTTTTGAAAATGGAAGTTAAAATCTGCCTCATCTGATGTCACCTGTTTAAGCCTGTTTTTGTAGATTCATCTTCACATGCAGCAAACTAATCACTGCAGAAATCAGTTGCATTTCTGTAAAACGACTGATTTTACAGGTGACTTCTGGCTTATAGCTTTAACAATCAGCATAATGCAAACTGTTATTCTGACCATTTCACATAACTGCAAAATTAACCAAATACATTGCACATTTACCTGAGTTTAGATCAATTATGTGCAGAACTCAAATATTATGAGTGTGCTAATATTAGTAGCATATTCATTAAAGTTTGGTATAACTTTCACTTTTTTAAATATTAATCACCCAAACAAGGTTTTAAATTGAAGTTCTTGATCTAGTCACTTTTTCTGAGTCCATCAGCATCAAATAATCTCAAAGTTAAAACTTTGCATTGTGAAATGATTTAATCAGGAAAATGTGAAACATTAGGTTTTCTTTAGCACTAAATGACCTGCAAAGGTCAACACATCCCTCCATTTATGAACATTTTTAAACATGTCCAGCAGTTCCATCCCAACTGCTCAACAACTGAAGTGAAACATTTGATAGATTGACCAGAATTTTATTTACATTATGAGTTTTCCTTCACTGTATCAAGCATTACATTTACTTTATTGAGAGTAACTATCTGGTAACATTTCTGTATATTTAGAGACATTTAGTGCAGAGTAGAAGATCTCACCAGCCTTTGA
This sequence comes from Poeciliopsis gracilis, assembly GCA_911649635.1. NCBI lineage: Eukaryota > Metazoa > Chordata > Actinopteri > Cyprinodontiformes > Poeciliidae > Poeciliopsis > Poeciliopsis gracilis. Next base: position 3,633,394 of record CAJVRI010000557.1, read on the forward strand.
TTCTACATTTATCTGAACTCCACATTAAAAACTGACACTTTACCTCCAGAAGATATAGAAAAGTAACAAGTCTTGTGGTATATCAAAATAAATATTTATTGTGCATTCATAAAAATATATACAGCCATCAATACAGAAGCTCCTCATCCTCAGATGATCTGAAACCGGCAAGCATGAAAAATAACCTACAAGTAAGAAAATATAAGTTGGTAAAACAGTTTGGTTTCTAAATCCAGACATCCTGCTGGATCCGCTGTAGGAACAGTTTTAGGATGAATTATGTATTCAGATTTAAACGAAAGGTTTCGCAAGAACACTCCCATACAATGCTTTACGATATCAAGCTAACAATTATTTAATATCTCACCCATGTAGGTTACACAAAACCCTGATTAAAAGATTCATTTTTCATCCATTTAGTGTCTTTGTGGTAACAAATACTTTAATATTCAGCCTAAAAGCAGCCAGCATAAGTGGTCAATATTTTTCTGCAGTAATGTCACCTGAAGGGGAAGAAGGTTGAGCCCTCCTCGGTTCCCTGTCAGCTTCCAGGTGAAGCCCTACAGGCCAGGTTACAGAGGCAACCTGGAGATGGAGGAAAACACAGCAATGAGAAACAGAGCAACGCAGGATTATTCCAGGAGACAAGTTAGTTGTTCCACCGTTCAGTGGAACAAACCCGTGTCTCCTTTCACCCACAAAAACCAAAAATATTGCTTAACTCCCCAGTTTTACTTATGTTTAGCTACATAAAAAGACGCAGTAATCTGGTAAGATTAAACAGTGGTACACTTGTGCACCATCTTAAATATATTCCATACATTGTTGACCAACACAGAGTGAAGACAGGTTGATTTACATACCTAGTTGGCTGGATGTGGATATCCTAAAGAGATATTTCAGACTCCTATCACAATCGACCCCAGGTAATCAACAGGGTCCTGACGTAGCCTACAAACAAACTGCTACGGCTATTTTGGCTGGGATAGCCTACAGGAATACGAGTAAGAACACCTAAATGTAGGAATAATCAAAGATAATTATCAGAGCCCTCAGGTCCACATGTAGTCAAGATGAAAGTAAATAAGTCAAATCTTAAAACCACAGTTAAGACAAGGTCTCACCCTACAAAGCCTACATGCTTTGGCTGTGGGCAGACTGCATCCATTTCACCCACCTGAGTAAAGGATGTAACTAAGATGGTCTCATAAACCTGTGGATAAACTGGAAGCCTGGTTAAATAAGTAAGATAACTAAGCTAAGTGGTATAACGTTTTATTTAAAATGAACATACATGAGCATACCAAAATGTTTCAACAATAAGTTTTTGTTCTCAACACATGAAAGTACACAATATACAATAGATATTGCTACAAGAAAAAATGAACAGTATTTAGACTGAATCTAGCAATATGCTCAGAGGAATTTAAAGTACAATATGGGGAGGGAAACTAGAGTCCTGCAGTAGTGAATTTCCTTGGATGACCCAGAAAATTATACAAAAATTTATTGTAAGAATGACATCTATGAACCAGAAAAACATTCTCATCCTCACATTGAAAAGAAAATACACTAAACTTTTCTCTAAATTTAACAAAATCGAATCCAACTGCTTAAAATGCAAATATTAAAAAAAATAAGAACTTATCAGGAAAATAATCCTACATCATTTTTTTCCAAACACAACGAAGGAACGCAAAAGTATAAAAAAAAAAAAAAAATCCAACTCTAAAGACAACCTCACACTGGTAGCGTGGGTACATTAAAAAAGGGATCATTGAACGTGTAATTCTTCAATTGTGTGTCCTAGGAGAACAGCTAGAAGTGCTGTTCGGGTTAAGCAGGTGTTCAGGGAAGTGACCTTCCTACCTGTTTGGGGGGTTCAGGTGGGGGAGGGGTGTCTCTGCGGCTCTGCCATGGATGGGATTCACGGCAGACGCCCCACTAGTGACTGAGTTTTGCGTCCAAATGCCTGGGAGTAACGAGTGGCGGGGAGGAGGGGATGGGGGTGTTTCAGGGTGTCGCCTTTCAGTAGCCGCCACCGCCGTAGCCCCCCCTGGGGTATCCGCCGCCACCGCCGCCTCTGGCGTAGGGAGCCGCGCTCCGCTGGCCCCCGAAAGGCGGCCCCTTCATGGGACCGTAGCCAGAGGACTGCTGGCCGTAGCCGCTGCCAAAGTCGTTGTAGCCGTTGCCGCCACCGTAGCCGCTTCCCTGGTCGCCATAACCGCCTCCGTACGGTCCACCGTACCCTCCGTAGCCGCCACAGTTGTAGCCGCCACCGCCGCCATTTCCGTAGTTGTAGCTTCCGCCATATTCCCTGCCTCCGTAGCCATTTTGATTTCCTCTCATGCCTCGGCCCGGTCTGCCCCGAGGCGCCATTGTGTTCCTGCTCGCAGCCTGCATCTCTTGTTTAGTCAGGGCTTTCTTCACCTCCACTTTGTGTCCATTAACGGTGTGAAACTTCACCACCACGGCCTTATCTGCCGAGTCATGGTCGGTGAAGTACACGAATCCGAAGCCCCTCTTCTTCCCCGTCTCCTTCTCGGAGATGACTTCAGATTTCTCCACCTGGCCGTACTGCGAAAAGTAGTCGGTCAAATGCTGCTCTTCGATGTCGTCTTTCAGCCCACCGATGAAGATTTTCTTCACTTTAGCCAAAGCTTCGGGCTTGTTTGCGTCTTCTCTGGCCACTGCTCGCTTTACCTCCACCGAGTTGCCGTCAACGGTGTGCGGCCTAGCAGCCATGGCGGCGTCGGCCTCCTCCGGCGTGGAGTAGGTAACAAAGCCGAAGCAGCGGGAGCGCTGCAGCTGCTTGTTCACGACGACAACGCAGTCGGTTAGGGCCCCGTATTGCTCGAAGTGCTTGCGGAGGCCATCGTCGTCGGTGTCCACGTTCAGGCCGCCGACGAACAGCTTACAGAGCTGGTCACTCATTTTCAAAAGAGGAGTAAAAATGGCGTGCAGGAGCTGCTTGAATTCAACGACGCGTTGATCTCAAGATGGCGGAGGAGGAAGAGCGGACCTTTTTATAAACGAATAGCAGTGACGTCACATTTATAACGCTTTTTCCGGTTTCTTTGCGGGGCAACGGACATTTTGAAAAGACGTACAATGTTGACAACGTATTAAATTATTTGTATCCTTTTAACAATGAGTTGCATATAATTATCACAATCTTTAATGTCGTTCTTCAACCAGACCTTTTAACGTTTAAAGAATAAAACAGCTCTAACTAATGATCTTTTTTTCCAAAGCAGCTTTATTTGGAACAGAGAACATTACAGAAAATGAATGTCAGAGACTAAATGTACAAAACAAAATATTTAACAAAAAATTTAATTTTTGGTGATACTCGGGGGTCAAGCAATGTGGAAGCATAAATAAATAATTTATTCAACATAAATTCAATTCAAAAGTGACTTACTGATCCCAAAGAAAAATTAAATGTTGCAACTAATCACCCAGGTTCCTTCAGTAGTTGATGCTAACGGCAACAACGCTCTCCTGTAGCAGTCTGTATTCCAGCATATCTGAAGAAGCCTGACTTGAGACTCTCTTGAGGAAAATCTTGTGAAGAAGTTCAGAGTTGTCTGTAGTCCTTCTTCCATCTCTACAGGTTCCAGAGTTGTCCCAGAACAGAACCAGAACCAGAACCAGCCTTCAGCTTGAGCCTGTTTGAATCCTCGGTTCTGACGCTGCCACCCCAGCAGATGAAGGCAGAGGCGATTACATTCTCAACAACCGACCTCCACAAACCGTAAAGGACCCGGCCCTCCTCAAAAATAAGCATCTTGGCAAAGCAAGAACCATTCAGAGCAAGATTGTTTAATACCTTTAGCAGACAACATAAAGAAATTAAACCTGGTGCTTTAGTGTTTTCTGAAAGCTTGAACAGATTTAATTCACTGCTTGAATTTGTTTTTAATGCAGTAATTCATGGCTCAACTGAATTTACTCTTCTGTGTATAAAATCTGGCCATAATAATCAGATTGGTAATATATCTTAATTTCTTTACAGATCTTTGGTTTTCTGTAAGGCCAATAAAACAGAAGAGTGAAAAGCAGCTGAATGTATATAACCACAATTTTCATAATTTGATGTAAAAACTAATGAAACCATGTATTTTTGTTCTATTTCTAATTGCTAAGCTATCCTCTGTATGTCTATCGCATGAAATCTGCTAATATAATGTAAAAGATGCAAATGGACAATCATGTTGCCCCTTAAACTCCTGTAAATTTGCCTCCAGTTTCTCCTCGTCTGGCCCAAAACTACCACATATGTTAATAGTTTCATGGGAAACAACAGAGCACTTTGGTGGATTTTCATGTCAACAGAACCGCAGCGACCCGTTCCGACAAAACGAGACGCTTCAAATAAAGACTGAAATCAAAGTTTCATTGAGATCTTTATGAGGCACACAGCTCACGAAACACTCCCCATTTCTAATTCTACCAACACAAACACACAGAACAGACCATCGTCACAAATACACTTCCAGATCAGCGACAGACACAAATGGGATGATTTCACGTGGGCCGATCAACAGATGGGAGGATAAAACCTGCATTGAATCAGCTCCTACTGAGTTAGTTTACATGTGAACAATATTAAAACATTAAACTGAAGCATTAGAGGCCTGCTGTTGGTGAAACAGAAGCTAAAGGATTTGATCTAAAATTTAACCATCATCTTATGAATCCAGAAAGGTGGAATAAAAGAAAATATGTTAAATAAAAAGTTTATTCAATCAGAAAAAAAGCAAAAACAGATGACCCAGAGTTTAGGACCACCTGAAACATCTCCTCTGAACTGAGCAGTTATTGCAAGGTAATGATGATATATTATGGGATGTGCTGCTGGGCAAACCAGAAGGTTTCGGTCAAAACGAGTTCCTCAGCCATCATAAAAAAAGGAAGAACGGCTGGAGACCAGCAATGCAGCCAATCGCATTTATAAAAAAAAAATAAAAAAAACATTAGTAAAAAGGAAAAACTCAGAGCGATCCTTTACAAGTTCTTTTTTTATTTGTTGTAGTAAAATCAAACATCTAACTAACAGTTTCACTCAGTCCTTTTCCCTCTAGGCTCTAATATTCAGAGTAAAGGCCTTTAAGATAATGAAAATGTTGATAGTCCGTGTGCTTGAATGGATCAGGTCAAACAACTCCTAGTCACATCTAAACAGTCTGAAAGAAGAAGAAGAGCCCAGCTGTGTGTGAGGAAGAGGAGGTCATCTACTGGGGTGAAGGGTCACAGCTCCAGAGTCGTCATGGTGGAGGATGTGATCACATGATGTAGACCTTCTCTGCCTGAGAGAAGCTGAACACCTCTTTGGTTCTGGGACAGACCACTTTGTCGTCCTGGCGGATGGACAGCAGGGACTGCAGGACAGCAGGAGGACACACTCTTAAAGATCAAGAACCTTTCAATTCTGATTAGCATTTAACACTGGAAGACATTTTAAATATCACAAAACATACACAAAGCAACAGAAACAACAAATAAAACGACTTTAGTCTCTAAAATCAATGGTTCTCTAAAAACAGGAAGCAGTTGAGACCAAAGCAGCAGCATGAAGACTTTATCACCCAGTGATTGGTACAAAGACTTGATCCAAATGGATCATTTATTTATTATACGATTGATTTTTTGCGACTGGCCTGTTTCTCATTTTAAAGATATTAAAAAACATTCCCAAAGGTCATCAGAGGTCAACCACATCAACAAATTTGATGTTAATCAACTCAGCTACGTTTGTGCAGCCAAGCATTTTTGTTTGCGCTGCTTTTGCTTTGCAGATATTGATGATGACTTCTGGAAACCTTTTTATTAACATTTTGAAACTCCAGAGGCTCAAAGTAGGTTTTTGCTGCCCAAACGTTTCCCTCCGGTTCTGTCAGCAGCGACTGGACTCACGTTGTAGCCGTAGACGTATCCGTTGGGCAGCATCATGGGCGGGTTGTTCTCGTTCATCACCTCCCCAGAGATCTTGCACACCAGCCTGGAGTTGGCGCAGTGAGCCATGGGCAGCGGCTGCGCCAGTTTGTTCAGAGACTTGCTGCAAACGGGGCAGTCTGGGTTTTTAGACGAGCCGTCCTCCTTGTAGCACTGACTGAAACGAGGAGTTAAGGAACAAGGGACCCGACCGGGACGGGACGGGACGGGACGGGACCGGCTGCTCAGCAGTAAAGATGGACGACGCTGTCTGTGGAAAAGATTTCAAAGTTCAAGATGAAGGAAACTGATAGAAGTTCAGATAAAACGGCACATCAGACTGCAGACGCTTTGAAAGTGTCAGATATGATTTAGTTCCTCTGAGGAAGTGGAACGGATCGGATTTGAGTCGTTCAGCTGCTGAACTGAACAAATGTCTCCTCAGATTCTTCCGTAAGGTTTCAAAGCGTCGGCATCTTCCTGAGGGCAGGTCAGAGTTCAGATGCTTTTAAAAACATCTGAAGACACGTCTGATAATGAGTTCAGAGCTTTTTATCATGTTTTATTGTTCACTTCTATTATATTCCAGTAACATTTTATTAATAATGGTGACTTGATTTGACCTTTCTGATAACCTCAGTCTGTCTGTTTTTAGACTCAGTAAAGCCTTTTCAGTTCCACCCGTAGCAAAAGATTTTTATAAAAAACGTTTCCAGAAAATCACAAAAACCTCATTAAAAAAACAACAAATAACTAAAATCTTTGAAATCTGTGAACCAAATCCTCTGGATCGTCGTGATGTGAACAGGATTAAACTGGTTCTGGTTTAGATAACAAAGCATTTACTATATAAACATCAAACTACGTTTTAAAGAATGTGTTTTTCATGTCTTTGTAAGTATTACATGGATCAGTGAGAAACGAGCCGTTACCGCTGGAGTGAGCGGATAATCAGAGTGGATCAGTGTGGAAGTTTGCAGTGGGAGTGAAGGATACGGAGTCTTGATGGCCGACAGGCCGGCCTGCAGGGTGATGGTGAACACAGAGTTGTTTCCCAGCTGGTGGAGTCTGTAGTTGTCGTATCTGAACTGCTGGATCAGCATCTTCCAGCGAGACGGATCCAGAAGATCCTGATGGGACAGAAACAAAGTTTCCCCTGAAGTTACCAGAAATCCGGCGTGCTCTCCACAGCGCAGGTTCTGCATTTAGTGATGTTTATTTTAACTAATATTCAAATAAATATTACTAATATTTATTTGACCATTTATTATTTTTGTCCCTTTCTCCATTTATTTTTTCATTTCTGCTGTGGACACTGTGTCTTTAATAAAAGCTTGAATTGAAGATGATTAAACTATGTATTCATCTAATTTTGGCCCTTTTGGTCCTCCATAAAAAAACTGATAATTAAAATGTTTATCCTCTTTTTAAAATGTTAACTTTTACAAACAGATTTCTTAAATTATAAACTGTGTTCACACTAATCTGTAATTTCCTGTTGAACAAAACTGGACTCCTATCAGGTCATTGAGGGAAGCTGTAACGACTGGTTACTAGTTTCACTAATTCAATAAAAATTAGTTTGACAAAGTGCATCTAATTGATCCTGTCATGATTACAAAATAATAAAAAGCTCATTTGATTTAAAACCAGAGCAAATCAAAGTTGATCTTTAGTCCTTAAAATGCAGTTCAATCTTATTAAGAGACAACAGGCGCCCACTGGTGGCGGGAAACTGGTATTACAGTCATTAGCTTTACATTTTTGCTCCTCTGTGGAAGCTGCCGTGTTTATCAGTTGGTGAAGCTGTGATGAAGCACAGGACTGCTACCTTATAGGGGGAGATGTGTGTATCTGATGGGAAGGCCAGCATGCCCATCACCTGCCGGACCTCATCCAGCTGCCCTCCTTCTGCCTGACTGAAATGCTTCCTTGCATGTCTGATATAAACACACAGAGAGTAAACGTAAGGGAGACAGTTTGAAAAAAAGGAAACCAGCCCATCAATCATGGTTTGTTGTGATAAAGTGTGGGAGTTACCGCACTGCATCCATGCGCTTGTTCTGTCTGATGAGCTCAATAAACTCCTGGATTCTCAGACTAAACTCCAGACAGCTCTGCAAAACCAGAAACTATCATTATTAGAGCCATAATAGTTTTTAAAAGTTCCCAAAGCTTCATAAATCCTGAAATAAACATGAGTAGTATATTATTTTAGACAACTGGGACACTTAGAGCGTCTGTCTTCTGGACCCGTCCAGACCTTCAGCCCTGAGAAAAGCCACAAGTTTCCCAAAGCTGATGGCTACACAGCATCTGTGTGTATGTAAAGATTTGACCTGTGAGGATTTGAGAAATCTCAAACATAAATTCAAACCCAGTTCTTGTTCAATTTTAACATTTTCATCAGCAGATCTGGAATAAATCCTTAAAATGTTGTTGTATTGCAACAGTTTCGTCTCTACTGAGGCTCCATAGACCTCAGGTCCCTTCAAAGCTCCACTTTGGGTCCATTTCCATGTTTAAAAACCTAATTTCCATTTCATTAGTTTGATAGCACCTAAATGAGGAGAAACCTGAAGCAAAGTTTCAGGTTTATTTTGATGTTTCTATTCTGTATTCAGAGAAAACTAAACTTCCACCCTGCAGCAGATCTGAACAGAAATGTTTCTGAGTATTGCTGTTAGATGCTGCATGCCAGGTACCTTCATCTTGCGGAGGCGGGACTTGTTGTCATGGCACCAGGCGAGGCAAGTGGCCGTTTCCTGCCTCTCCAGAGACTCCTCCACCTCCTTTGCTGTGAGGAACATCTCGATGTTCACCAGATCCTGGAAAGGTGGCAGAGTTGATCCTTTCAGATTAAAGTCAGGAGGAGGAAAATGAAGTTTGTTTCATGAGCAAATGCAGAACCTCTATGCCGCTCTGCCTGGCCAGCTTGACGGCGGTGTTGTAGTAGCCGCAGCGCAGCAGATGCTCCACCATCATGCGGTCCATGCGTTTCTTCTTCCACAGGTTGACCGAACCGGGCTGGTCGCTGCTGTGCTCCTTCAGGTGCTCGATGCGACGCTTACACAGCTTGGCGCTTTCATCCTCTGCTTGAATCGACTCAGCAGCCTTCAGAAAACAGAAGGAAGCTTCCAGTGAATTACAACAACATGCAGCCAGTTTTCTGACATCACCAATGAATATCTGGTATGTTAAACAGATCATCCACTGAAAACAGAGACTGAATGAACTCAGCCAATGCAGTTTACCAGGTTCAAACTTTGAGACGTTTTCCCTTCACAAATTCAGGCTTCCTGATAACCAGGGAGGGTTTTTGCTGCCGATTCCGATACGGATCATCCAAGAGGCCGATCTGTGATAACCGATCACTGATCACTGCCGATCGCCTGGAATGGCTGTTAGTTTTTCACTTTAGTTATAAATGTCACTTTATTATCTAGCAAAATGGAAAAAGATATCTGGCAATAAATTCACCTACTTTAGACATAATTGACATATTTTAGTAGATATCTAAAATCTTTTTTTAAGCGACATGCTGCAGCTTTAAGCAGCTGCTTGGTTTTATTTTTCCCCTCCCAGTTGCCTATTGCTTAAAACTCTCCGTTTCCAGGGACAGAAGTCACTGGAATCAGTTTTTCAGCAAAGTGTCCACTTTGCATTTTTGCTACTGCATAAATACAAAGTCTAAACACGAAGCCGCTGGAAATCTACTTGCAGTATCTTTTATTGTGAAAAGGCGTGTAAGTGCGTGTTCCTCCTGACAGAAGGGGGCGCTGCACCTGGAGCTGCTGAGCGCCCAGGACCCGCTGCGCTGACACGTTTGTTTTGGGGCCGTTTACCCAGAATGCCCTGCGCTGCGGGCCGCTTCCTGCATTTGTACCGCGCCAGAGTCGACTAAAACCGAACCGATACCGAGGTTTGTAGGCGGACAAAAGTTTCGATTGGGGTTCAAACCGAATCGAACCTTCTGGAAAAAAACAACTGGAGTTTGAACAAAGCGGCCGACTGGTTGCCATGACAACAGCCACCTTTAATTGGCGATATGCCTTTAAATAAAAGTTTTTGATGCCGAATTTAAAAGCACATTTAGTTAGAAGGAATAGAGCGACTCATAGCATTCAGCCTCCATAGATCCGGCCCGGTTCGGTTCGGTTCGGTCGTGCCAGCCCGGCCGGATCCTCACCTTCCTCTTCAGGGCGCTGAGTTTCTCCACCACTCCGTCCAGCAGCGACACCACCGAGTCCACCACCGGGAAGCTGCTGAGCGTCTTCTCCAGCTCCGCCACCACCATGGTCACGTGACTCGTCTCCCGGTCGATGTTCTTCTGGGCCGCTCGGAACCGTTTGTTCAGGGTCTCATACGGAACCTGGAACACAGCGGTCTGACGTCACGGCTACAAGGTCACAGAACCGGTTCAGTTCGTTCATTTAAAAACAAACAACGACAAACAGGCAGAGAAGCAAATAAAGTGACACATTGACAATAAATGTGAACAATTATCATCTGCAAAACAGATTATTTCAACCAAATGAGCTTTCTAAAGTAAAAACCATTTCATTATAAAAGTTACTACAGCTGTAACTAATGCCACCAGATGTTGCTGCTCCTTCATCGCATTCAACACAAGACAAAATATGATGTTATAACTTTAAGAAGACACATCCATCCATAATGCCTGCAGAGGACGGCGCTGATCCACTGAATGAATGAATGAATGAATGAATGAATGAATGAATGAATGAATGAATCCCTCCTCTTCGGTTAAATTCACAGGAACAGTGTGCCAACGCTCCAGCAGGAAGGAATGGGTCCCATTCAGACGTCTGTTGAAGTGGGAGCGTACGCTTCGGCCAGGAAGCGTCTGTCTGTCCTCACAGACTGAGAGACATCTGCTGAGACATGTGCTGGTTTCTGTAAGTCATCCAGCTTCATGTCCGCCTGTTTATGGCTTCATTTAGACCCCAGAACGTTTCCACATGGTGCCGTTTACAACACAGTCAACTTTGTTAGTTATCAGTTATTATAAAAATGCAACAAATGGCTAATATGAATTAAAGAAATATGGCTTTGTAATTTAACATCTAGAAATTGGGCCTCTGTCTCTTTAAAAACTTCTGCTCTTTCTGCAGGAAGTTGTCTCAACATGGTTCCTCCGTTAACCCTTTAACAGTTTTACCAGTGTTGCTCTGAGCAGCAGCTCTATCATGAGCTCAGCAGGTGTTTGCTATTTGCTGCTGGCTAGTCTAGAGGAGCTGAGTGGGGAGGAGCTACGTCTCAAAGGCGGAGCTAGTGTAACAGTTCCACTTGTCAGTTTGGGTTCAAGTGTAATGGGTGAAACAGCGCTCCCTCCTGGTGGCCGGCAGTGTTACATATAGTGAACAGACGTCTGGTTGCCAGTTCATGAGAGATGGGCCACTGGAAATGGAGGAAGGATCAGTGAGTTAAACACGCCGGTAAAATATTATGTTAGCTTGATGCTAACATGACATGCTATGTGTAAGGTGCTGCTGCTGTGATGAACCTGATTCCTGATCAGTTCTGCTCCGTACAGATAAACAACGTTTCATCTCATCCTGTCTCCTTATTCACCCAACGCACAACTGATTCATTCTGGACGATCACGATTATCGAGGTACACGAGGTCCAGCTGAAGGGCCGCCACGAAGATTAAATAACTTCTCAAACATGTACAGAGGAATTAACATAACACTCCATTTCTGTTTTTGATGAGAGAATAACTAACATGATGGGCAGATCAGAAAAACTTGGTCTTACATGAAGCTGCTCCTTTAAAAAGGTAAATAGGATGAGGCAAAAAATATGTAAACTACAATCATTTATTATTGTTATATAAATGTAGTCATAATAGCAAAAAAATGGACTTTACTAGAAAAACATTTTAAAATTATGAGGAAAATGTTGTTTAATCAGGATGAGCTTTGGTTAACTGGACTGCAAGACGTCAGATTTTTCCTCCGTCGTCCAACTGGTCAAACTGGGTTAGGGGTCAGGGTCAGGGTTAGGGGTCAGGGTCAGGGTTAGGGGTCAGGGTCAGGGTCAGGGGTCAGGGTCAGGGCATATAGACTGAGCTGGGATGAGAATCTAACCATTTATTACCCAAAAATACAACATTCTCCTTGTTTCTGCACAAAAAATGTAAATGATGCAAAACCTGATCTAATTAATTTAAGTAAATTCAGAACTACATTAATCTAATTGCTGCTGAAATAATAAAAAGCACTAAAAAGTCATATATGTAAAAAGTCACATATAATTCTGTGTTATACACAGAATTTTTGTTTTTCATTTAATCCACAAATTTAAACTGAAAAGATGACAGACGGTTTTGAAAGTTTGTAAAGTGATGAAAAATGGGAATTAAACAATAACGTTTTATTTAAAATAAAATAAAATCTCAGTTTCTGTTCCAAGGCAGAATATTCTGTTCCAGAAACGATTAATCAGATTATAGAAATAATCATCATCTGGCATAGTAATCGATTAATCACTAACTGGAGATTATAGAGCCAAAATAAAACACTAGCTGAAGGAACAACACAGCTGGAGCCAAAATTAAACCAACATTTTACAGTAAATGATTTTTAAAAAATCATCTCCGCACATCAAACCCAGAAATCCTCCAGTGGCACTTTTAGTTTCATCTGATTCAAATTCTGCATCAAAAATCTCTTAACTCCTTTGGCATTAAACAATTGATCCAAAAATTAAACACTGGATCAACCCTCGCATGCTTTTAGCTGCAGATGGTTCTAATAAAAGAAACATTTGGAGAAATGTTTGAATTTCCTTTGTGATTGTTGGATGGAAACGTGAAGATATGACCTCAATATCACTAGAAACGTTTCTTAAAGCTCCTACATGAGGAAAGTCGCTGCTGCCACACCTCGAGACGGGAGATAAGATCCAGTTTGATGCGTTTAGCTGGTGATGGAGGTTATTGTGAGACATCTGGGGTTTTCTGCAGCAGCAGCAGCAGCAGCAGCAGCAGCATCAGCAGCAGCAGCAGCATCACTGCTGCTGCACGAAAAGCCTCTTCTGATCCCAATTACAACATCAGCCGGTCCCAAAATGGAGCCCATCATCTCCCTGCAGCGGTCCAATCCAGCTCGCTTCCCCTGAGCCGGTACTCACCGCGGGTGTGGGTGTGGAGCCGCTGTCATTGGACCGGGTCCGCCAGTGTCGCAGTCCCGCTCCGTGGGATGGAGCAGCGGCGCGTGTGCGCGGCAGCCGGCGGCGGTTTCTCCTGCTGGCCATTTTGAAGCACAGAGGCTGCAGGAATCTGATGACACTGCGCTACCACGCCGAACCGCTTCCCCGAACCCCAACCGCCCAGAACCACCCCGAACCAGCTCCACGGACCGGGTCGGCTGCTGGGTTCGGGTCGGGTGCTATTCACCCTTAGCAGGCGAATCACGTCTGCTCCAGAAAGGAAGAGCAACCATGATGTTTCAGCCTCTACTGGTGATCCGAACCCGTCCGTTCAACCCGAACCGGGTCGGGCACCAGTCAGAACTTTTCACCTTTTACCACAGAACTCAGATTTTGAGGGTAACGGGACCGAACTAACCCGCAGCGGGTCCAGTTTGCCTTAAACTGGCCAGAATTTGACCTTTGGAGGGATTCCGTCCCAACAAGCCGAACCGCGAGCAAAGCAGATCAGCACCGAACCCGTTAGGAAGAGTAAACGGTTCTGATTCTTGCCTTTAAACCCATCAGGCTGATGTTCTGGCCATGCTAGCTTAGCTAACCTTAGCCACTCTCAAATTAACCACCAACCAACCTCTTTAAAACAGAACCGAACCCCCCGGGAACCCGGAGTTCCCCGAACCAGGGACAGGTGCCGGCGTGTGCCGTGTTTACCTTCAGGGTGGGATATTCCTGGACCTTCAGAGCCATGGACAGCTGGGCTGCTGTCTCCTGCACCGCCATCTTGGTTCTGTGCTTTTCTGCTGGCTGTTTTTGTTGTTTTTTTTTCCCCTTCAGCTCAGAATCGCCTCATGCTCACTACCGCCACCTGCCGACACGGTGCCGATACTGACGCAGATTCTGATGCGTTCCAGTTGGAATGGAAACTGGAAAAATCAGTTGAAAGGCGAACGGATGGCGGATTCTCCACTGGGAATGCGGGAGCAGCTCCGATGACCTCCAGTTAGAACTTGTCAGGCCGACGCGTTTCATTATGGCCTCTTCTCGCGTTATTTTACAAGACAAACATGTCAGAGTGTGTCTGAAATCAATGTCATTTATAACGCCTCAAACTTAAACTAAAACAAACAAACTGATGTTTTCTGATGGAAAGTACAGCTTAATACATGTTTGTCAGAGATGCTGCAAACTATGTCGATGAAATGTTGAAATCTGAACTCAATTGGAACAGTGTTACTTCTGAAGTACCCTGAACGCACCACAACTCTTCTTCCCCTTTTTTGACTCCTGAACTACGGAAGAGGATTAGGGTCACTGAGAAAAGCAATTCTGACCCGAAGGTTCTTTAAGACTTTAAGTTTCTGACTTTTATGAAGTGGAAAAAATAGAGATTAAATCAGAATCCTGACTTTACGATTTGAAAAGGTTTCTGGTAACAATCAGCCTTGACTGCATCGTTTTATACAATTTCATCACTTTCCTGTTTATGGTTGCAACACTCTTCGGTGTGGAAGCTGTTTCTGGTGATTGAAAGAAATATCAGGAATGGTTGGAGATGTAATCAGCAAATTACAAATGGTTTGAACATTTCACTCAGGTTGAGGGAGAGAATTAGATTTTTAGCCACTAACAGGAAGGCTGAATGTTTTTCAGATAAGTTTTATTACTTTGAAATTTTCCCTTTTTTCTTGCAAGTTGAGCCTTGAATGTTAACAGACACAAAACCTCAGTGAAAATGGCCATAAATTCTGCAAATAGTTGGAGAATTTATGGCATTTATTAATAATTAATTGTCACTCAGTGCATGAATGGTAGGAACATGTCTTAAATATTTTCTCTATTGTATTTTCTGAATGAGAAAAGCGATTTTGGAGGCAAAAGAAAGTAAAAATCCTTTTTTTGTGGACTTTCATTGAATCTCTTGAAGTTGTACTTTGATTTGTTCTTTGGTTTAGTTTGTGGACCAGCAGCCATAAAAGCAGAAATATTCCTGTTCATCGCATCTCTTCCATGGAGTGCCAAAACAAGTAAGTTAAAAGAAACACAATTAACTCAATTTACATGAATTTTAGGCAATAAAATGCAATAACTTGGCAAAAAGTGAGAAGACCTGAAATGGGAATATTTTCTTATTTAACAAAGGATTAAATTGTTTATTTACATCTTGTAATGTATTTCTAATATTGAAAAAAAAAGGGTTAAATGAAAAACATCCAGACTGTGTCATTTTAAAAATCGAACTAATCAGTTAATCAACTTGTTAATAAAATAATCATTTGTTGGAATTTGAATAAAAATGAAGAAATTATATATATATTTTTGTTTCTGCTGATTAAACATATTAATCAGCAATGTTTGCTCCAATTTAGATATATATTGTATATTTGTCACATTTTTTGTCACCGCGTGAACAAGAAAATGGAAGAAAAGGGAAATACGTTCCTGAGTGAAATCTCCCTCTGTGACAGTGGACATAAATCCTGCTCCTCTCTCCATGCGCCTGCAGCGCGGTCCTGCGCCTGCAGCGCGGTCCTGCGCCTGCAGCGCGGTCCATCGCCGCGCTGCAGCCTCCTCTGCTCTGCGGCTCATTGATTCCCGTTTGTCTCTGACGTTCAGGCCTCTCCTGCATGCTTCTTGTGCAGCAGCTGCAGGTTGTGCAGACGGTTTTAATGGCCAGGGTGTGTGATAGCTCTGGGTCTGGCTGGCTGTCGGTTCTGATACGGCCGGTGCTGATCAGATCTGCAGCAGAACCATTAGACATGCTGCAGTGGAGATGGAGGAAGAAGAGGAGAGAGAATCAGACTGGGAGGGAGGAGAACTTCAACTGGCACTTAAAAATCTAAAACATTACAAAGAAACTGATGAAGATTAAGTAATAAACACAGAAATAAATGCAGGTTTCAGCTATTTTTTCAGCTTTTACATGTATTTTTCTTATTAGGATAGAAATTATGTGCAAATATCAACATGCCCTGTATGAAAATGTTGCTATTGTCTAATTTTGAAGCTGCAGTCTGTAACTTATGTAAGGAATATTCTTTATAAATTTGTTAAAATGGCCACCATGTCGTTATTGATCTCCTCCCTCTTCACAGAGCTGCGATTGCTCTCTGAAGGAATGCCTGACCAAAAACAGCCAACCAGAGCCAGGAGGAGGGGCTTAGCGCTGTCAATCATCCTAATGTACATGCCTCTGCATGTGCTAATGGTGAATAAATGACTCACAGTTACAGAAAAACTGTTTATCTGCCATCATCAGTGGCTATGCTAACTAGCCTTAGCATTCATGACATGCTATGCTAGTTGCAGCCATAAGAGGCGGTGATTGACAGCGCTAAGACCCACCTCCTGGCTCTGATTGGCTGTTTCTAGATAGCATTGGGAGAAAGCAGAATTACATACTGCAGCTTTAAAACCTAAAAATAAAAATAAAATAGTTTCTCGTCAAAAATTGACAACAGATTTCCTGCAGTAGATATTTATCACAGATGATAAGTTGTTGTTTTTGAGCTAGCCGTGTGAAGAAACTCTCTGGCTGGGTCAGACTGTAGGTCAGAGTCGTGATGCAAGAGATGCTGACAGATTCTGTCTTGTAGGCAAAGAAGCCCATCTCTACCACTCTGTGTCAGAGTGTGTGTGTGTGTGTGTGTGTGTGTGTGTGTGTGTGTGTGTGTGTGTGTGTGTGTGTGTGTGTGTGAGTGTGTGTTATTGTTTAGCACAGGGAAGAAACCGTCTGCAGCTAAACTTTATTCAGCTCTGCTGAAAACAGACAGGAAGAACTAAGCAGCAGGTTGGAAATGTGAAAACTTAACGAGTTGCAACTGACTGATTTTAGTAATTGCTCAAAATTCAATATGCTAGTATATGCTATATATGTGTTTAGCATATTAGTGTTAATTTTTGTGTTTAGCATTAACTCCTGCTATTTATGTGTTCAGCTATTTAGGATTAGCTTCTGCTAGTTTTTTTACGTTGATCAGTTTAGCATGAACTACTAATAATTTCATGTGTTTAGCAGCTAGCTTCTATTTTTTCATGTGTTTAGCAGCTAGCTTCTATTTTTCATGTGTTTAGCAGCTAGCTTCTATTTTTCATGTGTTTAGCAGCTAGCTTCAGCTAATTATTTTGTTACTATCTGTTCATTTTTAATGTTTAGCAGTTTGAAATGAGTTTCTGCTGATATCTTTGTTTATTGTCAGCTACCACTAATTAACACATAACACTAAACACATTATTATGTGTTAATTATTTTATACTAATACATTAGCTCATGCTAATTATTTTACATGTCTTGTAGTTTAATGTTAGCTTCTGCTAAATTTTTATGTGTTTAGCATCTTGTTGAACAAATTAGTGATTAATGAATCTAAACTTTTGGTTAACTGGCTGATTTTTTCACAGATTTTTCCAGTGTTATGAGTAAAATAATCTGGCAGTGGAACTAGTTTTGTAAATCAATCACAGGAATTATTTACTAAAAACAAGCTTCTTCATCTTCCTGGGAAGTTTCTTGTGAGTTGGCACACCAGAAAAATGGAGAAAACTGAACTATTTGAAGTGGAAACCAGGCTAAAACATTTGGTTATGATTTTGTGTTTTTTCAGTGCAGTGAATATTCTGTATTAAATATTACTTTCTGACTGGATCTTCACAGTTACAGTTGTTGTTTATAACAGCTAATAGCAGAACCGGTTTTTCCTCTTCGTCGCCTTCGTCTTGCATAACTCGACTTTTTTTCCCCTCCTTGTCGGTTTTCAGGAAACAAAAGATGAATTTTGGCCAACGTCGGCTCCTCCCCTCCACACACACACACACACACACACACACACACACACACACACACACACACACACACACACACACACACTGTGACTTCCCCCACCGTCTCCTTCACTCTCCCGCCTTCCCGTTCCCATGAATGCAGCACTTCCTAAACTCTTCACGTTTCCCCTCTTCTTCTTCTGCATGTGAGACGGAGGACGATTCTCTGTAGGAGGAAGGAAGGGCGGGAGGTAAGGAGGGAGGGGTGAGAGAGCGGCGGCGAAGGGAGGGGACGGGACAGAAAAAGGGGGAGCACATGTGTATGCTTGTCACTGAGGGTCTGGGAGGACGGAGGGAGGCCGCCATATGCTGACTGGATTCCTGTTCCTGTGTGCAGAGCGCTGGCCGGCCGGGAACACGCCATGGGAAGCTCACATCTCCTCAACAAAGGCATGCCTCTAGGTAAACACGCCACTTTTATCCGGCTCCGTGTGTGTGTGTGTGTGTGTGTGAACATTATTCTACCTTCAGGCTCCCCTCCCCCTTCACTCTCTTCCTCTCTTCTTCTGTCTCCTCCTCCTCACAAGTCTTCCTCACACTATTATCTATGTTATTGCCCAGAAGGGGAACCGTTGGCCTTTTCTCTGAAGCAGTGAGTGTGTGTGGGTGTGTGTGTGTGTGGAAAATCTCGGCTCGAACACCTCGACAGAAATAGACCTCTCTCTCTCCCTCTCGTCTTCGAGGGCGAGCAAGGACATGACACATATTTCCCTCTCGTTGTGCGTCTTTCATGAAGCGTACTCACACATACACGCACAAACACACACATGCACAAGTGTGTGCACGTGAGCGGCGCTGGTGTGCGGACGTGTTTACACACGAGTGATGGATGCACCTTGTGATGGTGGCTGCAAAAGACGATTCTAGAAATCCTTGGATCAAGGTAGGGCTGCTGGGGAGGAAGAGGAGGAGGAAGATGAAGAGGAAGAAGGCTTTTAGTTTGAAGAGAATGAGAAGGCTTTTGTCAGAGATCAGAGTCACATCTGACTGGAGAAGTTCTGATTTGGTTCTAATGGGAGTCATGGATTGACAGACAGTCGGAGTGATGGTTGATTGAATGAATGGCTGGTTGGATGGATGATTTGTTGGATGGTTGGTTGGTTGTTGGACGGCTGGTCAGTTGCTTGGATGGATGGCTGGTTAGATGGATGATGGGTTGGATGGTTGGTTGATCGATTGACTGATTAGATGGCTGGTTGGTTGTATGGCTGATTGGTTTAGCTGATCAATTGGTTGGTTGATCAATTGGTTGGTTGGTTGATTGATTGGATGGTTGATCAATTGGTTGGTTGGTTGACTGATTGGATGGTTGATCAATTGGTTGGTTGGTTGATCGATTGGTTGGTTGATCAATTGGTTGGTTGGTTGACTGATTGGTTGGTTGATCAATTGGTTGGTTGGTTGACTGATTGGATGGTTGGTTGGTGGGTTAATTAGATCAAATGTGTAAATTAATATTTTCTATAATCTTGTTTAGTTTTTTCCAACTCAAAAGCTTTCATCAAATTCCAGTTTTCCAGGCTTTTCCAGGGTTTTCCATAGATTGTCTGCATGCTACCCATAGAAACCTGGGAACCGTGGTAACCATGGTTACCGTATAGCGATGCTGGCCTGTTGTTTAGTGAGAAATGGTAGTTCAATAACTACCATTGGTTTTAGCTATTAAGCTGTCAATATAACGCATTTGATCTTAAATTATGTAAAAAAAAAAAAAAAGGGACGCAGTGCTTTGCTACAAGTTATCAACAATACATCAAAAAGTTATAATGTAAAATGGTGAAGGCGAAGGCTCTATGTCAGCGATGCTAGCTTGACGATTACAACCTTAACATGTAGATGTGCTGCAGAATTTGGTGTTTCAATTCAGTTAAAAACAGCAACCCACACGCCAACTCTGACGGATCATCAGTAGAGCGGGTTTTCAAATTAGCTACTCAACCACTGCTGTGTCAGCTGAGCTAATAGCAGCAGCAGCTAATCTATCACAGCGATCACTTATCAATAAATGCAAAATAAACATCAAGCCTGAAAACATTAAACAGTAGCAGACTGAGTTTCTGTTCTTTGTGTGGGAAATGTGTGTTTGTTGTTGAATCCTCATATGTTAGGGGAGCTGTTGTCAGTCAGTTGCCACTCTTTGGTGGTATTTGTGGTTTTATTTTTAAAGATGCAGCTATTAGATTAATAATACCTTCATCTCCTGGATTCATTTAATTAATGGTTTCATCAGCGTGGCTCCAGATGGTAAAAAAAAGAATCGTCTTCTTCAGCTGCAGCATTGTGATCTTGTCTAAAATTTATGGAGCGGCTAGCTTTATTTCTCTGAGTCAGTTTAAAGTCTAGAGGGCCACATAAGAACTTAAGGCGGACTGGGTGTGGCCCCCGGGCCTCGGGTTTGACACATGGCTCTAGAAATGGAGGGCTGCAGAGGCGTGTGAAGTGGAGCCGGTCCTCCAAGGTCATCCCCAGGCGCTGGAATCACAGTTATTTCCTCCTTCAGAAATGCCTGGAATCCAGATCCAGAGTTTCCAGCAAACCGCAGGGCTCAAACTGGGCCTCCTGCTGGTTCCGGCCGTTCCCAACCCGGTTCTGGTCCTGCAGAAATCTGCAGCTTAAACCAGACTCAGTTCTGCAACACAGAGTAGGGAAATGCGTTTGTCGACAGATCCGGACCAAAACCCGGTCCTGTGATTTAAGTCCGGTTCTGCTGCAAACAGAGCCAAGAAATGCAGAAGGAAGTCCGATCAGCGCCGTTAAAAATAACTCCTAACTGAAGATGAGGGAGCGTCTTGAAAACCCGCCTTTATGGACAGATGTGATTTCACTTTGAACAACTTTTATTGAAATGAGTGAATTATTGACCCAAACATCTCGCCGAATCGTTGCTGGTAAATCACTTTCATCTGATTTCACGTCGACTGAGACGCTTAAAACAGGAACTAGACAAAACATACTTTCTGTTACTCTGATTCGATGGCGAGTTTGGGTCATTGCAGATATTTAAAAAAAAAACATTTTCTAGAAATGAACATGGAAAAGTCAGAAATTTTAATGTTTTTAATAGTTTCTGAGATTAATCTCAGAAACTTCTGTTTCTTTTGAGCAAATTTTCAAAATTTCAAACTCAGAAATTTCCAAATTTTTTTCCTGAAAATTTCCGATAAAAAAATTTTTTTGAGCAAATTGCTCGACATTTGAAACTCAGAAATTCTCAAAAATTCTCTGTATTTTGGTGAAAATGTACTCTTTATTATTAGAGTCTTCTGCGATGCTGTCTTACCGTCGCTGCGTCTCTTTATGCAACGTCCGAATCCCATGATGCACTCTGGCGCCGACGCTCATGAAACTTTCTGGGCTGGTGCTGACGCCAAGCGGCTCCGTTTGGATCCGTCTGGATTCTCTGGAGCCTCCAGGGAAAAACTCAGAGCGAAGTGACAGAAGGAGTCGCTTATGTCAGGCTGCATGTCAGAGAGCAGATCGCCTGCTGACTCAGCAGCAGATCACCTGCTGACTCAGCAGCAGACCGCCTGCTGAGTCAGCAGAAGATCGCCTGCTGACTCAGCAGAAGATCGCCTGCTGAGTCAGCAGCAGATCGCCTGCTGAGTCAGCAGCAGATCGCCTGCTGAGTCAGCAGCAGATCGCCTGCTGAGTCAGCAGCAGATCGCTGCTGAGTCAGCAGAAACAGTTCCATCTGGAGGGAAATGTTCCTGGAGAAGCTCCAGCAGGACCTTCAGGAAAACCTGGATCAATGAAACCTCAGATGTAAAAGTGACAGGAGGTCTCACTCCTACCTGATTACTGACCCAATAGGTTCTGATTTCTGATCAGCTGGAGATCAATACTTCAGAGCATATCTGACGGAGACACCACTTCCTGGATTTTCTGCTTTGTTGCTTTAAAAAATTAATCTTTAATTAATTGCTGAGCAGGAAAAATAACTTTTTATTAAAATTATTTCCCCTAAAAACGTTCTGCTTTCGGTTCAAACACAAAATCTTACCAAGTATTTCTGTTTAGTTTTAATGCAAATATTTGATCACACCTGAATTAAGACAAAAACTGACTTATAAGAAACTTGTTTTAAATGAATAATTCCATAAAATGTATTTTAAAAAGCAGCAGTTCCAGATTATTTCCCTTGTAACATTTTATGGGATTATAAGTGCAATAATCTGTCAGCGTAACCAGTACTTCTTTAAAAACCAGTATTGAGGAATTATTGATCGTATATTGAAAGGTTTCAGTGATAAGAGAAACCTGGTCATGTTGAAACATTGCTTCAGCCTGGCAGCCCCTGCAGTCAAAAGGTTTGCACTGTAAAAACTATTTAGTTTGAATGCGTATTTTAACTATTATGATGTTTATTATTATGTTTATTCGACGTACAGTAAGACATTAATGGAAACAGTGAAATGATTAGTTTTGTGTGTTTCAGCTCCTGTGGTGGATTTCAAAGCTACTGAATGGATTTGATTCTGAAGGAATTAAATCTCATAAAACCATGTTTGGCATTTTGAAAAGTTTTACTATTAAAAAAATCAGAAACTTGCCAGAAAAAACAAAGAAATTTTTAAATTAGTTTCAGAAATTTTCCATAAAAGTTTCAAAAGTAGAAAAATGTTGACTTTTGAAAATCTGAAACCTCCAAGATTTTCTAAATAAAAAATAAATTGAGATTAATCTAAAAACGTCTTGATCGATTGGATCCTTTGTGCGCCCAGGACGCAGAAATGTTTGAGTGATGGCAGGTAAACAGCTCCTGCGTGAGCCGACTTCTTCTTTCGTTTTGGTTTTAGGCATCAGACCTCCCATAATGAACGGGCCGATGCACCCGCGCCCCCTGGTGGCGCTGCTGGACGGCAGAGACTGCACCGTGGAGATGCCCATCCTGAAGGACGTCGCCACCGTGGCGTTCTGCGACGCCCAGTCCACACAGGAGATCCATGAGAAGGTAACGTCCGCACGCTGAAGACGCAGGTCTGGAGCTTCTTCCTGCTGGAAAACCCTCCATGGCGTCCAGATCGATTCCTCCACATCAGGGTCAAACTGTTTCAGGCTGAGAAACCGAAACACTCACAGACCATCTGACCGACTCAACATCTTAATATGTTCAGCATTAGAAGAATAAATCTGCTTTGAATGCAGCAAATAATCTGTTGATTTGGCTGCACCTGCTGCTGTTTCTGATTTAGGTTGCATTTTCAGGACGATGCTCGCTCTGTGTGTGCAGGTGCTAAACGAAGCCGTGGGGGCGTTGATGTACCACACCATCACCCTGATGAGGGAAGACCTGGAGAAGTTCAAGGCGTTGCGCATCATCGTTCGCATCGGCAGCGGCTACGACAACATAGACATCAAATCCGCCGGGGAGCTCGGTACAAACCTCACACACCCGCAAACAGGCGCACAGATACATGAGCGACTGCTGAACCGCTGGTCCACAGGGACTCGTTGCAGAGATGAACAATATGCAAGCCTTAAAGTTGCAAATAATAAAAGTTTTTAAATAAATAAATCCTGGTCCAATCACATTTTAATCATCAAAATAAGCAACATGTTCAAATCAAAAACCTCTTTTTGGTGCTAAATTACTGAATAAATAAACAAAATGACCTCAACAACAAAGATACTTACAGTTTTGTTCTGTTTTCCTGATGGAGCAAAGTCCAGGAGCTTCTTTAGAAATGACATTAGCATTAGCTGCTACATGTCAGCACTGACATGCTTTTTCAGGCAAGATTAGCTTTGCTGATAGGCTAACTCCTTTTAGCACAACTTGAACAGTTTTTTCCAGCATCCAATCAGATCGTTTGGAAGCAGAAATTAGAACCCAGGAAGTTGAGAGAAGCGACTTCGTCCTCCATCGCTGCTGTTAGTGGGCGCAGCGAGTGCGTCAGATTTATGGGTGTGACAGAAACACACCAATACAAAAGGTTCCAACTTGGGACTTTTGTTGTGTAAAAAATATATATATAATAATGCCTCTGTGATCAATCCAAATTAAACTATTAAAATGCACAAAAATATCATTTTTTATTAATGTCAATTAAAGTGTAATCTGTCCCAGTGTGGCAGTAAGAATGTCATGACATGTGAGGGAGAGACAGGGGGCAGGAAACAAATATAATACTGAGGAAAAACTTGACCCAACAACACAGAGTATCTGGAATTCAACTACAATCACTAAGAAGGCCTGAACTAAAAAACCACAGAGGAAACAGAAAAACAAACAAACCTCCAGACCGGCGAGGATTCACCAGAGAAGTCTGGATCTCCCTCAGACCTGCCCCTCTCTCTGCTCCGACAGGCATCGCTGTGTGCAACATGCCAGCAGCGTCGGTGGAGGAGACGGCAGACTCCACGCTGTGCCACATCCTCACCCTGTACCGACGCACCACCTGGCTGCACCAGGTTTGTAGCTCTGCAGCCCAGACAGCAGCAGGGAACCAACACTCACTGGGTCTGTTGGAGGTGTGCATCCGCTCACCGCCATCATTATTTACACTGTAACTAACAAATAATCTCTGCCAACTGACATATAAGCAAAATTGAAACATTTCATTTTCTTTAGAATGTGGCTGTATTTGAAAGACGTTGATGTAAAGTGTAGAAGGTACAGTAAAATGATTTGTTCCTCAAATCATTGCTTAGACTCATGTGTTGTAGTCTGACAGGAATTAGCTTGTGGTGCAGAGTGAATTGCAGCTGGATCACCGTGTGTCCGCGCTGTCCGCTCCGTCTGAAGTGACGCTCGTCTTCACTCCCGCCAGGCTCTCCGGGAAGGGACGCGGGTTCAGAGCGTGGAGCAGATCCGAGAGGTGGCGTCAGGCGCGGCCAGGATCAGAGGAGAGACGCTGGGACTCATTGGGCTCGGTGAGAATCCAAACTGGTGTCACAAACTGGTCCAGAGCCTTTCATTTCATACAGGACAACTAATCTGTCATGACAAGTCAGATTAGTGTAAGAATCGGAGGAGAGCGAAATCAAACTTTTTCCCTACATGCTGAAAAGCTTGTTGCTCAGCAACACAATCCTGTTCAGGACGACTTACAATCTAGACATAACAAACTCGATGTGTTTGTAGGCCGGGTCGGCCAGGCCGTCGCCCTGCGAGCCAAGACCTTCGGCTTCAACGTGATTTTCTACGACCCGTATTTGGCCGACGGTGTAGAAAGGTCCCTGGGGCTCCAACGGGTCACGACCCTACAGGTAAACCCTGCTGGCCTTCATGTCTACCTTTCTACCTTCAGATCAATTACATGGAGGATTTCACTCTGAAAACTGAAATTAAACCTCATTTACACTTCTGGTCAAAAAGCCATAGAAACATCTGAAGGGCCTGCAGGCAGCAGGTCCTGCAGCGGAAACATTTCCCCCTATTAATGAGTGATGAAAGCAGAACTAGACGACATTCTGACTGGGATGTATCATCTTCCTCCTCAGGACCTTCTCTTCCACTCTGACTGTGTCTCTCTGCACTGCAGCCTCAACGAGCACAACCACCACCTGATCAACGACTTCACCATCAAACAGGTACGCCGAGCCCAGAGGCTGGCAAAGCCATCGAGGAAGCTTGTAAAGTCATATCAAGCGTCAGCTGATCGGCGTGTGTGTGTGTGTGTGGGTGTGTGTATGTGTGTGTGTTTGCGTGGGTGTGTGTATGTGTGCGTGTGTGTGTGTGTGTGTGTGTGTGTGTGTGTGTGTGTGGGTGTGTGTGTGTGGGTGTGTGTGTGTGTGGTGTGTGTGTGTGTGTGTGTGTGTGTGTGTGTGTGTGTGTGTGTGTGTGTGTGTGTGTGTGTGTGTGTGTTAAAGATGCGGCAGGGGGCATTCCTGGTGAACACAGCCAGGGGGGGCCTGGTGGATGAGAAGGCTCTGGCTCAGGCTCTGAAGGAGGGCAGGATACGTGGGGCGGCTCTGGATGTCCATGAGACAGAACCTTTCAGGTATTACACCGACTGAGCAAATGCTTCATCAAGTTGTAGGAGAACTGGCTTCGTTGACCATCGAACCATTCTCCAGAAGACGTTTGGGTTTTCCATCCATCCAACAGCAAACTGCAGTCCAGCTTCTTGACTGATATCATCTCAATCCATGTTAAAGTGGCGGGGTGACGGTTTGGGTCAGAGGTTTGGGGGTTCGAACAGAACCATGATCCAAAACAAACCTCTAATCTGGATAACCAAGGCTACACTGAGCCGCCGGACCAGAACCAAGAACCCATCTGATTTAAGTAAACCGAAACATTTGTGACCAGAAAGATGGAGGAAGCTTGTTGGTTTCTCTGGAACTTTAGGGACATTTATCCAAATGTTAGTAAGGCCGAGTGTATGCAAAGTTTGACCCTGTGTGGATTAGAGAAAACCCACAATAAATTAGTGAATTTAATTGTTGCTTTAAAAATATCACCAAAAGTCCCAGTTCAGTATCACACCTTATGCTGATGACGGTTTTCTTTCTATGTGAATCTCAGTTTGTCTTCTACATTTAAGTTAAATAATAAAGTAATTGGATAAAGTAATTTCCTCCAGCTGATCTGAAGCGTAGCGTTTGTTGCTGTGGCAGCTTCAGCCAGGGTCCCCTGAAGGACGCGCCCAACCTGATCTGCACGCCGCACGCCGCCTGGTACAGCGAACAGGCATCACTGGAGATGAGAGAAGAGGCGGCGAGGGAAATCCGGAGGGCTGTGACAGGTTGGTGAACAGTCAGTCACCAAAGGAGACATTTTAGGAGTTCTCCTATCAGATTTGTTTTGTTGATCCTTATTTGTTCATTTTCAGGTCGGATCCCAGACAGTCTGAAGAACTGTGTGAATAAGGAGTTCCTCTCACCCAACAACCACTGGGCCGTCGACCCGGCTGTGGTCCATCCTGAGCTCAACGGCGCCTACAGGTACCGGCCAGCGCTGAGACGTCAGCCTGAGTTATCAGCAAGAATTGGAGATGATCCAACATCTAGTTTATCGATGCATGTAGCTGCCAGGTTGGGCCAGCTAATGTATTTACACAGTTTGCAGTATTTTACTGAATTTTGTGTGACGGATCGACTTAAAGTGTTTCTACACCTGATAGTCCACCAGGCTCGGTTTGATGAGAGACCAAATTCGCAACATTTGTTCCACCTCCAGCTACTGCGGTTCTCTTTCTCACTGCAGTCAAATGATCCAAACTAATTGGGAAATCTGTTCCCCTCCTGGCCTGTGGGGGCGCTGCACCAACAACCACTGCAGGAAGCGACACTAAAACCTCTGAAGACGCTGAGAGCAACTTCCTGTTTCACCAGATGGAACAAGATGGAGGCGTCAGAGTTTAGAGCTGGAGGATTTCTCTTTAGTCTTTGGCTGAAGACCAGGAGCCATTTCTGCTGCTAGCGCTAGGCTAGCATGCTAGCTTTGGTTGTATTTACCCAGAATGCCCTATGCTGTAGTCCACTTCCTGCTTTTGGAGCGCTCTCTGGTCTGCTTACCATTCACATTTAAACCGAACCAGAGTTCACTTCAACTGAACGAGGTTTGGAGGACCAGAGGTCAGAGGTCAATTAGTGTTAACACCTCACCAACTGGACCGGAGTCTCCAGGCAATCGGACCAAAGTTGGGTTAAAGTGGACTGAACCGGACGGTGTGAATCCACTCTTTGTTCATATATGTGAAGTGGAAGGAAACAGATTCACTGTTTTTAAAATAAAACGCAGAAAAATGCGGCATGAGTTACTAAAACCTTGACTTGATGCTTCACAGGCAGTACACACTCATATGTTGGACTTTTGCCCTTTGGCAGCCATCCCATAATATCTCTGGCTGCATGTTTAAGGTGGCTGTCCTGCTGGAAGGTGGACCTGCAGTCTCAGGTTTTATGAATTATCTGAATCTAAGGTTCTCCAACTGAACAGCTGCCGTTAGCTGAGTTAGTCACAGCGCTGTGCTGCTCTGTGAAATCCACTGAGCTGTGTCAACAGTTTGCCCCTCCTGTCCCTCAGGTACCCCCCCGGGGTGGTGAGCTTGCCGGCCGGCGGCCTCCCTCCGCCCGTCGAAGGCATCGTCCCGAGCGCCGTGCCCATCACGCACACCCTCCCTCCCGCTGCCGCTCACCCGCCTCACGCTCCGTCTCCTGGACAGAACACAGTAAAGCCACCAGAGGGCGACAGAGAGCAGCACCCCAGCGACCAGCTGTAGCCCTTCTGCACACCGACCGCCGGTTCAGGTGCCGTCTGCTTCCCAACAGACAGGACTGACGCTTTACTCAACAACCCAGAAAGTTCCTCTAAACCAACATCTGATCGTTGCCTCAACATAAAAAATGGAAACATTTGGGGCAAAAAAGAATCCAGAACCTTTAGGCTGTTGGTGTCCAAAGTTAGAGGCTTTCATGTGTTCTGTGTCTTTTTTTCCTTCGTTTGATGTGACAGCAAAGTTATTGGGTTTGAAATGAATGTAACCTGCCTGTGAACAGATTTTAGAACATGATGATATTTGTATTCCAGTCTTAACAAAAACTGGTTTAAAAATACAATATCTCATTTTATTTTTATTTGTCCCTAAATTAGCAAGGCCCCAAAAAAGAGGCAGCTTTTTGCACACCATCTCAGGAACCTATGTTTCCGCAGTTGGTAATCTAGTTTTTTCTAACATTTTTCTTTTTAAATTGTTTTTATGCCACTCAGTGCTTTTGTTTTTCTACCTGCTTGCCTTTTCCGTGTCCCGTTGCATTAGAAAAGAACAACTTTAGTGAGATGTAAAGTTGACCTAATGCTTGTTTCTGTTGGTTTTGTTTAAGGAGCATGTGACTTTGCTCTGGGATTGTGTAAATGTTCGAACCGAAGGCGTGATGGGAGGAACGTTTAGGAGAGGTGGTGAAATGGTAAACATGCAGGGACCTGTTGGTTCTGACGATTTCATTCCGACGAGGCGACAGATTAAAAACATGCTTTGTTTTGAAAAAATCACCTATTCTGGCTGCAATTTCTGCTCCTGTTCTGACCAGTATTATAACTTTGATGCAGGAATGACATTTTTGTCAACCAGAATGACCAACACTAAGCTAGGCTACGTTCAAACAGCAGGCAGGTGTGACCCAATTCAGATCCTTTGACCCCAATAAAGGAGTCAAAGGACTCTCCTCTTTTGTAAAACAAATACAATTTGTTTTACTTACACATGTGGATCTAAATCTTTACTGCCACGGCGGCCATCTTTACTGCTGTAAACAGAGCGCCATGGCAGCCATCTTTACTGCTGTAAACAGAGCGCCATGGCAGCCATCTTTACTGCTGTAAACAGCGCCATGGCGGCCATCTTTACTGCTGTAAACAGAGCGCCATGGCAGCCATCTTTACTGCTGTAAACAGAGCGGCATGGCAGCCATCTTTACTGCTGTAAACAGAGCCCCATGGCAGCCATCTTTACTGCTGTAAATAGAGCGCCATGGCAGCCATCTTTACTGCTGTAAACAGAGCGCCATGGCAGCCATCTTTACTGCTGTAAACAGAGCGCCATGGCAGCCATCTTTACTGCTGTAAACAGAGCGGCATGGCAGCCATCTTTACTGCTGTAAACAGAGCGCCATGGCAGCCATCTTTACTGCTGTAAACAGAGCCATAATCAGAGCGCTGCTGTGCGACATCTGTCTTCGGCACATTTGGATTATCATGAGCAAAAGGAGTCTAACTTCGGTCACTTTTAATAAGTCGAATGAACGATCATGCCAAAAGACCTGCATTGAGACCTGCTGAGAACGTAGCCGTGGCGATCTGGCAAGTCTCATTTTTGTCCACATAATGATCCATGTTTTACCCCTGAGGGTTTAACTCCATGACAAATCCCACTCTGAATCAGTTTCCACACAACACTTAGCTTGGCTTTACGAGCTAATAAAGATAAAGGTAGAACACTCAGTGGAAGGCGAACATTTTCCATTTGGCTCAGACACAAAAACAAGTCAAAGCTGCAGCAGTTTGGACAGAGCTGATACTCTTAACATTAGTAGATGTGAAACGTGCTATGAAAGAAAGCTTTTTGCTATTTGATTGACTTTATGCTCACAAACAACTCCTTTTCCAGGTTTCTGTCCAAGCTGCGTCAAGAACAGCGTTTCATTTTCTCTTTAGCTTTCATTCAAACAATGAAACTTTTTCTGAGGAATAAAATCTGCCTTCTTGGCTTGTTTACATCTTCACCCCACACCTAGCTTAGCACATTTGCCTTAAATAGTTTGGTTTTCCGCCTACAACAGGAAAAAGCATCTTCCATATATGGAAGTGCTTCCTGTTTTACACAAAGGGGTAGGTGTTGTTTCTAAATTACTTTTATACTTTTTGAGAACAGAAAAGGCCAGTTGTGATTTATTTCACGTCTTTTATTTTGTATTTTTGGGTTTCCTGGCTCTAAACTATGACTCTGTTATGCACTTTAACTTGATTCCTCCACGGTTACGACAGTAAAAACGGTTAAACTTGGGTAAAGATGAGACTCAGATGATCTCTGAAGGTTGTTTAAACGCCTCCCGCTTTCCACAAACAGACATGAGCACAGAGAAGCGGCGGCGTTTCCCCCGAGCGGCCTGAGGTTTCCTGGAGTCCCTTTAACGTCCAGCCGGGCCCTTCCCGTTGCTACCATTTAACCACCTGCTCTCTTCATGTGTACATACTGTGTTCTGCTTGCCTGTGTCAATGTGACTTGGTTGTTTCTGTGTCTAAAAGCAGCGCCAGAAGGGGGGGCAGTAAATTACCCAGAAGTCCTTTCTGCTCCCCCTACCTGCAGCTAGTAGTAAAAACAGTTTCCTGTTGCCTACTGGGTCTTCTTCATGGTGAGGCAGCGAGCGTCGCAATCAGGGATGGACATTTCCACCGCCAAGCGCTTCAGGCTGCAGCGGCGAAAAATGTCAGATTACGAGAGTAAAGTCAAAATAATGTATGAATAAAACCGTACGAAAGCAGAAATAATACCAGAATAAAACTGCATGTCAGTCATAACATAATAAAATCATGAAATACAGTCATAATAATCACAGAATATAGAAGCTATTTTACCTCAAAAAGGATGAAAAACGTAACACGAGGAAAGCTGAGAATCTTGTGACGTTTTACTTTATGATCAGTTTTAACACATCAACAGTAAATTATCAGCGTTTCGAAGAACCGAAGATTTTAATGATCAAACTTTTTCCTTTCTGTCTAAAAACTTTCCATCTTTCTTCTGGAATTTTTGATCTTTATTCTGATAATATTCTGACTTTATCCTCATAATTCTGAATAAACGGATAAAATCCTGGTCGTCCGCCGCAGACTGAAGGTTCTGGGCTGATATTCTGACTCGGTTCTGGTTCTTCCGACATAAACTGCAAACATTCCTGGTCCAAACCGACGGATCCGGCGGTTCCCCTGAAATGCCATCCCTGGCGTAGCGCCCCCTGCTGCCGCCCTTCATGGTGACGTAGTAGGCGTAGCAATATTCAGTACATATTATTCTATATTCTACAGTAAATATCATTATTTTTGGTCAAACGATGACAACTGAAAAAGATATGTTTGTGACTGTATGCATTTGTATGAATTATTTTAGAAGGAAATAAACTGTGGAAAGGTGTCGTTTCTGTGTCTGCGCTGGGTTTAGCTGTTAGCATCATTTAGTGTAGATCATCAGAAAACCTTATTAAAATGCGTCTCCACGGTGACGGATTTTCTGTTTCTACTTCTAAAAGCAGATTTCTACTAGAACAGAACATTTGTGAAGCTCTAGATACGTTAGACTCTTCGCCTCCTGATTCTGTTGCTAAATTAGAGCCAATAATTTCCGTGCAAACAAATTTCTGTCCAAATGAAGAAAACGGTTGGATGTGAATAAATTATTTCAGGACTTGCATTTTTTAATTAATTTACTGAAAACATTCATTTCTTTAGATAATATTTTAATTTGTTGTGCATAGCAGAACCGAGTTGAATCATTTGAGAAATAATTCATCCGATGTCGTTTAATTGTCATTAAATGTGAAGCTGTCTGGTTTCTGTGCCTCCAGCAGGGGGCGCCGTTCCAACGCAGCAGAACTGCATCTTTACAGATAAAACAACACAAAATCATTTAGAACATATTAATAAGAGATTTATGTTCATATTAACAGCATAATAAATGTAACATCCAACAGATGATTTGACCTTCTGCTCATTTAAAAGTTCATATTTTTTGTTTTGATGGTTTAAAATCTCCTGACGTCTCTTTGAAACTCCAAACCGGCATCAGAGGTCTGGATTCAAACTTTCCTTTTTTTAAATCACAACCAAAAATCAAATCATGAAGAAGTCAGAAAGTGTTTTGTTTGTTTTAATCACTTGTTGTTGTTTATTTTTTAAGTTTCATATCGAGAGGAATAAATGAAAAAATGACCATCAGACAGAAACAGACGTTTATTAATCAGACTGGAGGCGGTTTGGTGAATTTATATCCAGGTTTCCAGTCCATTTTGCAGAAACTTCCTTTAAACATGCGACAGTCGGGAACATCGGAAACAATCTGATTCATTTCCACTGAAATAAATCAGAAGTTTTTGCAGGGAGAAAAGATGGAAAGTAGGAAACAGTTGGATTTCTGCAGAGCCGTAAAGAAAAGATAAAAGTACCACGTTGGATTTTAGTTGAATATTTATCTTTCTGAGGGCTTTTTACTTTTACTTCCTACTTTTAAGATGAATATCTGCACTTTTACTAATCCTATTTTCACATAAAGCTAAATGAGAATAAAAAGTGGAAAGTATCAGTATTTTATAAAATCTATTCATGTCGGCAAAAGATTCAAATGTATTTTTTATAACTAGAACTTTTTACGTATTTTATTGATGGTCATGTTGAATTCTTTAAAGTGAAAATTACTTTTAGCTTTTTGAACTTGAGTAAAACAGCCCACCTGCTTTGACTAGAAAATGTTATGAAAGAATAAATCGTTTGTTTTTCAGAGCTGCAAGTTGCACCATTTCATTTTGAACACGTTCAATTTGACCAAACTTTGGACCAATCACGAGGCTCCATTTGACACTAACTGACCTCATCCATGAATAACTTTCATAAATGACCAAGAAAAACAAAAACCTGCTGAAACAGTTTAGATCTCAGGTGTATCAATGTTTTCACCTCCAATCAGCCGACTCGGTTACATCATTCTGCAGGAATCAGTCACATGCAGCCATATTGGAGACCTGGCAGAGCTGCATCGGGGTGAGAATGCTGGTCTGAACAGGAGCAGACGTTTTGGTCCATTTTGTCTCCTGACTGCCATGATTTCAGCTCTACGTTCACGGAGCTGCTCACTCTCCGTCCCTCTGATTGCTCTCCATCCTCACCTGCTCTGTGCAGCGCCGTTCAAACCGCTGACCGTCTCCGGCTCAGTGGCAGGTCGCCTGGTGCTCCTGTCACAGCCTTCAAGCCCGATTCATGTTCCTGGTTTTCTGATCCTGCCTGTTGTTGACCACTGCTTTTGGCTAGTCCCTCCTGCCTCCAGAAGCGTTTCTGACCTCCTGTTGCTGAAGCCTGGCGGCCTCCCGGCTCTGAGAGCCTCCTGGCCACCGGACCGTTTTGCCTTTTTGCCCTCTGGTTGGTGGATATTTG
Source organism: Poeciliopsis gracilis (assembly GCA_911649635.1). Classification (NCBI taxonomy): domain Eukaryota; kingdom Metazoa; phylum Chordata; class Actinopteri; order Cyprinodontiformes; family Poeciliidae; genus Poeciliopsis; species Poeciliopsis gracilis. The sequence continues at coordinate 3,666,911 of CAJVRI010000557.1, forward strand.
TCTCCCCTGTGAGTCTCCAAACCTCCTCAGGCTGGATTCTGCTGTTGGATTCCCCGTTCTTGGTGAGTGTCACGCCTCTCCTCGGTGTTTGTGACCTGCCAGAGCGACCGAACCCTGTGGATCCCCTTCCACTCCGTCCCACTGCTTCTACCAAACGTCGTATCACGTCTTTGCTGCATTTTGGCTGATTTTACTTAAACATTATAATGAGTCTGTTTTTTGAGAAATATAACTAATGCATAGTTTCAGGTTGTAGCATTTTCACATTTCTGTCTGAAATGTATTATGATTTAAATCTCAACATGTTTGAGAAACTTTACAGAGCAGAGAAAGCAGTTTGCACCTGCCGCTCCTCCACTTGGTGATTAACTGAAAAGGCAGCTGTGATTTCCATCTGGTCAGAGTTCACTTGATTTACTGAGTCATATTTCACCAACCAGATGCAGGAAACATCAAATAATTGTGTGATAGTTGTGGTTTTTACACATTAACAAAATAAAGAAGGTGACTTTTCACATGTTCTCCTGTTTCATCCTCTCGGCTCTTGTCACGAACCCTCTCACTTCCCGGCGGTTTCTCCTGCAGACGTCGACTCGCTGCTGTTCTCCAGCTGACGGAGCGTCATGCACACCGACACCGACAGGGACTGTCCCAAAGGAGGCGGGGAACACGGCGGCTGCCCTGACCCGACAGCCTGGGGCTACGAGCTCACATCGCGCCTGACTCCATGTGTCCAGAGCAGTGGCTGCGAGTCAGGTTTAACTCCGGCCTGCCAAGAAAAACGTCTGGAGCTTATTAAGCAGCAGACACGTGCTGCGGGAGGCTGGCTGCTGCCTGAAACGTGCAGCTTCTGCAGGTGACCCCTGATTAGTCCAAACTGTTTGTTTGACTCATTGTGGTTTTTGCAGAAGTAAGGGTTTTATTGATATGCAGGAGTTGGAGACTTCCTCTTAAATCCACGCAGGTTTAACAAGTCAAAAGTCCAGGCTGTGATTCAGCTTAGGGTCTGCTGAAGTACCAAATGTTATCTTTGGCTCAGTGGGTTTTCTTAGAATCATGGAACGGCTCCTCTGCTGGAGAATAGCTACATAAAATGAATACAAAACATTTAAAAATCCTCATTTTCCAAATATTCCACCCAGTTTCAACATAAAGTCTGTTTATTTTCCCACAATCAGTGGTGTTTACTTGTTCCCCCAGAACCCCTGACAGAGCTGTGACCCAGTTTCTCCCGCCAGGTTTCGATGTTTTTGTGTTTCCTGTCTGAGACCGAAGCCGTTTGATTCCCAACAGCACAAACAGACCTGAACCAGATTCTGTCAGGTTACCTGCCCAGTGAATCACCTGTCTGCACCTGAAAGCTCGCTAGTTCTCAACGACAGGCTAACCCAGTTCGAGGGACAGGAGCCAATCAGAAGCTTCGTCTTCCTCTCCAAAGGAAACACAGACAGGAAACCAAAATAACCACCATGGCACATAAAGACAGACATCTTTATGAAGTGTATCGACATTTCTTCTACCCAGTCGGCCATGTTTGTTTCTTCTTAACTCACGTGTGGTCTTGATAAATTTAGCCAAATTTTCTGTCTCACACCTGAATGTAGGTGAGTGAAATCTCAACACCACAAGATGCACAACCAAACCTGCAACAGACACATTGCAACGTCACATGTGCAAAAACCTGCGAGTCGACAACGACTAGCATTGGTTTTAGCTGACAAGATGTCAGTGTAACGCAGGAAACCTTACATCTGATATATAGAATAAAAAGGAACTCAATACTTTGCTACTAATTATCAACACTAAGACAACTAGACAACAAGGTCTAGAAAAAGTTTTAATTAAAAGTCAAGAGGGAAAATAGGTCAGTTATGCTAGCTTGACTTTGACAACCTTAACATGTAGGGGTGCTGCAGAATTTGCTGTGTCAATTTTCAACTAAAAACAAGAAAATGGCGACGCACTCGCAACTCTGACAGATCATCAGCAGAGAAGGTGTTTAAATGAGCTAAAAGCAACACTAGCTAATAGCAGCAAGAGCTATTAGCCGAACTAGCTAATAGCAGCAGGAGCTATTAGCATTACTATCTAATAGCAGAAGGAGCTAATAGCAGCAGGAGCTATTAGCAGTGCTAGTTAATGGCAGAGGTAACTAATAGCAGTGGTAGCTATTAGCAGTACTAGCTAATAGCAGCAGAAGCTAATAGCAGTGGTAGCTACTAGCAGGACTAGCTAATAGCAGCAGGAGCTAATAGCAGCGGTAGCTAATCTACCACAGCGATCACTTATTAATAATCGTAAAATAAATGTCAAGCCTGAAAACATAAAACTGTAGTGAACTGAACGTTCTGTTTCTTTGTGTGGGAAATGTTTGCGTATTGTTTGGTGTTCAATCTAGACACATTATTGGGGCTGTTGTCAGTCGGTTGCTAGGGCAACGGGTCTGCGTGTAGCTTAGCCGACACAAAGAGCGAGAAAAGGGCAGAATGCGAGTGGTTTTGAGTTGTTCTTCTCCCCGGCTGCAGGTTTCAGCCTGAGCTGTCCGGCTGCAGCACCTGTCGCCTGACTCAGCTGGAAAGAACCAGAGGTTTCACACTTCAGCTGCTTTTGTCTGGTTTGAAATGTGCCCTTAGCTGCAGCTGCCACTTCCGCGAGTCCGACTTGAGGAGACACAGACGACAGCAATGGAAGAACAGCAACGACAAGTGTTTCTGCTAAAAAGGTGGATTTTAAACAGACTGATGCGATCACCAGGTTTGAAATATCACCACTGCCTCCGTCCATGAAGGCAGGTTTCAACTCAGTTGGTATAGAAACAACCTTGCCTACTTTCAAGTAATTGATTACTGTTTGACAGTCAGGCTGCCAAAGAAAAGCCACATTAGACACGGAGCTCATTTCCACGAAACATTTCACCATCTGCTAATGTGTCCAACATGGTGCTGAAGAAACCCAGAGTTCCCCCGGACCTTTTCTAGGAATACCTTGAGAGGAAATCCAGACCATGTTCAGTGCTTAATTTCATCATAGATTAACATCAGCCCCTTTTTCCAGTTGCTGAATCAGGAAGTTGTTTCATTTATCCATCTATTTTTCTGTCTGTTTCTCTCCGGTTCAGAGTTGCTGGGAAGCCTGGAGCCCGTCGGTACGCCGTGTCCCCCGCTCTCTGAACGAAGGGTTAGAGCCTCTGGATCTCCATCAATCTGAATTTAAATAATAAATCTGAAGTTCTTCAAAATAAAATAGCTATTTATTTGGATGACTTTAATGAAAGCCACTTCGAGCTGCTAGCTTCTACTTTGGTGTTTTCTCTGCTGTGTTGGTTCCTCAGAGATTCATTTAAATCCTGTTTCATGTAGTGTTGACCTCTGCTTTAAATCTGCTTCAACAGTGAAATGATGTCAATCAACTTCACAAATTAATATCAAATATTTTCACAATAGTTACCCTCAGTTGAGTCGCATCAGGCTAAAAGCGAATCTATTTTTTTACTATGATGAACTGATACCTTCACCAGGCAGCTGCCTAGATCAAACTATTCCAGATTTTAATCCAGTCAGTTTCCGACTTATCGCTCCTTTGGTTTAAAGTCCATTTAATAAAATCCAGAAGACGGTACAAGAATGACCAGAACTTCCCTGTTTTGCTGAACTTCATTTCAGGATTGTTAGATTCAATGTAATCAATAAAGGCAAATGTAACCTTTTTATTTATAATGGCCTTTCATCAGCTCTGCGTTGTGTGAACACCGGACCAGGACACAGGATGAGATAAAAATGTAGTTTATCTGTGTAGAACAGAATTTACAATAATCAGCGACCAGGTTCGCTACAGGCCGTACAGCACCCTACAAGGAAACAGTATTTGGCGTTAGCAACAAACTAGCAGAACATCCCCCAGAACCGTTACATGTCTGGGTTCACTATATTTAATGTTGCCAACCACCAGGAGGGGGTGCTGTTTCACCCATTACAACCGAACCAAACTTGGAAGTAATGACAAGTGCAATTCTGTACAATATTAACTATGTTACACTAACACTGTGTTTGGTGAGCCAGAGTTAGCTTTTTGGTTAGCATCAGAGTTTTTTTAGCATTCATACCTCCCCAAACGAACCAGACTTTCTAGCAAATGGACTCTAGTAAAAATTTACAATCATTTTACTGCAGATATTCATTTTTACATTTGTCCATCTAGGAGATTTATTTGTTTTTCTATTAAATGATGCATCATATATGTGTCAAGTTAAAAAAAGAAAATGTTTCTAAATATATTTGTTTCAAACAAGATCAAAGAAATAGAGCGTCTTGTATTTGTTATTATTTCAGTGAGAAAACAATTTGGCAGATGGTGTGTGGCAAACTAACCGCCATGGAACAAATCTATCCGCAAAAATCATTCTGCTCAAAATGAAACGTGTAAATAGGATGTAAAACGTTTTAAATTGTGGGCATTGTTTACGTGTTTATTCCTTCTGGAAACAGTACATAACTATGTAGCTTCACAGAAGAGACGAAACAAGCTAATTGTTCTGCCTTCACACTGAACCCAAGGATTATTTAGCTTTTGTGAGATTTCCTGATCTTTTTCTGTCGTCAAACAAATACCATCTCTCCTCTTCCACCAGCTGGCAAGCGACTTCCTCTGATGTTAAAAAGTTTGAGCCCTGCTGCCACCTAGTGACCGGAGGCTTGTTTATCATCCAAGCGTGAATAAAAGACACTATAATATAAGGGCTATCGGTGTATGAATGTGTGTGTGAATGGGTGAATGTGACTCTAGTGTAAAGCGCTTTGAGTGGTCAAAATGACTGGAAAAGCGCTACATAAGTTCAGTCCATTAATAAACAGTTCATTCATGTACATCTTGTACATGTTTTAAATTACACTACTCAGTTGGACATTTCATTTAATCAGTTTTAAATAACAGTAATGTGTCCTTATTGTACTGAATCACTGCAACACGTTTTGTGTTTCCACCGGTTTGATCGTTTCTGTGACCGACGCTTCGTTATAAGAATTAACAAAGCATTCTTAACCTAAATCCGCCCGGGGATTTGGGTTATTCCTCTTCATCTGCTGTTATGCAACACTTACAGTGTGAGGAAATCTGCTGCAGCTTTGCCTGGTTTTCAACTTTTCATCACTTTTTAATTCTGACATCATTCTGAACCGGCAAGCAAATGAATGACGTTTAGGTCTGCAGGGACCAGTCAAAGCCCGCTGCAGCATGAAAAATAAAAAAGCAGCTGTCCGTTCTTGGAGCTATCTGTCTTTCTGCTGGCTTTCTGCTGTATTACAGGGTCTATCTGCCTTCACAATCTGCAGCGTTGAGCCTCATATTTTCATCCAGAAAAATCACAAACTGTCAAAGGATTAGAGTCACTTGCATCCCAAAAATTTATCTTTTCAACTGGCCATTTATTTTCAAGAGAGCACGATTTCCAGAAAAATGATTTGTAAAATAAAAAATCTGATATTGTATTTGAGAAGATGTTGAAATATGTGCAGCGTTTAAAATTAGGAATCTTTTGTAGAAACGCTTTATATCCTGTGAAGACGACAGATCAGCCCTGCTTTCAAAGGTTTATGTGGGTTAAACATTAAAATAAAGGGCAAACTTTGCAACTTTCAACCTTTTCTTGTCAAAAATGCTCAAACTACTTGCTGACTGCAGTCATACAGACTTTCATGTCCCAAACTGAGCGATATGTGCAAAGCGTAAAGGAAGAAAGTCCTTTAAGCCCATCCCATGTCAGATGGGAACAAAGCTGATGTACCTTTAAAGAGTTATTGTGGACGGCAGCTCCAGCAGCAGTCAGGCTTGCAACAGAGCTAAAGAAGACTCTGACTGAAGACGGTTGTTGCTATGCAACAGCTTCGTGTAGTTTTTCTTGTCCCTGTGTGACCTGTGATGTAACGTGTCGTTTTCGCCCTCTGAGGTTCAGGATTTAAGGTCTTCATGGTAACCTCACATCCTCCGCCGTCGCTTCGTGTCCTGTAACTCATGTGAATCAAAGGCGGACAACTGGATGGATTTAAAAGCAGCAGATTTCTCCTCCAGATTCAGGGACGTTCCAACAATCACAAAGCAGGACAGACAGAGGACATTTGTCTGTCCTGCTTCAGTTTGAAGCTTTTCCACAGAATCTTCTCCCTTCGATTCGATCCGTCCGTTTGTTAAAACAAGAAAAGTTCAAATGAGCAAAGATCCGCTCCGACCGGAATCCTGCTGCGCCGCCACTGAACATAAAATTACACAAATTGAAATTATGAAAATAAATTTGCCTAATGGAAACAAACCAATTTTGAAAAAAAACTCAAATTTTTTGTTTCTGACTTGATTAAAATTTATCTTTGCGTTGCACAAGTCATGTGATCAACAACAGGATGATTACTACTGATGAAAATGCAGAAGAAGACGGCAACAGGAAGTAGTCGGAGGATGATGGAGCGCATGTTTTTTAACAAACATATTCACATGAGATTTTAATTTAGTTTCTTATTTAATGGAAACTCTGCAGTTATAAACCGTTAGCGAAGCATCAGAAAAATTCATTTGTGATGAAAAGGCAGCGACTGTCAGCAGCAGCTGCGTTTCCATTAACCATCACAATTATCAGTAGAAACAATTTTCTACTGTTTTTTAATGACTTCTCGCGTGAACAAACATATTCACAGATTACTTTGATGACGTTTCTTATTTAATGGAAACACCGTGATTATGAAAAGTTGATTTTGCGACATTAGCAAAATATTAATAACGTTTTCTGCACATTTGTAACAGAAATGCAGTTTTATGTCAGTTTTCAAACATTTATCAGTTCTTTGTTAGCTACTCAATTATGTTATTTTTAGACGTTGAAAACATGAAATAAATATGTTTGTGATCACATATTTATTAGAGACTAAATCCCTGCTGTGGAAGGCAGTCATAATTATCGACGGTGATAATAAATCTGCGTAAGCGTCCGCCCGGAGGAGGAGAGGAAAGACCTGCTAAAGCTTTCACTGATAGTTTGACATGAGAACATGACAGCAGAGCAACAGGCACATCGAGAAGGACGGACAAACTGAGTGATCCTCACTGAGCAGCGAAACGGCATCAAAACGCTGCCAAACACGAAGCACCTCTATAATTTATAGAGGTCTTCCTGACACACGCACATCTAAATTCAACATTTCAGAAACTCACATCTTCACCTTCCTGAACGGGCCTAAAATAATGACTTGTTTTTTTGGCCGAAAATCATTTTTTGCTGAATGATTTTTGCACAAAACATCTTTTGGAAAGAAAGAGGTGGGGATGTTTTATTTTTTGTTGTTTTCTGCTGTTGGCAAAAAATTACGTAGGTAGTTATTTTAATACAGCGACGACATTTCACAGAGATTCATCACACAGAGTGAGATTCTCCAAGCCTTTGCTTCTGCTAAAGACGAAATACGGTGAAGATAAGGTAGTTTAATTTATAAAGCACATTTTCAGCAACAAGGCAATTAAAAGTCCTTTACATAAAAACCCAAAGTGAATCACCAACCGAACCTCTGTCTGGTTTGGTTGGTGACCTCTAACTGACCTCTGACCTCTGCTCTTCCAACCTCCCTCTGGTTCGGTTTGAATGTGAACGCCAAGCGGACCAGAGAGCGCTCCAAAAGCAGGAAGTGGACTATAGCACAAGGCATTCTGGGTAAACACAGCCAACACTAACATGCTAGCCTAGCGCTAGCAGCAGAAATGGCTCCTGGTCTTCAGCCAAAGACTAAAGAGAAATCCTCCAGCTCTAAACTCTGACGCCTCCATCTTGTTTCATCTGATGAAGCAGGAAGTTGCTCTCAGGGTCTTCAGCGGTTCTTGGTGCAGCGCCCCACAGAAGACGAGCGTCGACTCTGTTAAAAGATAACACACACCTTCCAGGAAGACGCAGTAAAACCACGAAAGCAGCAGGTGGAATAAAACCCGTGTTCTCATCACCCTCAGCATCTCAGTGCTTAGACGACTTTCACCAGAAACGATAAATCTACGTTCACCCTTCTGATGAAATTAAAAATCCTAATTTGACGAGTTGGAAGAGAGATTCGCTTTGGGGAGCAGCAAACAGAGAACTGACTTCTTATTCTGTTGTGTTTTTCAACATATTTTACTGGCAATATTTTATCAATTTTATAAATCTGGTGATTCTATAGGAATGCAAAACACAAGTAAATGTACTAAATGACCAGATAATGAAGTTAAAATAATGCATGTAAGTTATTTAATGAGTAAAACACAGATATTCCGATTCAGGCTGTGCTACGTTCTCCTACTGCTCTCCAGAGCACATAATGAAAACACAGTCACTGTTTTTCTACCAACTTGGAATAATCACACCCGGTCTTTATTTTACAAACTTTATCTATATGTCCATTTATTCAATAATTTAGCATCATTAGTAAATTATCATTTTTATATATAATTTTGATTAATTGGAGACCTTGCAGTTAATTTGACTAAAACATTGAGTTGAGTGGCACCACCACTAGATAAATAACCTGAATTGATTTGAATAAGTAATCCACCAGGAACCTAAACAATCCAATGTTTTATGTGCAAGATGGGAAAACTATGACATCACTATGATGAAAGCTGCAGTTCTGCAGTAAAATGCCAATTAAAGGTGATTCTAATACCAGACCAGGGGCTAAACTCTAACAAGCTGTTGTATTTATGCAGCCTAGCATCGTCAGGATGTGTCCTGGACTGGTATGCGTGCCCCAGAGGTAACTGAGCTTCAACCAGTTTAATGAACCCAGTGGGTTTTTGACGTGGTTAAATTTAGCAGACCGTGAATGAAAATAATGGATCTGATTATTCAGTCAGATGTGCTCTGAATCCTGTTGTCAACCTTTGTTGTGGAGAGGCGAGAGGAATAAAGTTTCCGGCTGTTTGGGGTTTGTTTTGACACCCAGGCGCAGATAAAGCCTGGCGACTCCAGCAGCGAGCTTTATGAGCCCGGATCATGTCTCACAGTATTCTGACTCAGTAGCAGAGTCTGTATTTCTCACAACGCAGCAAAGTAACACTAGAAAGGCGACTCCTACATACATTCTTTGACCGTTGGACTGCTTGATTCACCAATAAATACTCCATAACCCAATTCATCTTTAGGAGCTCATCAACTGATTAGTTTTAGGTCGGATTAGTTTCTCACAGGGACCAGACTGGGCTGAACAGATTATTTCCTTTGATAAATTAATTAATGATTTGAAAACTGACTGTTGTTTTTATTCAGGTCATCTTTGTCTAATATTAACATTACTGTCTTAAATATTTAAATATGACCAGAAAAAAACAAAAACAGAAAACCTCTATGTCCTGAGTGACCAGCCCAGGCATGCTAATAGCTAGCCTATCTAAGCTAATGGACAACAGAGAAAGTAGAACATCCAATAGGCGACTATCCAAGCCAGTTAGCAGTTAGCTTATTAAAGGCTAACCCTTGTCTATTTGTGCTAATGGACAACAAAGTAGGCAATCCAGTGGGTGACTAGCCTGCTAATAGTTAGCCTATGCATGCTTGCTAACAGTTAGCTTATCAAAGAGTAACACTAGCCTATTTGTGCTAAAGGACAGCAGAGGAGGTAGACAATCCCATGGATGACCAGCATAGACAAGCTAATCACCACCTTTCCAATGCTAACGCTAGCTAGTACTCTCCTCCATCTGCCAGCGCCGGCCGCTCCGTTGTTGGTCTATCATTAATGAGACCAGTAGCGCCAGAATGGATGTAGCCTCTACGGACAGGAAGTAGCACAATAGTCTTAATATTGGCACTAATATTGCACCATACAAACATAACCAAATAAATGGACCAAATCCAAACCAATGTGCTGAAATTTCTGCTTTTCCAGCTCGTATTTCATACCTGTTTATGAACAGGGACCTTATATATCTTCTTTGTTATTCATTTTCATAATTTATGGAGATAAAAGTAAAAAAAAGTTTAAAGTCAAAGTGAAAAAAGTTTAAAGTCAAAGTGAAAAACATTTCTATAAAATGACAATGATGGGTTTTTCAAAAACTGTCAGTCAAAATGACAGACAACAAAAGCGTTGAGTTCTGCTTCTAGCAGAAACTCAACCTTCATTTAATTACAGCTCGGCATCCCATAGTTTCTCCTAAAGCAGCGTTACAACGTGTCGGCCTTGAGCTTTAATGCTGAACAGTTGCTCCCACTTCCTCCCTGGTTCTGATCCGTCCGACTCGGTCCAGACGCCTCAGCCGAACACATGTGGAGGAAACCAGAACCAGCTTTATCACCGCCTTCCTCTCCAGCTCAAATAAATTTTGGCACTTTTGCAACCTGACGAAATTGGACCACAGCGTCTGTGACCTCTATATTTCTAGACAGAATGTAAAGAGTTGAAGCTATACTGTAGAGAAGGACCACTTCGCTGGAAAAGTTCTTTCTTTTTACGAAGAAGCCTTGTAAATCATGTCCTTTATTCCTCCGGCCGGGGGTTCACCGCCTTACCACAGGGTGGGAGGAGAGCATGATGGGAAAAACAGGAGGGGAGCTCACTGCACTGGGTCAGAGACGAACAGAGACTTTAAAGAAAAAGATAAAAACAAAACGACTGGGTGCATCGGAGGTGACACTGGAGTTGATCTGGCACAAACAGTCAATATAATTAAATATTTAGAGATAATCAAGAATTTAGTGTAGAAAAATTCAATTTAATAAATGTGTTGCTGTCAAATGTAGTCTACAGATATTGAAACATAGGAGCCAGAAATATATTTTCTACATCTTGTGTTTCCTTTTTCTGATGGACATTTTCCAACATGTTGTAACCGGTGGTTGGCACAGAAACCCAACAAATCAGCTTCTCAAACCACAAATTCGCTCAAAGAAATCTGAGCTACTCTAATGCTAAACTGCTAGACAGAAACAATATGGAAGCTAATGCTAAACTGCTAGACAGAAACAATATGGAAGCTAACGCTAAACTGCTAGACAGAAACAATATGGAAGCTAATGCTAAACTGCTAGACAGAAACAATATGGAAGCTAACGCTAAACTGCTAGACAGAAACAATATGGAAGCTAATGCTAAACTGCTAGACAGAAACAATATGGAAGCTAATGCTAAACTGCTAGACAGAAACAATATGGAAGCTAATGCTAAACTGCTAGACAGAAACAATATGGAAGCTAACGCTAAACTGCTAGACAGAAAAATTGAAGAAGCTCACATTACTACAAGAGACATACACAACGGCCATCTTGAAAAATGGCCGTCATTCTCAAATTAAAATACAAATATTTATGCTTGGCCAACACTTTAGATATTTTCATAGTACTTTGCTGCAACTAGCAGAGCAGAAATATATTTTCCTTTAATAAGTCCTTTAAATGTGACCATAACTTTACTAATTAGATTCAAAAACTAAACATCTTTGTTTAAATTCATAGAAAAGATGAAATATTTAGCTTAATATCAGTTGGTTTTACTGTTGTAACTTTGCTTTGATTTGAGCTTTTGTAACATTTTATTTCCATTTTGACTGAACAGAAACGAGACAAAGCTGCTCGACTTTCCTCCAGTTCCAGAAAACATTTTACAGCCGCCTAACGTTGTTGACACTTTATTCTGCTGATGTCAGCATGAAGAAGCTGAGTGGATCTACACACCCTGCCGTTCCGCCCACACAGCCAGGCTGAGCTGACACTCTGAGGTCAGAACTGAACCGGGTTTGGGGAACCGGGTCGGCGGCAGAACAGCCGACTCAGCAGCGGATCCATAAATCTCAGATTAACTTCTTCGGCCGTGACGTCTCATATTCGCTGGTCCGACTGTGGTGGGTTTGGATGATGGATGGCTCACTTATCCAACTCAGGCAGTTACAGCAGTTTTCTGTTTTCTGGAGGTCAAACAGGAGGCCTGAAAGAATGACTCACTCTGGAAGCTCAGACACGTGAAGACTCAATTCTTCTGCATTTTCCTGTCCAGTTACCGCGTCTTTAAAACCGAAACTAAACCGGGTCCATGTTGATGAACATGATTGAAGTGGAAATTAACCCCATGTGAAAGCAAAGCCCCGCCCACAGACTTGGTTTATAAATCAGACCAAAGTGGGCGGAGCCTGGAAACACAGAGGGAGGAGCTTTTCTACAAACCACGTCGCTGGAACCAATAAGAAAATTCACCTGCAGTTCCACGGTTCACCCACAGAGAGCAGCACTGAGATGCTTTCAGGCTAACTACTGTAGATTTAAACAAGTTTAACCAGAAATGGTACAAAATGCACAGCAACAAAAGATAAAGTCCAGCCTGAACAGTTTCTATGGAAACCAGTCTGATTTGGAGTTCAGCCACTTTTATCCTCTAGTTATGCTTCCATCCAATTGTTACATGAAGTTTTATAGAATTGCAAAATAAAAAAAGGCAATAACATTTTTTACTTTTTATTGCAGATAAACTTGAAATATAAATTTGAACACAGTTGACGTTCTTTCATACGTAGCAGCAAACCTGTTTTGGGGCAGCTGACGGATACATTTTATGTTCTAGTTTTTGAGTGCGTCCGCCCCTCCTGATGCCGCCCTGGGTGACTGCCCATATATAAACCCGCCACTGTATTCACGTTTTCAAAAAATCTTTAAAAATTGTTGAATTGTCTCAAACACAAAGATTCTCGGTTTTCCAGATTTTTACTTCCAGGAAGGTTTAAAGGAAGCCATTTTGTTTTAAACTCTTTAGCTTCAGATTAATGGCGAACGTTAAAGCGGACAGACCTAAGATATACAGACGTCTATATTGCAGTGTAACGTTTCAATCTCTGGACTGGCCCATTACTTCCCCGAGCAGAGCCTGAGCCAAACCAGTGGCTGGACTACAGTTTCAACACACAGAAATGTGCAAATGAGGCTCGTGCTCCCGGAGCGCTCCCACACAGCGCAGGAAATCAGTCCGGAAATCGGGGGAAATGATTGTAAGTCCCCGTGGGGAGCTGCTGATGGTGGGCGGGCAGGAAGACCGGCCAGAAAAGGCCGGACCGACGACGAGGGGCCGGGGTGTTTATCAAAGACCCTTCTGTCCACGAATGCATCTCTGACATGTTTATTGAACGAGCAGGAAGGTCCTGAGTGGCCCAGCGGGGCGCGGCAGCACCAGGGTCAGCCGTGTTCGTCGCTTCTCTCTTAAAGCTTTGCAGCAGGATAACAATGAAGACTGCAAGCTGTAAATCTGCTGCGGATAATATCGCCTGGCCATGACACACTGTTCCTCATTAAAAGACTAAACGCATTTTCAAGGTTCAGCAGAAGCTGACGGGTCCAGCCGGGCCGAGCCACCAAACACATTTATGAGAAATTTATTTTAAGTTGTATTAAGTCTGAACGCTTCTGAAGGACTCAGACCTTCAGTGTGAGGCAAATTGACCTCTGACCTTTGACCTTCAGCTGCTTGACTCCCATCTGTTCTCTACTTCTGTGTCCAAACCTCATCATATTAGTTACTTTTTCTTTGTGTTTTAAAGGTTTAAAGTTTGTAACTTTTATATTAAAAAATGTTAGAATTATTATTATGTTGTGGCAGAATAAGAAGGATAATGTGTGGACAAACATCAGTCTCCTCCCAGTGCTACCTACAGAAACACACCGCTCTGTCCAAAACGACCAATCAGAGCCAGGAGGCGGGTCTTAGCGTTGTCAATCACTCATGCTCACCCCTCCTGCTTGCTCTCTGCTGAGCTACAGCTAGTTCACCACAACATAGCCTGACACAAATGACCTCTAGATATTGTTTAGCTGCAGCAATAAAAACTATTTCCTCAGTAGACAATGAGTTGAAAACAGGAGGTTGGGTTAAACTGCAGGCCAGAGTTAATACTGAGACTTTTAATCACCTAAGGACAAACTTCAACTCTTCCTCTGAATGAGAAAAATCACATGTGAAATGGACAATGCATACACATTGCATATTTAGCAGCCTGACAGGTTTAAGTCAGAGTGATTGACATCAAGGTTATTAAACACACACTGAGTGATTGTTCTGCAGAACTTGCTGCTCTGATCATGTTTTATATCGTCCAGCTGCTAAACAGCCATGAAGACAGAAAAGCTGCTGCACAGATGACCAGTTTGAAACCTTACAATAAAATCTACAGACAAACTGCAGGCTTGAACTTTAACTGGTGTTTTTGAAGCTGCTGCTGCTGCAGTCCTGACCGACACCAGGAAAACGGAGCGGATCAAGACCGGGAAGAACGCTGTGAAGAACTGGATGCTGTTGGGGTGAACGTTCCGGGTCAGGCAGGGACCGTGTGGATCCCCCAGTGTTCCCCGAACCAGAACCAAACCAGAGGAAACACTGACCATAAAACTGGAATAACAAAAGCAATGCAGCTAAATAGAAACACACCAATTTGGAAAAAACTCACGTTTTTTGATACATTTTTGTGCTAGCCGTATGGAAATTGATACTTTTCACAAACTGCAGTGGAAACACTATTTTCCCCTCATGCTAGCTCGTCCCAGCAGCTTGGCAGTACCGGCTGCCTCCACCAGGGGTCTCCCAGCCTCCTTCAGCTCAATCCAACTCAAACAACCAATGACTGTTTCCCCAATGCAGGCGACGCTCCCGAGTAGGCGGGGCTTGTCGCGCCGACATCTAAATAAAACGCAGACGTCTCCTTTGATTGGCTGAATCATTCTCATTTAAAAGTTGCTGCTATAAATTTTAATGACTTTTAGCATGAACACGCGTATTCATGTGTGACTTTAACTGCATTTCTTATGTAATGGAAAAGGAAATAGTAAAATGCGTTTTATCGACATTACTTCTATCTGTAATGGAAACAGATTTCTAGTTTCTAGGCTCTTTAACTTTTAAAGCAACTCCCTGGAAACCCGATGAGCAGAAACAGCTGGCTTACAGCAGGACTGAACACATTACAGTCTATTTATTCTTCTTAAATTAGATTATTTCTGGTTTGTTGTGATGCTGAAGTGTTGCTTTAATGTATTTTGTGTATTTAATGCCTTTCTGTCCTCCTTTACCTTCTTTAAAAGTGCTTTAAATGGCTTTGTTATGCTGCAGAGATAAATCAGCTTTGCCTAATGATGAAAAAAGAATAATAATGTCAAAATGTACTTCTGGGACAGGATGGCAGTATACTCTGTCTCAAACTCCTTCTTTTGTTTTAAGTCTCCTCTAAACTACCTTGACAGCAGTTTGCAGAGATGCATGAGGTCTCCATTAAATCTGAGGCGTATTAAAGGCAAACGGACCTCAAACCTCCGAACCGCAGCGCGTTGCCACATCCTCCACTCCCACAGCGCCGCGGCAGACGCATGACACACTCTGCAGTCTTATCTTTTACTTCACATTGCTCAGGTATTTAAATCGCTTTAAGTAGGAACAAAATGTACATTTTACTAATAAAACTGAATGCATTAAAGATGAAAACAACCACAAATTAAATCTGTGGTTTTTCTACATTACAGTTGAGTTTTGCTCCTTTATGTATCCGACCAGCAGCTTCAGTGCATCTTATGGGAGTTTTGGTGACAAACCAACACAAAGCAAAAGACACGCAAAAAGCTGCCAGCCGCCGATGACGAGCATTGGTTTTAGCTGCTAAGTTGTCAATATAAATCTTAAACGTACAGAGAAACACTATGAGAACCAGAAAACAAGGTCAGGAAAAAGTTTTCACTTAAAAGAAAGAACGACGGAGAGGAAAGTAACTCAGCGACTTTGAGAACCTTCACATTTCTACGATTTTTCCCTTTGCTGCACAGAATTAAGGATTTCTACATGTCCAGGTCTCGTTTTGTGCTGGAAGTGAAAGAATCGTCTTTTTGCCTCCAAGCATTTTGCGCTTGCGTGAAATGACCAGGTGTAAACAACATGCAACATATCTACCTGCGTCGACCTTTCTTCCTTACAGATTAGCTCCAGCTCAGTCGGACTGGACACCGATCTGCATCACACTCTCAGCTGGAGTTAGGTCTTAACTTTGACTAGGACATTCTAACACATAAAGGCCATGGTTTTACATTTTTTTCACTGACATTTTGGCAACTCGTCTTCTGAGGCTTTCAAGTTGGAAGGCCTCTTTGCCATCACCCTAATCTGAGTTGTAATAAATTAATGTCACGTTGATATTTTCCACAAGTGTGAATAATTTTGGGCAGCACAGAGACAGTTTTAGACCAGATTTTACATGAAAAAGTCACATTTGCAGAGAAAATGTCACCTTTAAAAACAGCTTATCTGCAAAAAAAGTTGGTTTGGGGTTTTATTACTCTAAGTGGGCTTCTCACACACAGCAAAGATGCTGCTGTGTCCTCAGAAATAAAAATACACCCTAATGCAGGAAGAAGCTGATTAAAGAACATATTTAACCAAACCTTACTGAAGGACGGAAATGTTCATTTGTAAGGAGCAGCGTAGAAGTACATTTAATAGAAGTCATAACAGAACAGCAAACTGAAAACTGAGTGGTGTGTTTCGGGTATTAACTGCTTACATTTACTCAATTACATCGACTTCAGTCGCATTTTGGAAAAAAATATTTCTATTAAGCTGTGCTTTCTATTTTTGCTGGAGTGATTTTATTTTGAAGTATTTTTCTGTCACTTGAGTAAAATTTCACCAGACACAGAGACACAGCCGCAGCTTTTGGTAAAGTTTTTTATCTATAGAAACTGATTTGGAAAAAGTTTCTTTTGTCTGATTTTCTTATTTTTGTTGCTTATATGAATTATTGTCATTGAAATACCAACATTTCCAATTAACCTGATATTTTTGGTTTGCCTGATTATGTAATATTTTACAATTAATGATTGATAATGTGATCAGTTAGTACTTGAGACATATTTAGTGAAAATATGTCGTCGTACTGCTACTCTTAGTTGGTATAATTTTTGGTTTTCTGTCCACCTGGTTGTTTCATAGGTGAGAAACTGTCAGATGGAAGATTTAGATTGAGCATAAATCTGACCTAAAACGCAGGACAGGCCTCTTATCTAAGCAAAGCTTAGTCATAATAGACGAGCTCTTGTTTTTTCCAATACGGAATAAAAACTGGATTTCATCCGTTTCCTGAAGAATGAGTGAAAAGGTCAGGGCAGTAAAACAGTGACGGTTGCAGGATAAGTCTGAAGCAGTGTGAGCGCCGTAAACCAGGTGTTCAGCAACACAGATTTATTCCCCTCGATAAAACCGAACACAGTGCACCTCTGTTCTGCAGAGGCGGCAGTGATGAGTTAATTTCCCTCTTTCTGGCTGGAATTCGCAGAGCGAAGCAATTAATGTCGGGAACGAAGGGCAGCCGAGTGAAGACAGGCTGACTGGAGGCGTTTGGGTTTGTTGGGTGGGGAGCGCGGCCATGTGGCGGCCATTAGCTGATTCAGCCTGATGACATATTGGTGTTTACATGAGGGGAGGGCGGCTCGTCACCTCCAGCAGCCCAAACAGAAACAGACATTTACAGAAACATGCCGGCCCCAGTCTGATGCTAACTCAGAATAAACCTTTAGCTCAGTTAGGATGAACTAAATTATTTCATTTTGCCAAATGTCAGATGTTCACATACGCCAAGATGAGTGTGCATCGTTAATCAATTTGGGAAATTCCAGATGATGATGTCACAATCAACTATAGATATTTATTTAAAGCTAGACTAAAAACTCTCCTGCTTAGAGCTGATTGAACCATGATGAATGAAACATTTAGCAACATATTTGATGTGTAACGATGACAAAATGTAATGTTTCCTGGTTTGCTGACTTGATGACTGTCTTATGACGTACAGCACTTTGAACTGTGTTCCTGAAATGTGCTACATCAATAAACTTGGCCGATTTATATTTTACAGGATTGGAAAAACTTATCACGATATAAGCATTTCCTATCAATCGATATCAATAATCATTGATTAGTTTTGTTTTAAATGTTTGAAATCCAGGTAAACTGGAGGCCAGATCCCTTCCTGTTTTATCTGCACCTTTCACTCAATGGGAAACCTTAAACCGCTGCTGCGCAATTTGCTCAACAGGTTGTTGCTAGGTAACCAAGAATGAATGAGTTGCTAGGTAACCATGAATGAGTGAGTTGCTAGGTAACCAAGGAATGAGCAATGAGTCGATGCTACCAACTAGCCATGAGAGACAGAGCAGCTAAACTCTTTTCTTTCAGTGAGTATTATGTATATTGAATATTCGATCAGATGTATTATCTATTGATATTGATCACATGTCCATCATGACAATGATTTACTGGCATTATTTTCCCTTTGCTGTGGCGTAATGCAGCCACTGTAATTTCTGAAAGAAATTATCGAGAAGAATAAAATATTTCATGAAGTATTTATGTGAAATTAAATCAATTGTCAAATATAAAGATAAATTTGCTTAAAACCAACAGAAACCAAACTACAGATTCTTATTGAGGGAGAATACATATTTTTGAAACAATCTGAAACAATCCTGATCTGTGAATAAGTTTCAGGAGAAAAGCCGTCTGACTCCAACGTGCCACTTCAGCCCAAAGCGTATGGCATAGCGAGAGACTTTGGTATTTTCCATTCCCCTCAGGCGGCCTTGTAATGTCTTACAACAGAAGGACACCACAGTACCAGAATCACTTAGAGTCACTTAATTCAATCCAGATCTGAAGGAAACTGCTGAAATGTTCTTCATATGATAATATGCGGCTAAGTTTGTTTGTCTGACACGAATTAGAGCGTGTAAAGCGGGCAGGGAAGTTATCCAAACCTGATTGTATCCCCTACGCTTGTGGTAGACAGTAGGATCAACAAAACTGATGAGAAATGAAACGTACTTCCTTCCTCTGTGTTCAAAACTGGACACCAGAACCAAATTATATGAACATATGGAACAAATTAAGACCCAAAATTCAGAATCTTTGACTCTAAGAACAAATTAGCAATAGCTCAACGGCCCTGATCGCAAATGACATCAACCTACTAAATTTAGAGCAACGCACTGCGGCCATTTTAGTTTTGGACAAACAGGAGCGGTAATCTTTGTGTTGGGGAAACGTCTGTACGTCTGAACAGCTGGTTTAGGTTATTGACATGTACCACTGAATGACCACCAACAGTTGATAACCAACCACAAATAACCTCAAAATGAAGAAGTGTTTTATGACACCCAGCTGGTATAGTGACAGTGTTTATCACCTTGGCATGACAGGAGAGCTAATCGATTCGCGGGCTTTTACAAATCGATATTTAACTTGAAACGTGATCTTCAAAACATTGATGAATCAATATTTTTACATGAATTTGGCAACACAGGCCCAGATAACTTAGTGCTGATAATGGCTAGCTACCACACAGTCAGTAAAAAACAAAACTAAAACCTTCCAACCAAGGCTGCCGCTCAGCCATCGTTCGAGTTGCTCCACACTGAGCGAAGAATATTGAAATGAATGGGACGTTTTCTTTGTCCAAACATGCAGGCAACAATGACGTCATTTGCAATATGTGTCATTGTTGGTACCTTCATAGACTAAAACATTTTTACATTTTCTTGGCTTCTTTAGGTGAACAAGAGTTTCTAGGAATGTGAAGACACTTGCCTATGACATCTCGTTTAACTGGGTGTAAATATGGCGTACACTGGTGACTGGACAGCCACCAGTTTGTCCCCATTGATAGAAAGGACAATGGTAATGGAGACAGAAGCATCTCCAAAGCTCATTGCTGGAGAACGGCAGCAAAGAGTTGCATCTACAGGTCAGCAAGTCTCCAAAACCCCACAAGGCGACAATCAAAGAGGCTGTTCAAAGGTATTCATAAATAGTTACTTCATGGGTTACTTGTTCTGTCAGGTTTCTGACATTGGCAATCAGGTGCCAACCGAAACCTTAAAAGACTTTATGTTCAAATATCTCCAGAACAGAAAATACCAAAAAGCTGAAGTCCCATCTAAAGCTGACCATGAGAGAATTTCAGCTTCATCAATCTTATCTTGTGGTTCAGAGACCGAAAGAGTCAAACTCAAATGACTCAAATAGCCTCAAAGCAAACTGGCTTAAATCCCCCAATCTGCTGGGCACATTATCCATTAAAATGTCCAATTATACGGAGCAGCACAGAGCAAGAGACAGAGCCAAAATCAGGGAGCATGAAGGGGGCAGAGACGTCACTGAGGGTAGAGGAGGGAGGGAGCAGAAGGGGGCGAACCTCCTGGAAGACATAAATAGGCGAGAAAGGAGTTTGGATCCTCGCAGTCACTAATCCCGACAGCCAGGACCGCTGCTCCCCCACCCCTCCTCCAGCTCTCCTCTCCAATCATCCGCTGCTGGAACCAGTGAGTATCTCCTCACCTTCACCTGGTCCTAACACGGCCTAATCAAACGAAAGACTGGGTCTGTTACTATTACTGCTGGCATGCTTAAGGTGAACAGAGCGAGACAGAAAGCAAACGGAGATAGACGATTCTCTGTGGTGACCAAGGAAGAGAAGAAGCAGAAAGCAACCAGATAATCAGAGGAAAATCATGATGTTGCAG
Organism: Poeciliopsis gracilis; assembly: GCA_911649635.1. Lineage (NCBI taxonomy): Eukaryota > Metazoa > Chordata > Actinopteri > Cyprinodontiformes > Poeciliidae > Poeciliopsis > Poeciliopsis gracilis. The sequence goes on from CAJVRI010000557.1 coordinate 3,687,438, forward strand.
ATTAAACTGCTTGGTTGATGAAAAGTCTTTGCAGTTTTATGAGCAGACGTGTAATTATGCATCTGTGTCTAGCTGAATGCATGAACTCTTAAACTGACAGGTGATTATAGCTGAGGACTAGTCTGTGAAAAGTCCTCCACTGCCTTCACGGTTCAGGAGGAAGACTCAAGTTTGTCTTCAAACCTATGTGAAGTCCCATACCTGGGAGCAGGAACCGCAGCTCTCGCCATCGCCTACCCGTCACCATAGCTAGCGCCTACCCGTCCTCTTATCACCGTAGCTAGCGCCTACCCGTCCTCTTATCACAGTAGCTAGCGCCTACCCGTCCCCTATTACGGTAGCTAGCGCCTCCCTGTCTTCCATCACAGTAGCTAGCGCCTCCCCGTTGCCTATCACAGTAGCTAGCGCCTCCCTGTCGCCTATCACAGTAGCTAGCGCCTCCCCGTCGCCTATCACAGTAGCTAGCGCCTACCCATGAGGCCACGGCAGTAAACATTGCTTATAGGAGTTTTATTTTAGTGTAGATATGAATTCAGTTTAAACTAACTTCTGAAATGTAACTTTGAAAATATGCGGCAGGTTTGTTTTCTGGTCCAGGATTCATGTTATTAATTTCAATGTTTATTATAAACAGAGCAGTCGTTCCTAATTGGTGTAGCAGACGACAAATTGACTTCTTTTGTTTATGGAAGATGATTCAGTTCATCCAAACCACTGTTTGGTTGGCAGTAGCACCTTTATCAACTATAGAACAATTATCCAACCAGGGCAGTTAAAGTCACTAACGGGGCAGTTGAGACGTGTGAGTCAATCTGTTCAACTCAATGTTTGCTTTGATCATGTTCCAAGTTGATAAGTGTTGTAAAACCAGCAGGAGAAAGGATCAGAAATGCAGAGTAGGTGTTAGAAAGATGATATTTACAGTCGGTGTTTCGTGTTTAACATGACCTACGTTCACTCAGCAGGTCACGATTTATTGCTGAAATCCGATTTTTTGTGTTGTCGCTCATGCTACTAATTATAGCAACCGCAAAGAGACTTCTGTGTGAACGGTTTATGACCCAAACATGAAGACCGTAGACGTCACCCGCAGTGCTCCGTTTACAGCAGTAAAGATGGCTGCCGCTGCAGTCAGCAGACGAAGGAAGCTGATAAATCCCAGCTGACAGCAACGAGCTTTGACTGCAGAGACTTTGAGAACTATCAGATACGACTGGATTGGCTTTGGTGAAAAATCTCAATTGGACCGTTCAGACTGAGGTGAAACAGGCGAGTAAATGGATTATTCCTTGTTTGTGATGTTTGGTACTTACATCACTTATCGGAAACATTTAATTCCCACGTTGACGGTTATTTACAGTCTCTTTCTAGAAACTATTCAGTCTACTGTAAGGAAAGAGATTCATGTGACTCCAACGAATAATATCCCCCAGCAGGTGGTCGCTCTGCGTTATTCAGGTTTAAGAGTCAGAATCAGAACATAAACAAGATAGTGTATCATAAAACAAATGTCTTCTGCAGGATTAAATTAAACATGAAATCTGAATGTTTGTATGATTATTTACTGTCATAATTCATGGAAATACTTAACTATAGAAGGAACAACAAGCTGCCATGTGACAGTTTGATTACATGTTGAGTGGTTTGGTTATGGAAGTGAAATAAAGCAGTAAAAGGTAGAAATGTGGAGGTGTGTACAGATCTTCACCTGTCTTCATTGAGTAAGAAAGGCTTTGACTGGCTTAATGAGAACTGGTCAACTTCAATCTGCAGAAATCAACATCAAAAACAAATCCCTTGTCTTCAGGTGCCTCTGGATTTGTGAAACATCAGCAATAAGAGCCAATGCGTTCGACTGAAAGGTGTTTTCTCCACTAAGTGTTTTGTATTTTTCAGACCATCACTCCTTCTCCAACCCGAACCAATCATGGAAGCCAGCAGGAAGACTCCCTCCTTCCCTGATGCCCTCCGTCACCTGCTTGTCCTGGTGCTGACCCTCATCCCCACCGCTGGGACGATGCCGGTCCCAACAGACGTCCCCATGTGCACGGCGTCAGAAACAGCCCACTACAGCCTCACGTTCACAGGGAAATGGACCCAGGCAGCTTTTCCTAAGCAGTATCCCGTCTACCGCCCGCCTGCACAGTGGTCCAACCTGATCGGTAAAAACATACTCCACACTCTGATGATTACTGGCATGAAATATGAAAAGTCCAGAAGAAAATCATTTGAATTCAGGTATCTGCAGGTCCCATGAAATCAAACTTCAGACGTTTTATTGTCACAGAAATCACCGAGCCTCGTATGGGTTGGCAACAGAAGTGAGACAAACGTCATCCAGCCAGCTGGCAATAAATCTGAAGCAAAGTTAATTAGCTAGCAAAGGTGAATTAGCAGCTAGTTAGCGGTAGACTATCGCTACTCAAACGTTAGCCTTAGCCAAACAGAAGTCCTGTGATTAATGTATTTAAGACCAATTACATTTTTTAAAAACTAATGAAAGACATTTTAAGGCCTGAAGCAGCTTTCCAAATTATTATGCAAATTGGATTAAAGTGTCATAAAGATTTTGTTGTGGTATTAAATTTATCGATGGTATTGTGTGTCAAGGCTCTTTGAATCACTATATTTCAGAGAGCTGGTTGATCAGTTGAGCTCAATTAAAGAAAATCAACTTCAGAAGGATGTTCCACATTATTCAGCAGGCCGCAGGTTTCCAGTAATATGGGAAAGAGAAAGAATCTGCTGATGAAAACCATCAGATAGTGTTGTGCTGTATGACAAGGTATGAAAACATTAGATATTCAACAACAACTAAAGCATTATCATCGTACTGTGAAGAGATTTGGCTGCTATGGGCATAAAGGGGAGAAACTCATGGTGAGTCACCATCCTCCTCTGACCTCTGACCCTATTGGGAACCTGTGGAGTTTCCTCCAGCAGAAGATCAGAGGGTTTAATGCAGGTCGTATCAAGCAGCAGCTCTGGGAAGGTTTTCTGACATCCTGCTAAGAAATTCAAGCAGAAACTTTCCACAAACTCACAAGTTCAATGGATCAAGAATTGAGCAGTGATACCAAAGAAGCTCTTATGTTAACATGTAACTCTGTCTGTTTACATGTTTTTGACTGGAATAGTTTTTGATTTTAGTATGTGACCTTTTAATGCTGCACCTTCAAAGAATGATAGTTTGCAGATCTTGATAATCCAGAAAATGTTTGGAAAATTTGCTGTGCATAATAATTTGGCATTTGAGTTTATTTCTGAACAAAATACTGTTCTCAGCTTTGTTCAGTAGAATATGATTTATACTGTAATAGTTCATGACTTGAAAATTATACTGACCATCATTTGCATTGACCATTTAAGAAAATATCACTTGCATAATAATTTGGAACGTGGTGTAAAGACTACACCTGCTGCACCAATCATATAAATCCTCAGTTTCCTCCTCTCTGCGCTCCAGGGGTGACCCACAGCTCCGACTACCACATGTGGCAAAGTAATGAGTTTGCCAGCAACGGAGTGAGGGAGTTTGCGGAAAAAGGCGAGGCCTGGACGATCATGAAGGAAGTGGAGACGGCCGGCGAGCGGATCCAAAGCGTTTATGGGATCCTCTCCGCTCCTGCAGTCGTGGGAGGCTCGGGCCAGATGGACGCCGAGTTTGAGGTGTTTGCCAGGCACTCCTATGTAAGTCTCCCCACAACCGGCGGCTTTCAGGCTGGTTACCGAGTGCGTGAGAACCCTTCACCCGACGGGTCAGCAAACACGGCAAGCTGGTGTCAGGATGGCTTTAGCGGCGCCCAAGAATTTCACAGCAAACATTTACTGAGGAAATACTCTTTATAACATCCGGATCTCTGCTTTGTTCAACAGAAACAAAAAAGATAATTTTTTTGCATATTTCTCCCTAATTTAAAAAAAATTAACATAATTATAGACTAATGGTGGGACTTTATTAAAACCCTGAATAGAAAAAGAATTATCAGAAGCTAATGCTAAACCACTAGAAACATAAATTAGCAGAGGCTAATGCTAAACCACTAGAAACATAAATTAGCAGAGGCTAATGCTAAACCACTAGAAACATAAATTAGCAGAGGCTAATGCTAAACCACTAGAAACATAAATTAGCAGAGGCTAATGCTAAACCACTAGAAACATAAATTAGCAGAGGCTAATGCTAAACCACTAGAAACATAAATTAGCAGAGGCTAATGCTAAACCACTAGAAACATAAATTAGCAGAGGCTAATGCTGAACTGCTAAACACACAAGATTACAGGAAACTGTCATTAAAAAGCAAGAATCATAAATTACCATAAGCTAAAGCTAAACCGCAGAACACATAAACAGCACTGCGTAAGCTAGCGCTAACCATAAAGCAGGAGCGTCAAACTCCAGTACTGGGGTCACTGGCTGACCTGCCGGTTTTAGATGAGCCACAGGTACAACCCCCTGGAATGAAACTGCTTCATTGCCTCCTCCTGGTGTAGCTCAGATCTCCTCAGCCTTAATAACCTAATTGTTCTGTTCAGGTGGTGCAGCAGAGGCTCATCTGCAGGTTGCAGGGCAGCCAGTGGCCGTCCAGGACTGGAGTTTGACTCCTGGGCCAGAAAGCAACCGTCTCCCAGTCTGCATCATCAGTTGGCTACCATGTGGCAACATGGCTGCCACTTAACACACTGCCACTAATTAATCTGTATGATGTTTGCTAACGTGTTAGACTTTTTAATCACGTGTTAACATTGACAGCCCTAACATACACAATCCTCTCAAAACGTTGGAACCATTTCTAACATTTTGTCACATAACCGCAGACGGCAAGATATTTATTATCTTATGAGAGAGACTGATAAAAAGTGGTTTGTACTTGTGTTTAGTCTTCTTTGTTCTAGATTAAATCTAGAGCGGCCTCCTAATTCAGAACCAAAGTCCAGCTGATTGTCATTTAATCTGCAGCTGTTCTGGACAACCAGGCAGAGATCCTAGGATGGGTCAGAATGGCCTAGTCAAAGGCCAGACTAAACAAGGTGCCTAGATTTGAATTAAATAATTCAAAACCCAATTTTACATAGTTAAGCAGGTTAAATTAGAGTTTTGGTCATTTTGAATCGATTCGAACTGGGAGGACTGGGAATCCTCTAAAGACGCTGCAGTCTGGCGGTCCAGCCTGCAGGTTATAAATCTCTTCCCGGCGCCGTTCTTGTTCAGCTGTTTGCACGCTACTGCCACGAGCCCGCTCCAGAACGAGACTTCAACATGCGACTGGACCCCCGGTTCTGTTCTGTGGCTCCTTTCTCAGAAAATCCAAACTGAAACGGTTGAAATCGGCTCAATCATCAGGATTGAGGAACCGAGCCGAGCCCAGCTGTGATGTCGGTCGTTGTTTGTTGCTCTTTCTGTGGCAGCTGTCGTTCATGGTGCGGCTGGTGCCGAGCCCGGACTGGTTCGTGGGCGTGGACGGCGTGGACCTGTGTGACGGCGAGCGCTGGAAGGACAAAGTGACGCTGGAGCTGTTCCCGTACGACGCGGGAACGGACAGCGGATTCACCTTCTCCTCGCCAAACTTTGAGACGATCCCGCAGGACAGAATCACGCAGGTGAGCCGAGAGCAGCGGCGCCGAGAGCAGCGGCGCCGAGAGCAGCGGCGCCTCCGCCAGACGGAGAAACCTTCTGAGCCACAACCACAGTTTCTCCAAATCAGACGCCGTCTCACTCTTCTTACTCTGCTCTGGTGAAAACTACAGACTAACAGATCAGGACAGGGCAGGGGTGTCCAGAGTGTGGCGCAGGGCCGTTTGTGGCCCTTGAACCGACTCTGTGTAGTCCCCAGCTGCAATTCAAAACTCATACAAATTTGGAGACTTTTACTTTGTAATGAAAAACATAAAGTACAACACAAAGTATTTGTGTTTTTATAACCAAGTTTTAAGAAAACATAAAACCAAGTTTTTCCAGAGACTTTCACTGAAAAACTGACTTTGCTGCAACAAAATCAACTTTTATCCTTTCTGAACTGTAAACATTGAAACAAAGTGACCCACATCCTGTTTTTATTACTGAAGATAAATGTATTCAATCAAGGCCAAAAGAAACTGAAAACTAGATGTTTTGCAGCAAACATGAGGAATCTGCTGCAGCGTCTCAGGGCCAGTGCAGGAGAGGAAACGTAGTAAACTTCCTAGAAAAAACTCTCATTTCTTGATTAATAATAGAAATTTTTCTACAAAATTTCAATTTTCTGATATTTTTGAATTCAGAATAATTCAGAATTATTCAGAATAATTTGGAAAATTCTGAAAAATTCCAATGCTGAAAATTTTATTTTGAAATTTTTCTATAACATTTCTGAGTTTTTGGTGGAAATTTATTCCTTTTCTTCTTGAAAGAATCCTTTTCAAGTTTTGGATCTACTATAAATATCTGTATAATTTATTTGCTTGATTTTACGTCGGTTGTTTTCCTGTCATTACTTTTGAGTCAAAACCACCTGTGGGATTCAGACTGTGCCATTTTCCCCAGATCACATCGTCCTTCCCAAGCCACCCGGCCAACTCCTTCTTCTATCCCCGCCTGAAGCATTTACCGCCCATCGCCAAGGTCACGCTGACAAAAATCAAGAAAACAAATCAAATCATCAGCCTGCCGCTGGAGCCCACGCAGTCCAACCTGCTGCCGACGGGGAACGAGATCGAAGACAAGCTGATCAGTAAGACCGAATATTCCTGTGATGCTTTAAACACATTTATGGACTTTTATTAGGTCAAATGCAGTGGAAGCCATTTCTGCATATGGTGAAAATATAAACCAATGAAGAAACACTGTGTTTATATGATAAATATATTATTTAAATAACCACTATTTTGCCAAACAAGAATCTTATAGGGCGGCCATCTTGAAAAATGTCTGTCATCCTAAATTTCAAGTGGCTGATGGGAAATATGAAAAACATGCAACCTGAGGGATTAGCATAGAAACATTTTAAAACCAAACTAAACAAAAATGTGCTAAAACCCCAAATCCAGCCTGGGGTCATGGCTCTTCTGACTCATGCAAGCATTTGGAAAACATTTCAGCCTCTTAAACCCAATTACATGACAGCAGAAACCTGAGAATCCAGCACAGAGCAGAGGCCACATCTGCTCTCCGGTGGATAAAAACGACGACTGGACCAATTATTTACAGGAGATGACGGTGCACAGGTTGAACCGGACCAACCACCATCTGCTCTGCTGACACACGGTGGCCATTAAGAGGTAAAACACCTGAACCCAAACTCAGAACTCTGCAGCAGGGGTCACTGACCTTTTTGAGACTGGGAGCTACTTCAAGGTACAGAGTAACACCAAGGGCAACTTGTTTGATACAGGGATGAGTAACCTCAGCCTTTATAACAATAATACATACATAAATATGATTACATGCAGTCTAATCATATGAACGTTAGGGACTAATCACAATAGTTATCAGTGATAATTTACCATGGGAGTTAAAGTTAATCGCTATTATGTGATCAGACGTTCTTAGTTCAGGGTTTTCAATTTTATTCTCCTTTGGAGATTTTCTGTGTGGTTCTAAATTGCCCACAAATGTAAACTGACCAATAACATTTAGGCTTTGATGTGCCCTTTGACCCCCACAGACTCGCTGTGTACAAGATGTTTTGACACGAAAGAGTTTTTTTTCTCCACAATTTTGCTAATAGTAAAGAAGGTTGGATAATAAAACTTCAGGAGCTGAATCTTTTCTTTCTTAAAGGAAAATCTCCAGGTACACAGAGTGGGCAACCGGGTCCAACGGGGCAACCGGGTCCAACGGGGCAACCGGGTCCAACGGGGCAACCGGGTCCAACGGGGCAACCGGGTCCAATGTGGCGACCGGGTCCTCTAGGCTGACTGGGTCCAACGGGGCAACCAGGTTCCCTGGGGGCGACTCGGTCCAATGGGGCGATCGGGTCCAATGTGGCGACCGGGTCCAATGTGGCGACCGGGCCGGGGCGATTGGGTACCCTCAGGCAGGCGACCGCGCTGGTGACCCTTGCTCTAAATGGACCTGAACCTGTTTTATAGTTCACCCTGCCAGTGAAGGTTTGAGTCAGCATCACTTCATACAAACTGGTTCCCATGACAACACCACAACAAACAACACAGCGTCCAAGAAGCTGTTGGGGTTTCCTTCCCCGATTCCCAGGGCTCCATCTGTCTGTTTATTCTTCACTTCCACTTGTCCGTAGCATCCCTGCTAATGTCTTTCCTAAAACATGACCTTTGACCTACACAGTCTGTATCAGAGACACAAAGCCCATCGGTTTGCATCTCTGCAGTATTTTATCGGCTCATCCTGCTGCTTCCCATTAATGCGGCTTCCGCCCGCCTCCGGGCCTTCTGCTTTTCCACTCTCTAACCCACGACTGCAATACGAATCAGCTGGAAACCTGGTCGCATCAGGCAGCAGGGAGGAGCACAGAACCAAACCCAGGCTCTATGTGAGGCTTTTCCTCCAGTTCACAGGCAGAGGAAATGACGAAAACAGACGTTTTTCCATCACTTTCATCAACAAATGAAGCTGAAATGAAGCAGCTCGATCTGCCAGGACTTTCCCACAAGAGGCCAGGGATTATCGCAGTAAAATCAATTCAACGCATCATAAATTAAAACTAATTATTTACACTTAGCGTTTCTCTCTTTCTACCAAAAACTGGATGATGAAGTTTCAGTCTGGTGCTTTGGTCTCAACTAAATACTTCTTGAGGAATAATTTTGTTTAGAGATTCATAATTCATTCTGTTATTGTTTTATTTTCTATATTTAAAACCTTCCAGGTCCAGTGTTAAATGTTCATGAGAATTTAAAAGTTTATTGATTTGTGATGTTTTCTTACTTTCTTTTATTTGAAAATTGTCTGGAAACAACAATATTATCATTTATCGCAATAATTTCGGCGTCCAGTAACGTTTGTTTATATCTGTTACGCCTGAGTTTCCACTTTGCAGGATAATGAAAGCTGATGTTATTCTTCTATTTTAAGTTAAAGTTTATTAACTTTTCTGAATGTGTTCTTACTTTATTATGCTGTTACTTCAAAATAGTCTAAAAGCAACAATATTGTCGTTTATCATCCAGCAAAGTTTGATTCTGCAGCTACATTTTGTTGCTTTTTCTCGCTCCAATATCCGCTGCAAGGTTGTTATTTCTCAGACACTGATCCTTTATTTTGAGTGAACGCGTTGTGGGGCGACGTTTGTGGTGTTTCATGAGTTTATTGCCCCTCTGCCTCTGCAGATACCCCTCTGGACTGCGAAGTGTCCCCCTGGTCGCCCTGGGGTTTGTGCAAAGGGAAGTGTGGCGACTCAGGTGTGCAGCACCGCACCCGCTACATCATCATGCACCCGGCCAACAACGGAGCGGCCTGCCCCCTTCTGGACGAGGAGAGGAAGTGCTTCCCAGACAACTGCTTATGACTAGGCCAGGACAGGAGGGAGAGGAAGGCCAGGAAGGAGAGGAGGAGGAGGAAGGAGAAGAAAACCAGGAAAGGAAGAACCGGGCGCAGACGCTCCAAGAACCACAAACGGTCTGCGGTTTAATCCCAGTCCGTTTGTGGATGAACCGGGTCGGATCCGAGTCAGGTTTTAGATCGGATGTAGTTCTGGCCAACAAGCCAGTAGACACCGCTTCAGTTTTCATGATCGAACCGGCCGACAGGAAGACAAACTGGAAACGTTTTACACAAAATTAAACCCTGTTAAATTACATGTGACCCAAAGTAAATCCAGACCGAACTGCCTGCCACGTTTTACAGACATTCTGTGTTTCTGTTGTTTATATTTATTGACAGGATTTTAACCTGTTCTGTACAGCGTAACGAATCTGAACGTTAGAAACTGTATTCCTCTACATTACTGAGACAAATCTAACAGTTTTATATGACAGTAAAAATTGTAACAGATGCAGTTACTAAAGTTAATAAAGTGTGAAAGTACCACATAAATGAGCTTTTTATTGTTACTCATTGTGATGATGATTGATTTGTTGCTGAACGATAAGCTAACTGCTTCTGTTTGTAAAAAATACAAATAAATAATCAAATGGATATAAAGATGTCATGAAACAGAAAAGTACATGTAATTAGAGTGAAATTCAGTAAAATGACATCAGTAATATTATTTATTCTGCAGTCTCAGTAGAATGGAAAATAGAATATACTTTATTGATCCCTAAGAAGAGAAAACTACACCATAAATATTAACAAATACAAATAAAACCAAAATACATCTAAAAATATTAAAACTGCTATTTAAATATGATTAAATGTAAACAAATGGTTGAATAAATAAGTAAGTAAAATAAGAGGCGTGCACATGGAAACATGTTCATCTATAATAAATCTATTAATGAGTGCAGAGAAAAACTAGATTCAAGTCTCTCAGATTTGTGCATCACAAAGTGTATGTGCTGCTCAATACTAATTTGTTTTAGCCCCAGCTACCATGATGAGCTTCAGACATTTGAATGTGTGCTGCAGCTTTTCTATTGGCTCTCAGATCCACCAATCACAGGCAGCGATAAAGACTGGTCATGGCGCAGCAGCTGCATGTTTCTCAGGCTCAAAGCGCTGGGCTGTAAACTCACCACACTGACGCCGTCCTTCAGTCTGAACGGTGAAACTCTGGGTAGTTCAGGATGGATTTCCATCGGGCCGTTTTCCTGCTCCACCTGCCGCTGGCCGCCGCCATGTACTTCGATCTGGGAGAGCAGGAGCAAAAATGCATCATAGAGGAGATTCCTGAGGACACCTTGGTGACAGGTGAGGCACGCACAGCAAACCCCCGAACCAGACTCCTCACTTCTAAAAAACACAACCACCTGATCGCTTGAATCACACGTTTTTATCACAAAAAGAGTTTCAGCTGTTTCTGAATAAATAAACAATCATTTCCTTATAATAACACAATACAACCCCAGGCTGGCATCTGTAGACAAACACCATCTGGTCATTCACTCGCTTTCAATGAATCGTAACTCAGAGGAGAGGAACTAAATAAGGATTTATGTTTTAGAAAACCACGGACAACCCTGAACGTTTTAGAAAAATAAAGCATCTTCAGTCAGAGTCTTCTTCAAATTCACTGTCGTACAGACTGCTACAGCAGATCTTTCCAGCTAACAACATCATCATCTACAATAACTCTGAGGAATTCACATGATTTACAATAAAATCTGGGCCATAAAAATACTTTTAGGAACTAAAATGATCAAGAATGTGATTTTTTTCCTCTACTCAACAATAAACAGATTTAATTGATCAAATAAAAGTAATCAGATTTTCTGTAGGAACTGGTTTTCTCAGGATTAAACAGAGTCCAGGTCCGTTTAAGTTTGAAATGAATTTTAATACAGCGATTAAAAGTACAAGTCAGTGATCCAGTTACCATGACGACAGAAAGAAACCACATGATCACTTTGTATTTAATGTGGCATTTCTGATGAAGCTGAGCTGCTTTGTTTCTCCCACCTGCAGGAAATTTCTTCTTGGAGCCGTGGGACGTCACGTCGTTCAGCCACTCGCCTCACCTGGGCGTCACGGTTACCGTCAAAGACCCAAACCAGGAAGTACGCAGGAAATCCTCACTGGTGTCGAAACACAAATAACACAAATGCAACCTGATTCTGAACAACCAAACAACATTTTCAGGGAAAAGGTTCAGTCACAAGGAGTTTCGAAGAAAAGCTACAAATAAAGAAGTGATTTAAGTCAGAGGTTCAAAGTGCGGCCTGGGGGCCATTTGTGGCCCTTGGACTGATTCTGTGTGGCCCCCCAAATATAAATCAATAATGACACAAATTTGGAGACTTTTCATCTTTAATCGGGGTAAAAACTGTTACCAACATATTAGTTTACACAGGAAAATGTAAAGTACAACAGAAAGTATTCATGGTTTCAAAGTTTTAACCAAGTTTATCCAGAGACTTTTACTGCAGCAAAATCAGATTTTATTCTTTCTGAAACTTTGATAAATATAGTAAATGTTTGGAAACAAAGTGACACAAATCCTGTTTTCATCACTGAACATAAATTTATTCAGTCGAGCCCAAAACTGAATACATTTTTGGGCTCTTCTAATCTCTCTGGATTAGAAGAGGAGATTCTTCTCTGCTACAGCAATCAGGACCATTGGAGAAAAAGAAAAGTAGTAAAATTCTGTCAAAAAAATCTGACAGTTTTAAAACAATCTCAGAAATATCCTACAGAAAAACTTTCAAAATATTTTAATTTGAAATGTTGAAAATGTTTCAAGAAAATTTCTGAGATCAATCACAAAAGTTCAGAGTTTTTTGGTTTAAATTTACTCCTTTTCCTCCATCTACAAAGCTCTGACAGACTGTCATATAAATCCCTTTTAAGTTTGGGGTCTACAATAAGCATCAGGATATTTTATGTACTTTATTTCAGGTGGGCTGTTGGGCTGTGATTACTGCGTTTTGCCCAGCATGGCAAAAAGTTTGGACACTTTCGTCTATTTTTCTTCCCTTTTCAGGTTCAGCTGTCCAAACGCTACGGAAAATTTGGTAAATTCACCTTCACAGCTCACGCCTCCGGCCAGCACTACCTGTGCTTCCAAACCAACTCCACCAGGTTCTCTGTGTTCGCTGGAGAAAGGCTGGTGAGTCCTGAGCAGAAACACAGACAGCAATCACAAACCCAACAGAAGAGCAATGCACTCTGGGGGTTTTCACCTCTTTGTTCCACAGAAGCTGCATTTGGACGTTCAGATGGGAGAGCACTCGGTAGATCCCAAAATGGACAGGACCAAAGACAACCTGCAGATTCTGGAGAGCAATCTGCAACACCTGACCAGCCAGATGACATACATCACCAGGCAGCAGGAGTACAACCGGGTACATCTACCTGACATTCACCAGGAATGATAAAGAAACACTGAAACCGATCTGGACGTCTGGCTCTTTGTCTTTGTTCAGGAAAAAGAGGAGATTTTCCGTCAGATCAGTGAGGAAACCAACAGCAAAGTGTTGTGGTGGGCAGTGATCCAAACCTGCATCCTGCTCTCTGTTGGTTTCTGGCAGATCAAACGACTCAAAGACTTCTTCATCGCCAAGAAACTGGTCTGACGTCGCCGTCTCGCCGATCTGTACGCACAAACATCATGACAGGACTGGGAAACAAACATGATATCTGACCTGATTCTGCATGGGTAATAAAAGGAGGCCTGGAAAATAAAGGAAGGTTCAACAAATTAAATGTTTCGCTTTTTTATTAAATGCTTCATTTCACAAACTTTTTGCCATGTGGGCCAAAATTGTAAACACAAAAGTAACCGCAGAACAAAAACCCAACAGAAAATCACGTAACTAAAGTATCCTGATGTTTATCATGGATCCAAAACTTAGAGGGGATTTTTACAAGTTTATTAGGGCCTTTGGAGATAGATAAAGAATACATTTCTGCACTCATTACTGCGCTTTGGACACTCCTACTTTAGAATTGCTGAGATTAAAAAAAGGTTTCTTTCTTAATTTCACCATCTCATACTTGATGTGAGTAAAAGTTAGTGAATTAAGAAGTTGTCCTCCACCTTTAGTATTAAACACACTTTGTTCAAAGCACCAGGTTCCCTTGTAGGAAAAGAAGCACACAGCATAATGCAGCCACTGCCATGCTTGCCAGCTGGTTTTAAACGCCAGTAATTCAAACAGGCCGCCATGAACAAGTTCAAACACAAATAATTACAACTTATAAGTCCAGAAATAATGTGGTAACAATGAACGATATAGATTAAATTCGTGTTGGTTGCATGTAAACGTCTGAAAAAAACCAACAGTCCTTTAAATATCTTCATTAGCTTCTGGTTGGAGCCTCACTGCTGCGGCTAACGGTGAGCTAACACGTCTCATTTACACCAAGGCCAAATTTAAAACATTTAACAGCGAAACACCCGCTAAACATAAAACACACATTCACTGAACACATTTTATCTAATATTAGCTACTCACCCGAAGGTGGAGGTAAAAGCGTTTTCCAATGAGAATGGTGACAGTTTTAATGAGCTAGCTACTAACGGACTCCCTAATTATGCTAACGATGCTAATTAGCTTCACTGAAGAGGAAGAAGAAAACGACGAACTTCCTGTTGGATGAAACCAAAAACAGGAAGGATGGAGCAGTTAAACTGAAGGATCCAGAGGGTTTATTTATCACGAACTGATAAAAACATCACTGGTAATTAGCCTTAAATATATTTACTGATAATTATTTTTGCTGTATTATGTTGTTATGTTAGCCGGCCTTATGCTAACTTAGCATTAGCTTCACCTGAAGCAATCTGAACATTATCTGATTATTTTTAAATGTTCTGTTCTCATGAACGGAGCCTGAAACAATAAGTGCCGCGACAGGTAAAAGCAATAACAACGAGAATGGATTTTCATGAATTTTATTCAATAGCAGGCCTTCCAATGTCCTACTGGGTCTGCTGCAACTCCTGCTTTCTTTGCCCGAGTCCTGAGCGCAAACTGGCGGTGACGTCCTGCGGCCATGTCATCTGCAGCGGCTGCTACCAGAAAGGTAGAAACACCTTCTGCACTCACTCTTCGCTTTTCATGACCCAGCAGTCTGGGCCAAAGTTTGCAACCTCTTTCAGGCTTTGAATGATTGGTGTCAGCATTTGATGCACATACTGTGATCCTGGCTGCATTACGATGAAGACAAGTTGGCAGTTTGGTTACAGAATCAAAGTTTCTGTGAGTTAAATGAAAGTTTTCAGATGCCAGAACAGTTAACTAGTGCGAAACATGGCGGTGGATGCATCATGGTGAAGCAGATCAATAAATTACATCTGAAAATACAATCAAAACACTTTTCCACACTGGTCTCGGGAGAATCTGATCAAATGCTTCATATATCCATTTTAACAGTGATTTCCAGCCATTTAACAAAGAGACACAGACAACAACACAACATCTTTACATATACAGCTTTAAATAAAAACATTCATCTCTTAACACTCTCCTTATTGTTGTCTTTGTTCATCCTAATGAAATGGCCTGTCACAGTAACAGGTTGGACGGCAAAGAAGTTAGAAACAATTTATAAGCAATAATATTGTTGCTATTAGACCATGTTCAAGTTTTACAAGAGTAATGCCATAATAATGCAAAAATATATTCTCAAAGAACAATAAACTTTAAAATGTAACATTTACACTGTAACTGGAAGACATTTTAAATATTCAAAATAAATAAACAAAACAACAAATATAATGAATTATTTAGTCTCTGTAAGCAAAATGATTCTTCAAAACAGGTTTAGTAGAGACCAAAGCACCAGGCTGAAGACTTTATCATCCAGTTTTTAAAATGCTGGGTATCACAATAGCTTTGTAAACTAATAAACTTTCAGTATTTTCCCCTGAGAAACTAAAAATTATTCCTGTAGATGTGATTTCCTCACCAGTCATCCTGTCTGTTTTCTTCCCACCGTTTCTTCAGCTGTTCTTGTGAGCGAGTCAGTTTTCAGCCTCTTATCATTATTGTTTTCAAACTCAATCCTTTGTTAAGCTAACTGTAAGAAACAAACATGTGGACCACTAGTGGTCCGGGAACCACAGTTTGAGAAACCCTGAATGAGGCTTGTGGTTCCTAGACAGCGTAGTTCTCTCTCTACCAGAGGTTTTAAATATATATGCATCATTTTATCTTCATAAACTGGAGAAAATCCAGCAAATCAAACTTTGTGTTTTTTATGGTATTATTTTGTTAAGAAGCTTAAAAGATTCAGTGAAGACCTGCAGGCCAGAGTCTGAGCGCACAGCGGCATCTACTGGTCACACAGCGGAACTGCAGAAACACATTTTCTACTTGAGACCTGTAATTTGTTTTTGTCTTTTCCTTCATAAACAAATCTTATCGAACAGCGTTTGTTCATTTAGGAGAAGAAATATTTCATCTTTTCTCATGAAAGGACAAAAACAGGAATCACTGATGGAGCTCCTGCTTATTTCAATCTGATGAACCCAAATTATTCATTTTGGTTCTCTGGGTCTTCCTCAGCATCCGATGTGTCCAAAGAGTGGCTCGGGGGCCATTTGTGGCTGTTGGACTGACTCTGTGTGGCCTGATTCAAATAGAGCTCCTCTGATGTAAGAGATGAAAACGTGTCATAAATGTTCTCTCTCTTCCAGGCAGCCATGGCCGCTGTTTGATATGCAGCAGCCAGTGCCAGGTTTCTCCTCTGTCTGACAAAGTAAGATCATTTTGTTCCCACACAGATTTGTGTTTCTGCTGTTTTCACCGTCAGGTTTCATGTGTTTGTGTTTCCAGAGCTGCTCAGACGTGAAGGCTTTGTTTTCTGACGTCGGCGTTGTGGCAACCAGACATCTGACAGAGATCAGCAAAGTTTGCATAGTTCCACATTTATTACGAACTGTCCTGTGATAACTGTGCCCAGATGTGTTTAATTCAATTATTTCAGGTTATTCTTGCAGATTTCATGTTGTTTTCTTCCAGGTTGTGGCGTTTCAGGCCCGACACCAGAAGAGGTTGCTCAATTACTACAAGCAAAAGGTGAGAGACTTTGTCACTTCACAGCCAACAGATAGTCGTTAGGTAAATAACCCACTGCTTAATTTCTGAAAAGTGTGGTGTGCATTTGTTTTTAGCCTCTTCCCATCAGCTTTAAACATTTACAGACTTTTATTTTTTCTTGTGATGATCAAAAACTGATAATTCTGCCGTTTTGCTGCGTTTTACAGAATCATAAACTAGAAGACATGTTGGTCACTATAAAGCAAGAAATGCAGCAGATGGGGAAGTTAGTAAAAACTGCAGCTTCGTGGACCAGAGTGAAGTTTTCAGATGTTTAATTTCCTGTTTTGTTTTGTTTTTAAAGGAAGCTGAACGATCAGAGGGCTTACATTGCTAAGCTGGAAAACTCTCTCCAGCACCACAGGTCAGCTGGCTCCTTTAATCCAGTTATTATGCAGATTATCAACGTTACTGTCAATCCTGAGGCAGCAGTAAGCAAAGTCAAAATGGCCCAAAATTATAGTTTATCTTATTTATGTTTTCAGCAACAAAAAGGTCCTCAGAAAGAAAGAAGTGTGATTATATTCTCAGCAACAAAAAATTAGCAAAGTTTCATAAATGAATGAAAATCAGATTAGGTGCAGAAATCCTGACTTTCAGAACTTAAAAAGATAATCTCTTTGTCTTTTAATCTGAAAATATTTACTGTAAGAAGATTTTTGTCTTGATTGAAAGTGAAAATTCTCCTGAGCTGCTGGAGCCACAAATCCTGCTAAATATTTACACTCATGTTAACATTTTTATGCAGATATTCAGACATATTGTTTCATTTTTTTAAACTCGTTTCCTACAATAAAAATCTAGAAATCTATCCAACTTAGCTGCACATTTCCGTGAAGCTGGGTTTGTTTTTAATAACTATGCAGTATTCATTTTATTTTCTGTTTATTGGACATTTCTTCTTAATGTTCAGTTTTCTTATTTTTATTAATCCATCAGCTTTCATCTGCTTCTTTTCTACTTTTATGCCTGTTTTTATTATTTGCCATGTATTTGATGAAAACTTCTGCTGTTCTGTAAAATCTTTATTCCCCTCAGTCTGGAAACATAAATGCAGTGAAATACACTTCACTGTCCACTAGGTGGCGCTATTGACTCACTAACACCTGAACTGTTTCAGTCAACAGGCATCAACAAAAACTGGATCATACAGAAATACTTTAAGCTGCAAATAAAAGCAAAATATCAATATAGTTTTAAAGTTTTAGACGGTTTTTAAAGTATGAACTACATTTTGCTGTGGAAAGTTTAATCTGCCTTTTATTGTTGGATTCAAATCAATAATTGTGCGGTTTAATCAAATGAATATTTTGTGTTTCTGCAGTTTAAAAGCTCTGTCTCCAGTCAGCAGCAGTCCTCACACCCCGCATGGAAACAAATCAGGTGAACGCTGCTACACACAAACACCAACACATTAAAACGTCGTAATAGAAAAACGTGTTTGGACAAAATAAAACAGCATAAAGTTTTAATCATATTATCCATCACCAACTCTGTGCTTAGAGGAGAAAAACTCAACAACTAACTTCTTTTCAACACTTTATAAGAGAAACCAAATTTATTTTCACCTGCAAATGATCAAAATAACCCAAATAAAATAACATGCAGTGAAGTTTAAGGAGTGTGGATAGTTTAGCACTTTAATTGGCCTGTTGGGGTTTGAAAACGAACCAAATGCTGGAAGAAATAATAAATACTGAACAAAATATGGCAAGACATAAACGGATATAAATGAGGAAAAGATGGAGAAAACCCAAACATCGTTGTTTTTCTCCACCTCTTCATTATTTATTAATCTGGCTCCCTTAACGCCGCCTCAACGTTAGCATGCACCAGCGTACTGATGCTAATCTTAGCATATGGGCTACGATTAGCATTTTAGCTTTTACGCTACTGTTTCCATACAACACAGACTTTGGGTCAACATGCTAATGTAGCCCTCATTGCTAATGTTAGCTTTATAGATGAACTTAGCATTTTATCCAAATTTGATTTATAAGCAAAACTTAAACTAAATTGATAAAGTCAGTATTAAGCAACATGCTAGTGATAGCTCACACGTTAAGCTAGTGTTAGCACCTTTAGCATTTTTCTAAATATGAAACACTTGACCTGACAGACGTAAACTTTACATTTTTAGTGTGAATTATTGACACTTTAATGCTCAAAACCTGATTTTAATCTTTTTCATCTATTTTCTGTCTGATTGTTATGTTTTGTTTGCGTCTAGTGCTTCAGATTCCGTACGAGTCGCCCGTGTTCCTCCCGCGTCACGCTTCAGCCGCCAACATGTGAGTGTTTCTGTCTCCATGACTGGCAGAAAACCTCTTGTTTCAAGTCTGATCAATTAGAACTGGTGTTTAATTAATGTCAGTATAATAAGAATCATTTCTACACATGTGAAACAAAAGGTCGTAACTTTCAGCGTGAACAGCGTTCTGCTTCGCTCCACTGATCAGCTTTGAGTTTCAGGGTTTCTCACTTTGAGCAGAATAAAAGTTGCTTTTGCTGAGAGCTTGTGGTTAAAGGAAGCGGCGGTAGCGGCGGTAGCGGTGGCGGCGGCGGCGGCGTGGCGTTCAGCAGCTGAACTAATGAAGTGTGCCTTCCTGTGTGGCAGCAGCCAAAGCCTGGAGCTGGATGGAAGGAGTCTGTTCAGGAAAGTGGGTGTCTTTACTTTACGTCCCAGTTAAAGCCCATCTTCTCGGGCGGGGTGTCCAAACTTTATGACATGTGGGGGAAAAAATCAATCAGGCTAAAAAATCCAACCTAAAATAGAGCAAATAAATGATCCTGATATTTTCTGTAGATCCAGAACTTCATGATAGCAGAACAAAAGGAGGAAATTTCCATCAAAAATTCAGATATTTTGTGATTCATCTCAGAAATTTTATAGAAAACTTTTCATTTTCAAAAGAAAATCTTCAACATTTGAAAACTCTGGGATTTCAGTGTTTCTCTAGAAAATTTCTGATATTAATTTAAATGTTGGATTTTTTTTTCAACAAATTTCCTTATTTTTCCTGGAAAGTTTATGAGATTATGCTCAAAATTTCTCAATTGTTTTGACAGAAATGTGCTACTTTTCCTTTCCTGCTCTGAGGCGCTGCAGCAGATTTTGCTGTATTAAAAGAAAAACATCTGGTTTCCAGTTTCCAGATGTTCTGTGATAAAAACAGGATTTGTGTGATTATCAAAGTTTCAAAAAGCTGATATTGTTGCAGCAAAGTTGGGTTTTCAGTAAAAGTCTCTGGAAAAGTTTTGCTTGTTAAAATGTGGTTATGAAACTATGAGTACTTTCTGTGGTACTTTACATTTTCCTGTGTAAAGAAATAGGTTGGTAACAATTTTTCCAGATTACAAATTAAAAGTCTCCATCTGCAGCTACGGGCCAAATTTGCACCAGTTTTGAATCACGGTTGGGGGCCGCACAGAATCAGTCTGAGGGCCACAGACGGCCCCTGCGCCGCTCTTTGGACCCCGCTGCCTTAGCTTGCATAACGATTCTGTGACTCTGCTTCAGCCCATTTCTGCGCCCAGACTGTCGGTGATGAAGGCGCTGCCAGAGGGACGACCAGGTGAGTCCAACACGCCGGACAGCTGAACGCGATCTGGGTCAGACCCAACACAACCAGACAACAGCGCTGACTCAGCACTTCTGCAAAATTCAGTGGAAAGTTTAGTGGAGGGATTTTTAGGTTTTAACGCCTCTCTTCCTAAAAACACTGACTTTAATTTCCAACTACTAAACTAACACCATCCATCCGTTGCTTCATGATGTCTCAGACAACTGAAGAATCAAATTGTTGTTTTTATGCATGAACTGTGGATTTCTCTGGTGTTTCGTTCAGAACTCGCCACCCACAGGCCCTACAGCCAGAACCCACTGACCTCCCACTCTGCACACTCAGCCACCGTCAGGTGAAACGCTTTACCCTCCTCTCCACTATTATCACTTCAGATAATTACAAAATATATCCTGCTGTTTCGGGTCTGACTGTTAAACCTGCTCTTTGAGCCTTAGAAGACGTTTCAGCAGAAAAACCGATATTTTTCTGAAGCATGTTGCATCTTGTATTTGGTATTAATTCTTTGTGCTTCTGAAAAATGAAGAATTGCTTGTAAATTCAGAGTAACAGGATGGTCCCTGTTGTCTTCCAGCCGTTTTTCTCCCTCCACTCCAGAGCCGTACGGTCAGAGTTCAGCCTGGAAGTCGCCCCGACTCAAAGCTTTGTCCTCCTTCAGGCACTCTGCGTCCTTCCTGGGGTTTCCCCCTCCTTAACGCTTCTGCTTGGATACGACTGATGAGCCACATGAAGGTGTTAAATGTGCAGCTAAAACAGGCAACGAGAGACAAACTGCTCTTTACTGTCAAACTGTAAATGAAATAAATTGGTGAACGAGTTCAGCGTGTTTGAGTGAAATGGCTGCAGCGGCTCTTTTGTTTCTGCTTTTCAACTCTAAATATTCTGCAAACTAAAGGTTCATCCATCGGCAACCGGAGGAAGTGAAGATGAACACACTGAGACGGTTAGCGTTAGCTTCTGCTGATTATTTTACACACTGATCAGTCCAGCAGTAGCATTTTCAAAATAAGTTATTATGTTTAGCGTTAGCCTCCAATAAAATATTGGTTTAGCTTCAGCAAATGTTTTTGTAAATGCTTATCATTAGCTTCTGAATTTTTTTATGTCTAGCTGTTTAGCGTTAGCTCCTGATCCTGTTTTAGTGTTAGCGGCGCTAATGTTGTTGTTTAGCAAACTAGAGTTAGTGAAGCTAAGTCTTTAGCTAGCTGTGCTGAGCACTGGCAGCAACTGATGTTGATCTTAGTGCAAACATTTAATCTGTATTACAACCAAAGCAGCCATTTCTAAAATGTCCACCAGGAAAAGGAAACGTTTGATTTCTGCAGGGTGTGAAGGATCATCACACCACGGTGGCCATCAGGAAAAATGTCAAAATGATCAGGAAATATGATTTCTGTGAGACCAATTATGTCCAATTTGACACCAGAAGTATTCATGGATGATAAATATTGGTAAATTTAATGCAAAGAAACATTTTCCTTGATGACCACGGCCGCCATCTTGAATTGTTCAGTGACTTTTAAACTGGATTTGTGGCCCTGAGAACTTTTAACTTCTGAAAAGGTTTTAAACGGCTTCTTGACCAGCAGTGTTTGCTTCATGTTTCTGGGACGTTGGGGTTTAGAGAGGTGGCAGAACCGTTTCTTCTGCAAACTGAGCTGGAATTAGTTGGCGCACAAAAGACGATGACATGTAAACGTTTGGCTGAAAGATGCTGCAATAACATTCCCTCATCCTGTCTGAAGGAATCCGTCTGAGGCCGCCAGCCGGAGTCCAGGCGTGCCGGATGCGTTTCGCCAACTTGTTATTTCACCTCAAAGCTGTTACAAAACAGCTGCAAGTGAAGACAAAGGGAGCGGATCCACTCAGAAACCGGATATCACCTGCAGTCACGGCGGCACGGAAAGCCTCGGCGGCCCGATGTGTTCGGGCAGGTCGGTTCCTCCTGAGCGGACCGCCGCGGTCGGCGCCATTGTCCCAGCTGTCAGGCTGCTGAATAACGCCTATTGAAGGCGGCTCAGGTGTGGCTGTGTGTGTTCTGGACCGGCGCACGCAACTTTCAGCCTGTTACTGCTCTCAGTTGGGAGGGTTTGTGCCGATCCTCCTCCACGCTCCAGTGAGGTCTGAAGCCGGTTCCTGGTTTTTAAGGGAAAGCTGTCAGATCTGCTTTCCACTGACCAGAGCAGCAAAACATTTAAATTACAACCATAAAGTCATTTAATGGACACGCCAATTTGAAAAACATCATTTTTCAACAAAAGGTTTTGGCTTATTTGCAAAACTACAATGGAAGCAAATGTTTGCTTCACACAACTACAGGAAGTTACTACTGCTAGAAACCACAAAGAGACGGCCGGAAGTGGGTAGAGGAAGACGGCGCAGCGTGTTTTTAGTGACGTAATACCTGAACAGACGTGATTTTAGTTGCATTTCTTATTTAATGGAAACACTGCAATTGTAAAATTATGTTTTTTCAACATTAGCTGAATATTGACAAAGTTTTGCTCACATTTGTAAAAGATAAAAACACACTGCTAATGTGTCACAAAGAGTGGAGACGTTTAAATCAGCGTAATCTTTTCCTCATGTTGGTAATAAGGAATAACGGGTTTTAAACTTTCTCTCCTGCAGCCTCACATGCGTCGCTGCAGGCCGTACAAATGAGCTCTGCTACTTCAGAGAGCTAAAGCAAACTGTTCTGATGTCAGCCGTAATTATTCAGCAGCGTGTTCCCACAGACTGTCCTCTGCTGTTCGCCTCTGTGTGTGTGTGTGTGTGTGTGTGTGTGTGTGTGTGTGTGTGTGTGTGTGTGTGTGTGTGTGAGGGGAGAAAGAAGCCTCCCTCTTAATCTGATCCAGACTTCACACTTTGTCGCTCTGCGTTCAGCCTCGTACCTTTGGAGGTGTAATCCCCTCCGGCAGGACATGACACGAACTAAATGATTTCACACTGGAGCTATTTGTCTGTTAGCGGCTGCAGCCTGAGCCGACGGCGTCATCTGGGATCTTCATCACATATGCAGTCTAACACAAAGTGGTGATGATGATGATGATGATGATGATGATGATGATGATGATGATGATGATGTTTAAACTGCAGCCAATGAAGGTCAGATTTACGTCATAATGTTGGTTTAAAGTAAACCATTAAAATAATGTCAGTTCTTTTCAGTTGAGTTCAAAGTGATTTCAGTTTCAATCTATCGGTGAGCGAAAGATCCTCCTGATCTGCTCCAGACTTCTTAAAGGGCCGGTATCATGTAAAATTAACTTTGTTTTCAGCCTTCCATCACGTTCTAAAGTTATTTCCTCGCCATAAACAACCCTGGGGTTTTGCTGGTGGCCCTAGCCCCGCCTTCGAGGCGCAGCTCCTCCCACTCAGCTCCTTCAGACTAGCCAGCAGCAGGCTGAACATTTTCCATTGCAAGAAAATTATTTAGAAAATAATTTTACTCTGATTACAAATAAAAGCCTCAATCTGCATCAAACATTTAATCTCAACATTAATCTCACATTTTCCAACCCTGCAGAAAAAAACAGTTAAATCTCTCTGCATGTTCCGATACCGTCGTTTCAAAATGGAGGCTGACGGACGGATCTTTTTGTTTTTTAAATAGACTTCGAATGAAATGTGAATGAGAATCTTCTAATGTGAATTGATTTTTGCTTCATCAGGAAAATTAATGACACATTTCTACTGTTGTAGTTAAACGACAACAGCTGAATACATTGAGACGCTTAATTTACACTGCAAAAACACAAAACCCTCCTGAGTATGTTGGTCTGATTTCTACTGGAAGTGTCTTAGTACAGTTTAAGACGAAACCTACAGAGAAATAACTTTTCATCTAAGCTTCATTTTCTACATCCAATAACCAGAAACAACTTGAGAAAAAGCGAAATGTTTGTTTACTTCTTATTGTTAACAGAACAAACAGATTATTTTGTTGATATATTTAAAGATAACGGAGCTTCAACCTGAGCTTTTCTTTTTCTTTCCAGTCATTTCAAGCTGGGACTCTGTGTTCCCATTTATCCTCTGGCAGAATGATTTCTATGTGAAAAGAGCAAATAAAGTAAATTAGCTCTAGCAGAAACACTTTGTGTTCACGCTTAACAAGTCCAAGTCAAAGTAATAAAACTATTGACTACAACAAGAGGATGCAGCTGCAGTTTAATTTGACTTTAACTGCAGCGCTTCTGTGAAGACTCAGAGAACAAACAGCAACTCCATGAAACTCGGTGGTGGCAGCATCATGCTGTGGTGACCATGATGTTCACAGTGTCAACAATCATTTGCAGTTTTTAGGGACCATTACCAGTGTAACAGAGTTTAGGTTGTAGAATCCCACTTGCTTTATATTGTCAGTACAATGGGAAATAGCGCCCCCTCTCTGTGTGGCTGGTTATATGTTGCTGGCCCCTGTAATCAGTGCCAGTCTATGAAAGCTGCACGAGAGGTGAGTGTCATTCTTCAGCACACAGCACAGAAAAGTGTTAGAAACATATCAAATATCATTTTTAATAACTTATACAAATAGTGTGTGACTATTTACAATTTGTGTGCCTGGCACCAGTTTGTAGTTTTAGTTTTGTTAATATTGTAAAACCCTTTCTGTGCTAAGTTAAAGCTGACATAACGCTCTGTTGTAGTGAGCTGAGGGAAGCTGAGCCATTGCATTGATTCCGACCCGATTTGTTCTCATTCAGGAAATAAACTTCCTGTTCACCCAGAAACTCCTGGTCTTCATTAAAAACATCTACACAACGCAGTCGAGGGGCTACTTGGGTCGGCCCGGTACAGGTGGAGTGAAGCAGAACCCGGTTCCACCAGCATGTTGCCAGAAGGTCGACTCCCTCAGGAAGCAAACGTCACTGCAAAAACTCAAATTAGCCAAAACGCTAACGTTAGCTTGGGATAACCAGCATGTCTATTTATATTAACTTCATTCATTGAGTAGTTTAAACATAGCTACTAAATCATCATTATTTATTAGAGACCTCAGTTTTGGCCAATGAGGCAGTAAGTCTGGACTCTGACTGCTGAACGGCCTAAAAATATGAATTATATTGTTTAGAGACCAAACTTTAAATTCTAGTGAGCCTTTACCTGGATGGCATTTTCAATACAACACTGGAACGTTTCTTAAAGACTTTACAAGCTTCCCGCCTGCCAAAGTGCGCATGTCAGTTAATGATGAACATGATCCAACATGGCCGCCAACATGGCCGCCACTTCCTCCCACCCAGAGCCAAACCTGGCGGCAGATCGGAGGCTCCTGCTGCGGGCGCGGAGGCCGGTGGAGGCGGCGCTTCCTTCCGCTCAGCCGCGTCTCTTTGTTCCTCCTCATCCCGCTGGAAGCCGCAGCTCCGCTTTGACTTTTTGTCTCGGAGGTTTTAATGGAGGAGAGGAATGCAAACACAGCAGCAGGTGTGTCTGCTGTCTGAGCGCGTGGCCGTGTGTGCGTGCGTGTGTCAGTGTGTCGGTGTGTGTCACTGTGTGTGTGTCGGTGTGTGTGTCTTTCATGGTCATGAACTCATTTCACCTGGACTCTCCTTTAAAAGGTTCTTTCATGCAGCTGCTGTGACTCAGACGCGCAGGAATCCAGACACGTAAATATCAATTAATGCTTTTAAATTGATCAATGCTTTCAATACTTCAGTAATGTGACATAACGCATCTTAATGAGAGGAGTTAAATTATGAAGATATTTCCTGAAAGGGACGTTTTGGTTGGAACTACTTTTTCTTCCGCCTGGTTAAATGAGTTACAAAATAAATTCGCCTCATAAAAACACGTTCATTAAAAAAAGTCACGTTTGGTGCCGTGATGACGCATTTCCTTCTGCTGCGATAAAAACCTTTTCAGCATCATGGAGTCACGTGATCAAAAACAGGATGTTGCTGCTGGCGGAAATGACGAAGACGACAAAAGGAAGCAGTATTTTAATGATTTTTTTTATTATTATTATTATTTTGGAAAAACTTTTCTTTATTTTAAAACCCCAAAATAGAAATAGATACTGATCAGAAATGAATTCTGGTGATATCCGGGTTCTGGTCGGTTTTATTCAGCCAGAAGTTTCAGAATCCTGGACCACAGAGAGAACCTGAAGGCAGCAGCAGATCAGCTGATTGGCTCCTCCGTGATGACGTCACACTGATCGTAAAACATTTCCCTGTTTAATTTTTAATTTTATTTTTCATGGATTTTAATGACTTAATTACATTTCCTACTTAATGGAGACAATGCAATTTTTTTTCCACTTGTTAAATATCAAAGTTTTACAGACATTTGTAAAGGAAATGTAAACTTTTTAAAAAGTTGTTCTTAAACAATGACTATAATTACTATTATTAGTAATTTTTTTTAGTTTGCAACATCATCTTGTCATTTTGTACGACTGTCTGCTAAAACAGCCTGGCTACAGAAACATTAATATTGTTTAATATTTTTTTAGACTGAACAGATTTACCAGGTTTTGGACCGGTGTCGCTGAGAACCGGGTCAGAAATCACAATGAAAGCTTTTGGGACTGAAGGTAACGACAGAACAGGAGACGTTCACCCTGTTGACCTCTGACCTCTGGCCATGTTCTGCTGTCCAGCCAGTCGAGCGGTGACCTCATCCCAGCTTTCAGCGCGTCGCCTCTTCCTCCTGGTTTTCCTCATCATCCTCAGTCAGACGCTGAGAATCAGGAAATAAAAACAGCCAGACTGAAAACACTTTTATTTTATTTTATTCCAATTTTCCTCCTTTTTCTTTTCCCTTTATCTTTTAGTTTTTTCCCCTCTATTTTATTTTTTTTCTTCTCTTTTTTGAAATCGTTTCTCTTCTTCTTGCCCTTTCCCAACATGTTTTTTTTTCTCATTTTTCTTTGTAATTTTCCGTTTTCTCCTCTTTTCTTTTCGTCCCTGTTTCTCTCCTTCCTGCCGTGTTTCCAGATCAACTCGCTCCGTGTCGGATCCACGTTTCACATCTGGAGAAAGGATTTTTCCTTCGGCTCTGTTTTTTCCAGCCTGTCGCTCATTTTGTTGAACATTTTAAATAAAAACAGGAATATTCAGATTTTAGCTGTATTTGTTTGATCAGACTTGAGACAAAAACATCCTGAAATAATTCATGCAGTTTTAAAAATGCAACATGATTTCATGTTTTAATGACACCAACAACATGATTATAACGATACAGGAAACAGTTTTTAATCTAAAGTACCAACATCTGTACAGGATTGTCGTTATGAAGATAATCAATAAAACTTGTATATTTTCTCCGCACATATACATTATCTTACAATATCCTGATTGTAGCTTTTGCTACATAGCTTCCATTATGACTATCACAGAAATCCATTCATGCAGTAATAATGCCCAGTTATATGGAAAATAACAGCAAATAAATTAAAAACACACTTTCCTTTTTTCAGTATTTTTTATCCCGATGCTAAAACTTCTGAACGGTTTAAAGAAATATAATGTATAATATTAATGATAGTTCAGGTACATTAGTGGTCGGTTCACATAAACACGGTTTGCAACATGATGGAAAAACTATTGATTTATTCACTAATAGAAAATAAAAACATTTTCAATGAAAATGATCCTGATAAAAATTTTTTCTTTAAATAAAAACAGGAACGTCCCACAGGAGAAGAAATGTAACTTTTAATGCAGTCAAAGACTTTATTATTCACTAAATGGGTTTAAATGGCAGCAAAGACGGATAAATTAATTCACAGCAACTGCAGAGATGCTGATAACATATTAGGGATAACATACAAACACACAGCACTATATGCATTATTTATAAAAATATATATTTTTACATTATCCTTCTATATTGTGAAGATCTGTGCAAAAACCTGAAGGTACTGGACGATTTCCTCTGAGTTCACAGCAAAACATTTTTCAGATGTTTCTGAAGAAATTTCCCCTGAATCAAAGCCGGTCGCGTCGTTTAAAATGTAAAATTATTATCATTATTAAGAGCCAAAAACACCTAAACATGATACATAAATACATGTTTATTGAAGTGGTTTAATAAAAACATATGTTGACTGAAATGTACTTTAAAAACATTGAATTTTTCAGGTTTTCTGCATTTTGTTTCAGTGGGCGGAGCTTATGCTGCGTTAGAGAAGCTGATTGGACGGCAGTTCAGCCGTCGTCTGCAGCAACCAATGAAACTTTGGGGTTTATCATATGAGCAACATTTACTGTTTAAAATAATTGAACAGCATTAATCTAATAATACTGTTAAATTATTAAACACTAATCAAATGAAAACTGATGATTTCAGGTAATAAATTTAAATTAATCTGGAAAATATTGAATTGAAAAATTTGTTTTCATGCATTTATTTGAATTTTGTTTAAAACAATAATTAAACATTAAATAAATATTATTTGAATATTTATATTTTTTAATGAACTATGGGAGCTTTAACTTATCACATGATGTTTCGCACAACAGGAATATTTTGACAAATTGTCTTTTGTTCATATTTTTCTATTTAATGTTTAAGCTGCTTTATTCTGAACATAAACTAAATTATTCGTTTTCACTGAAGCAGAACTTCAAGGTTTAATTTCACTTTCACCAAAGTTAGCTAACAATGCTAAAACGTTTCCCTGTTTAAATGTAACTGATGACATCATCACCTCAGCTCAGGAAGTGACATCACTCATCGGTTGGTTTTGGCTCAGCTAAGTTTCGCCTGAGAAATGAATCCATAGAAAAGTTTTCCTCCATCGTCTCCAGAGCAACAGCAAGAGGAAGATGAGAGTGAAACTCAAAGGAAACATTTTTCACACATCAGGATCTGGAAACATGAAATCTTCTATTCATATCAATTTATTTCCATTTTTCTCATCAAATCTCAATAAAAACAAGATGTTTGTAACTTTGAACAATGCAGAAGAAATCCAAACTGTGAGAAAACTTGAAGGAGTTTTTATGTCTGTTTTAAAAGTTAACTACTATAAAGGTTACGGTTAACTTTAAATACTTTAACCTTTAAAGTATTTAAAGTTAACCTTAAACTCCTCAGATAAACAATCTGGTGAAACTTTGCAAAGTCAAAAACTCTTTTTTATTAAGATGGTATGAGAAAAATCAAGAGAAAATGGAAATAAAATTATTTCAGCAGTTTTACAGTTTAAAAATCTGGAAAGTGTGGCATGTATATGTTTTCAATTCACAAAGAATAAGTCCAAAAGAAGTCAAACATTTTGTATCTGTACTTTTAGAGTTAATGAACTGAAAACACTTTTGCAGTTTGAGGCTCCAGAGTCGCTGCTGCAGTCGCCGCTGCAGTCGCCGCTGCAGTCGCTGCTGCAGTCGCTGCTGCTGTTGCTGCTGCAGTCGCCGCTGCAGTCGCCGCTGCAGTCGCTGCGACCTGGTTCTGGAGGTCCGTATGAACCGGGTCAGACTTTGGTTGAAGCGAAGGACTTTCTGTCTCTACCTGCCGCAGTTCGTGGCGCGCTGTTAGCTGCGCCTGCTAACACTGGTAGTGAATGTGCTGGTGCACCTTGCCGTTGACGTGTGAGTGTGTGTGTGTGTGTATGTCCGTGTAGACCTTGGGGTAGAGCTTTGGCGCCAGCAGCAGCTGCTGATGCGCCGCCGCGTATTCCTCGTACGTGAGCGAGTCTTTGTCGGAGCCTGCGGGCGGCGCCGCGGGGGCGGCGGCGGCGGGCCGGCCCGGTCCCGGCGCGGCGCGGCGGGCAGCGCGGAGGAGGCGGAGCCGCTGCAGCTGCGTTTGGATTGGTAGAACCAGAGGAGGGCGGTGCCCAGGACGAAGGCCACGCCTGCCGGGATGCCGATGATGACGGGCCAGGGCAGGCCGGGGGGCGTTACCATGGGAACGGAGCTGGGCTGGGACTTCCTGTCTGCAGTGCGGAAAAAACGGGAATTTATTTTAATAAATGGAAAACCAGACAGAACATGGAAAAGTTTTAAATCAAGAAAATTCCAGGTTTTCCTTTAAATGATTCAGAATTTACATAAAAAATGAGATTTAAATCCCTTTGAACTAAGAAACGATTAATGTATGAAACTATAAAAATATTCCAACAGAGGTCAGAGGTCAGCGGGATGAATGAGCGGATGGAGGGTCCATCCATCCCGCCTCTCTGAGCCCTGACCTCTGACCTGGCAGCACGGTGAGGTAGGCGCTCCTGAAGCTGTAGCCCTTGCTGTTGGCTCCCAGGCAGATGTAAACGCCGGCGTCGTCCTGCTGAGCCCGGCTGATCAGCAGCTTGTTCAGGTACGACCCGTCGGGTCGGGACCAGACCTCCCCGGTGGGCAGAACCACGAAGCGCTGGTCACCGGCCTGCGGGAGGGGTCAGGGGTCAGAACCAGAACCAGAGCGAGTCTGTGTGTGCGCGGCGTGACCTCTGACCTCTATGGTGGAGTTGAAGCGGGCCTCGTCTCCGGGTTCGACCCGTTTCAGCCACTGGATGACCGGCTTCACGTCGCTGCGGACCTTACACTGGAAGGACGTGGTTCCGCCGTAATCCACGGTGGTGTTGACCGGGTGGGTCCCGGTCAGAACCGGCTTGGAGATGGTCCGCTCTGGAGACACACCGAGACCGTGAGCAACAACACCGGGCTTTGACTAGGCCATGCTCTCAGATAAACATCACTGAAATGTTTGTTTTGGTTTTTGCTATTGGAGATCGAGATTTATGAAGTACATTATAAATAAACTCTATTATTATCATTAATTATTGTGATAATATTGCTATTTTGCCCCTATTTTCCAGTAATACAATGGTTATGACGTAATGTAAGAACATATTCTCAAAGATCAATAAACTTAAAATTTTAATAAATATTTAACAAAAAACAAAAACAACAAATAAATGAATTATTTGGTCTCTTTCATCAAAAGGTTTAGTTGAGACCAACTGAACGTTTTACACCTTTCTTTATTTTTAATCAGTTTTAATTTTGGAAACTTGAACCTGCTGCTGCGCAAGTTACTCAACATGAGTCGGGTTAAAGCGGACTGGAGTCGGGTTGGAGTGGACTGGAGTCGGGTTAAAGTGGACTGCAGTCGGGTTACAGTGGACTGGAGTCGGGTTACAGTGGACTGGAGTCGGGTTAAAGTGGACTGGAGTCGGGTTAAAGCGGACTGGAGTCGGGTTGGAGTGGACTGGAGTCGGGTTAAAGCGGACTGGAGTCGGGTTAAAGCGGACTGGATTTGGGTTAAAGCGGACTGGAGTCGGGCTGATTTGCTGTCATAATGCTGATGTGCATCAAAGCATCTCCACTTGCAGAAAGTTTCTCTTCTTTCTTTTTCTCGATCTGTTAGAAGCTCTGGTTCATGACGGACGGCCGTCTGAAGGACGAGATGCCACATCTGACAACAGCAAGCAGCCGATTGATTTATGTCCTCTTTATTGTGTGTGTGTGTGTGTGTGTGTGTGTGTGTGTGTGTGTGTGTGTGTGTGTGTGTGTGTGTGTGTGTGTGGAAGCCTACAGCTGTGGTGAAATGCAGAGCAGATGCTCCAAGTGAAGCGAAAGTCTCAACAGAGCTGTAACCTTTGGTTTGACACAGACACGTTGAGCGAACTGAGCGACGGTAAATCATCAGCGGCTCCTGCAGCCGTCCAACAAAAGCTAATGCATCAACGAGTTCGACTCATCGCCTCCACTGAGAACATCACAACACAACCTTTTTTAGACAAAACCTCTGGCTGGAGACAGGCACAGCTTTCCAACCAACACTGGAAGAAAAACACATTTAAAACCTTCTGTCCTCAGCTTTAACAAAAACATTTATTACATTTCCATTTAACAAAAACGGCTCAAAGAAATCTTTTCTGACATAAAAAAAACATTAAACTTTATGTAATTACTTATTTGGACTTTGAATCCAGGCCAGCATGACGGGACATTGACACCAGCAACAATTTTTAGATTTTTCACCAGAATAAAGGAAGAGCAGCAGTTTTTAAAGAGACAGAGGCCCAATTTACAGCTGAAGCAAACGTGACTGGACCGTCCTGGTGAAAGATGTTTCTGGACAATTAACTGTCCCACAAGTTTCTGCGATAAATGATAATATTGTTGTTTTGAGATCGTTTTGCAGTCATTTAATGGAAATGGCATAATAATAATAACCAATACATTTAATGAATATTTAATACTGGAAGCCTTTTAAAATAAATAAACCAAATAACTGAAACAACAAATAAAATGAATTATGAAGTTTCTGTAAACAAAATTATCCTTTGAAAATGTTTAGTTGAGACCAAAACACCAGACTGAGGATTTTTATCATCCAGTTTTCTCATTCTGATTCTATAAAGATATTAGTTTTATGTCCCTAAAAACAAATCCAGTTTCTTTTTAAAACATGGAAATGCTGTAACATCCTTAACATGACAAGTCTGACCTTTCATGGCGCTGGCCCTTTAAGTGTGAGCGTCCGGACTTACGTATAACCTCCAGCTTGTAGGTGGCGTTGATGTGTCCGGCGCGGTTGGAGACGTGGCAGGTGTACTTCCCGCTGTGCTCCGGCGCCAGGTTCTTCAGGCTCAGCGTCCATCTCTTCTTCTTCTTCTCTCCGCCGCCGCCGCCGCCGCCCTCCTCCGCCAGCGGCTTGCTGTCCTTCAGCCACACGATGTCCGGGTGCGGGTTCCCGCTCGCCGTGCACTTCAGCCGCACCGAGCTGCCCACCGGCCGCTCGATGACGCGCCGCCTCATCTTCGCTGGCTCGGTGAAACGAGGACGAACTGCAGACAAAACGGGACAAGAGGACAAATTTGAACTTGGCGGCAGGAAAGAGCAGCTTAATCAATACCTCTGATATGTTTCAAATCAATATCAATACTCTCAACACTTCAGACATTTCAGATGATGTATCTAAGCAAAATAATGTCAAATTATTCAGATTTTTCCAAAACAAGATGGGACCTACTTTTTCTTCCGCCCAGTAATGAGTGACGGTGCAGAAAGTGGAAATACAAAATAAATTTGCTTAATGGACCCAGCAGTTTAAAATAAGTCACTACAATCTTTTGAGGATGAGGCGTTTTTTCTTTTTCAGCTTAACTGCATCAACAACAGGATGTTACTGCTGTCAGAAGTGACAAAGAAGAAACAGGAAGTAGCTGGATGATGATTTTAATGACTTATTGAGTGAAACAATATATTGAAACACCGCAGCTGTAAAATGTGTTTTGTTTTACATGAGCTGAAAATCAAAGTTTTGCACATGTTTGTAAATCAGATGCAGATATAGAAGAAGCCAAGCTTTCATTTCACTGCAAGTCTTAATAACTAAACAGCTATTTATTTCAGTATTATTACTTTACTGATTTTCTGTTTTTTAGTTTGCACAGCATTTTGTCAGATTTCTATGATTGTTTGTCGTTAACTTACCCTGGCTGTAGTAAAATGAAAACAGTGATCTGTTCTTCATGAAGACATCATTTGAATTACAACATCATTTTAAAAGCACATGTGGTGTTTTTGCACAAAGCGTCGGATCGAAAGCGTTTGAATTGGACTCTGTATTGGATCAGAAAGGAAGTCGGTGGAACATCACATTTCATCCAAACTAATGACTCTGTCAGCAAACAGACATGGAAGAATCTTTACTGGTTTGTTTCCAGCTGCAGAAGCTGCTGCAACTGGGAGGAAAAACGTCCGACAGTCAGATTTTCTGCCTTGTGAATCGTCGACTTGTTTTCTTTGGAGCTTTTGTTTCTGCGGCAGCTGCTGCGATCAGAAATTCATTTTCCGCTCTGGAAGAGTCGCAGCTCGTCTTTGTGTGGCGTTAAATCCGCCGGTTTGAAGTTAATTATAATCCAAGTCCAAAAACATCAGCAGACATCACTGGAGTCAAAAAGGGTTCGGTTGCATCACCCTGACGCATGATTCCACAAAAACATGACAACATGACAAATGAATTACTGGCGGCGTCAAACCAGCCGAGATGTTGGGAGGGAAGTGATGCAGCGTGACGGACGAGGGACCAGCGAGGTTTCCTCCCACAAACACGCCAACAGCAGAGAGGAGAAAAAGACACGACGCATGGAAAGAGGAATAACAAGAAAATGAAAAGTAAAATTTAAAAAGAAATGCATTTTATTATTGAAATGTTGTCATTTCAATAAAAAAAATGGAAAAAAATGAATAAAAGACATAATGAAGAAAGTAAAGGAATGAAATAGAAATGAAGAAAAAAGCAAAATGAAAGAAATTAGGAGAAAAGTGGAAAAAATAAAATATGAAGGAAAAAAGAAAAGAAAAAAATCAAGAAAGGAATAGAAAGGACATTAGAAAGATTAGAGGAGATCACCGTCGACGGGACACGCAGGAATGTTGATGCTCACTTTAAACTTTCTCATTTTGTCACATTGCAAAACATAAAGTCGTCCAAAGCAGAGAGAAAAACGTCTCCAAAACAAACCGCAACGTGTGGGAACCGTCTGCGACTCTCCAGAACCAACTTTCACTTCAAACTGAATTAATGTTCAGGGTGCTGGTCGTTTCTACGGAACCTCAAAAGAGCCAAAAATAATGTTCAGCGTTTGAAAAAAAACATTCAGAAAATCCTGAATTCAAAGTCACAGAATCATTTCTCACTTCATCAACTGATTGTAATTTGCATCTTTTAGCTTCAAATAAACATAAATTCATGCTTTTAAGCACCGTATGACAAGCTAAGATTGTTTTGTTCGTAAATAAAAACGTGAAACTGTTGAACTGCGACCTGGTCATATCTGAACCCAGGATCTGGTGAACACAAAACGTCCTCAGTGAAAAGCCATCAGTAAAACCAGATCAAAGCGGGAAAGCGATCCGGTAGGCCAGGAGGAGAGGAGATCACTCACAGGAGCGCTTGATTTTATGGCCCTCACGTCCCCGCCGCAGCAGATAGCCATCAGCCGGGAGAATAAATCAGCCCAAACTGCTGCGTCTCTTTCTGCAGACGCCGCTGTTGCTGCAGCGCTAGGTCAACAAACCCGGACAAGAGTTATGTGACGGAGATTACTCAGCGGAGTTTGGCCTCCGACAAGCGGCTCGAAGCCGGGCAGGACGACAAAGCAAACATGCAGGGAGGGCTTTTAAGTTTCGCCTTTGTCTGGGAAAAGCTACTGGACCAGAATTGAACTGTGACCAGCCTGAGTCAATAAATCCTGCAGAACCGGAGAAAGAGATGCAAAACTCCCAACTGGTGAAAACTGGAAATTACTGCAGAGACGGGGAGAAATAATAAACCAAGGAAACAAACTGCTTCAGGAAAAACATGAATAAAGTTCATTTTGAGGGTAAACAGAAGAGAAAGAGTGAAACAAAAGAGTAAAATGTGAAGGTGGTGCGAAACAGAGGATATGCTGCCCCCTACTGATCAGGAGGGGAAGAGAGAGACAGCAGGCTGAACCGGACTGGATTCGGGTTGAACCGGACTGGAGTCGGACTGAACCGGACTGGAGTCGGACTGAACCGGACTGGAGTCGGACTGAACCGGACTGGAGTCGGACTGAACCGGACTGGAGTCGGACTGAAGCGGACTGGAGTCGGACTGAAGCGGACTGGAGTCGGACTGAAGCGGACTGGAGTCGGACTGAAGCGGACTGGAGTTGGACTGAAGCGGACTGGAGTCGGACTGAACCGGACTGGAGTCGGACTGAAGCGGACTGGAGTCAGACTGAACCGGACTGGAGTCGGACTGAAGCGGACTCGGGGACTGGAGTTTGAGGCCCCTGATCTAGAGTGAATAGTTTGTGGCTCTTGGTTTTATTTTTCGGTTTGTTGAAACATCCGCGCCGCTCCGAGTCTTCCTGCTGGAGGCGGATGACCTCAGGCTGCACCGCAGTCCGAACGGACCCGGCGGACGGTTTGACGGTTCCTTAGAGAGCCGCTGTCAGCCACGAAACATGGAGTAACGAAACCTGAAGCTGTTTTAGAAAAGCAGGAAGCTATAAAGTAAGTCGGTGCAGAAAGACTGCTGGGTTTCCTGGATGTGAGCTCTGAAGTTCAGAGGAAAAAACCCAGGAGGACAGAAACTATTCAGAGCCTCTCCAGGGGAAAGGCCAGGCTGGAACACATTACTGCCTGGAGCGCCCACTGATGGACAAGCTGGGATGGAGAAGAGGTCCGAGACGCAGCAAAGTTTCTGACCGAACCAAGATGTCCGATCTCTGCTGCAGAGCCCACAAATAACCCTCACAATCTGCTGAATGAAGAAATTAAATGATATCAGAGGAGCTGATGGAGATTCATCTGTAAGATAGAATCTGTTAGCAATCAAATATTCCTGATGATTAATCCATTATTCTCATGATTAATCATCAAAAGAATAGATCATATAAAATCCCACTTTCTTCAGCTTTTCATGCAACCACTTAAGCTTATTTTATACAGTGTTAGAAATACATTAAAAGATGCAAATAAATTATTCCATTAATTTTTTTAAATAATAAATGACATTCCTTCAGTGAATGCATGATATTTGTAGCATAAGATGCATCTGCAGCTAAAAATAATATGTTGCTGCTGCACTTTATATATTATCTTTTTATATACTGTATATATATATATTATTTTGAGCCAATTAACTCTTAAACAATTATGATTAGTTTTTTTGTTTGTTAAGTCGATTAATTGTTTCACAGATTTGCATTTCGTTCTTTCATTTTGCACTTAAAGGTAATGTGAAGTAACCAAAGGTTTCGGGTTTCAGTCAGGAAGGAACCGTGACGTTATTCCCAGCGCTGCAGGAACCGATCCAGACTCCAGTCCAACAGAACCTGGACCTCTGCGCTCCTGCTACAAGTGATCGCTGTGTTAATGGGAGCTGAGAGCTTATGCAAGCCTGGGTTCCTCCAGGTAGCTGCTCTGGTTCTGTTCCAGTTGGACCTTCAGTTACAGCATCATCCATCAGGAGAGCGTCAGCTGGAGACGCTCCAAAACCTCAACCTGAGCCCAGGGGTTCCAGCAAACTAAAACTGATTCACCAAACGGAGAAACAGGCTTTAACCGAAGGAAAGAAACAAACTAACTGGGCGTTTATGAAACTAAAACATACTGAATTTATGAATAACGTCCTTCATTTATGAATCTATTTATTAACCTTTCGAACTGATGTGCTGAAAATAAAACAGTAAAAGTCGTAATGAAACTCCAGAATCAGCTGGTTGATCAACAAAAATTAAATAGATTTTTTCAGAATGAGCATCTTCTGTTTAACCAATCGATGTAAACATCATCACAATTCACTGATCTTTTTCAATTCTGCACCTAAAAATGAACCAAGCTATGAAAAAACTGAAACTCGTAAAGACTAAACTGAAACTACACTCAAAAACTTACCGCGTGACTTTATTTTGTTAATGGAAAGCAAAAAAGAAATACTAACATGAATTTATGACGTTTAACTAAAATAACATAAATAAAATGTCCCAAATGACTTCAGATTGAAAAGTTAGTTTATGTTAGTCTGACTCACTTATTTTGCTTTTTTTATTCAACGTAAACAAATTTTGTTACTTTATCAGATAAAATTTGCCTTAAATCAACTGATAAGCTTCTTGATTTTTTCTAGTAAATTAAATTTTAGTTTGTCAAAAGATTCATCACAAATCAATTTGGTAGGTCTCATGTCATTTTGTTATTGTCTTTATTTAACACCAAACAATATTTAACTAATAAAAACTAGTAAACGCACTCTAAAAACTAATCAAAACAAACTGCATTTACAAAAAGTCACAACAAATTAAAACTAAACAAGAATTAAAAACTCAAAACTTTTAGAACCTGCTGAGTCAGCAGAGAAAGTCCAGTTTATTACTTTGATCAGTTCAGGTGTTTTTGTACAAAGCTCAACATTTGCTCAGACCCAGAATCCTGACTGCCTTTCATTGCCCGGTTTCTACATTAGTATGAATAATTACTGAGTTTTTACCCGGTTTCCCAGCCAGGTCTGGGGGCTGCATGGAGCCGCCGGCGGGTTCGCCTTCTCCGTTCCTCAAACTGGAGTCATCTGGTGGCAGAAAGGCAGAAGCGACTAAATATTCGCTCATTTTTAACTTTCATATGGTAAAATCCACCTGGTGCACATAAAATTAAACAAAATGCAAAGAATTAGCTTTATTTTCATTTTTTCTTTATGCCAAACCAAAAACAATCAGGAAACATTTAAAATGCTGAAATGCAGAGATTTGATGCGCCGTCCTTTCTAAAAGAAGGCTTCTTTATCATTTTAAAACCATTTATGTGGCAATCTTAGGTTGTTAAAACATAAATAGAAGAGGTGGAATCTGCTGGTTTCCAGAATAATCGGCCGGACTGGTTTTTCTGACTTTTTCCTGCACATGGAGTGAGCTACTCTGACATATTGAAGGATTTCTGTGAGGACCAATATTAATAGCATCCTGCCAGCGGGGCCCCTATGAGTGACTGCAGGGCGCGGCGTCGCACGAGGGGCTGCATGTGTCCTGCATCGCTCTGCTCCACCGTAACTTGAGGTCCCAGCATTCCTAGCAACCGCCATCCTCTCTACCTCTTTGGTCCCTCAATACCGCCACACGAACGGTGACTTCTGAGGAGGGCCGCTGTTTGAAGCGCCGCGGTGTGTGTGTGTGTGTGTGTGTGTGTGTGTGTGTGTGTGTGTGTGTGTGTGTGCACGCGTTTGTTTGTAATACCTTGTGGGGACCATTTTCCTGACACTGCGTTGTGGGGACCTGCTGCTCCTTGTGGGACCGAAGCCTTTGCCCCACCAGGGCAAACACTGTTTTTGGGTCAGATTTAGGACTAAGGTGTGAATTGAGTTTGGGTTAGGGTCAGGGTTGGGGTTAAGCTATAGAAATGAATGGAAGTCAATGGAAGCGAGCCCCTCCCCCTCAGGATCGACTGTACCCAGATCAGCCAGAGATCCTCCTCAGAGAAAACGATTCAGTTCACAGAGAAAACAGCAGAAATGATGACGATGTAAAAGTTCAATAATAAGATGTTAATGGATGAACGGTTGGACTTCAACATGTCTTCCAGCTCTGCAGACTCTTCCCAAACATTTGGTTGTTGGGCTACAACCTGACAGTTGGGTTTGAGGCTCAGCTTCGGGCAGAGCTGAGATTTCTTCCTCCTCTCAGCTGTTTTTAATAAACTTCTCATAAACTCTCAGTAATAGCATCCACATTCATCAGTACAACAAATGGTTGCTGGTTTTGCTTCAGTGAGAATTCGGAACAAACTCCAGAAATTTCGAAGTTGAGATGTTTCCTGCTGTTGGCAGCGCAGCTCGCCCGGCTCCAGGTTCAGTTTGTGGCATTTATCTCCAGATTTTAACGTTTTATTGGGGTTTTCCATCTTTCTGCTCTCGGTTTCTGCCTCGTTCCTGCGTCTTTCGCCTTGTTCTCTGTTGACCAGCTTCACGGTGCACTGCGTCTCACAGATTCACGGCCGCATGTGGAAGGCAGCGTGTTTGTGTAACCTCTCCTTCTATTTGCTTTCGGGTCTGTAGAGAGAAGCCAGAAATACGAGTCCCAGCTGTCCCGTTCACAGGAGTCCGTTTGGATCCAAAAAGGCTCTGGTTCCTCCAAGGTTTAACACAGACACACAGGATTTAGCTCTGGATATACGTGACTGCAAATGAAAAAGATGCACAAGCTTTTACCAGGATCAGAACCAGATCTGTGTGCAGTTCTGTCACCATAACAAAAATTTCTGGATAATAAATCATCCCAGAGGTTACAACAATAAACGATATTGTTGTTTTGGGGATATTTTCAAGTAACAATAATGTGCGATTCTCAAAAAAGATCAGAACTGGGTTGATCTTGTTGTGAAAAAGTCAGATTCATGTCGCATTCACCGTTTTCGTGCATGTAGCCAAAGATCCATCCATTCATGACTATTTAAGGTTTAAAGGAAACTTTAACAAAGACGATAAAAACCAAACCTGATTTTAAAAGTTTATTTTTTCTCAACAGAGACTTGACTCATGCTGGTTTTTATTTTGGGGTAATTGGTCCAGGTCTGATGAACTGCTGGCGTTCGGGGAGAATAAAGCGTTAAAATCTGAACTCCTGTGGCGGAGAGGTGGATGGCTCTTCTGGAAGCCATCGTCCAGCAGAGTAAACAGCATTTGTCCTTCAGCAGCGGCTCGGCCTGTCGGAGCAACGACCCCCTACCAAAACACACACTATCGTTATAACTCCATCATCCAATTACAGTGTGGAAACAATGAAAGCCGTTCTGTGTGGTTTCTGTTATTGTGGGATCTGGAAGGATCCAGAATGTTTCTGCGCTGCCAGACGACGCGGCGTTTCCTGCTTTCCTGCCCAGGTCCGTTCAGGAAGGCTTGGATCATCACACGGCGCGGCGCCGATAATCGGCCAGCGGCTCCGGCTGGACAATATGGCTGAAAACCGTATCACTACAGCCACGTTTCATATGAGTACATATTGATAATTATTGATTCGGGGTTTTTTTAGTATCTTTTTCTTCACACTGTTGTTTTTTTATTTTTAATTTTAAAAAGTTATCAAGCTCTCTTCCAAAACCTGAAACTGCTGCTGCGCAAGCTACGCAACAAGTTGTTGCTAGGTAACTGAAGTTAGGGGGGAACTTGAAACTCCTTGTTGCTAGGCACCCGAAGCATTAGTGAATCAGTGGATGCTATCAGCTAGTTAGCTCACATTGATAGTTTTTCCACTGCCTACATCTCCCAGAATGCTGGGCGGTTCTGGATTCACTGAATATTCTGAATATCCGATGAGACATCAGTGATACTGATCACGTAATTATATATTATTTATTTTCCAGCTGTAGCGCCACCAAACTGCTAAGCACAGATATGACGATAAATCAGCTGTTTTCTTGAAATGTCTATGTTCTCTATATCTATGGAAACCCCCTCTTCTTGCAAAAAGTTAAAAGAAACTGGGACTGACTGAATTTATCTCATTTAATGCTTTTACATCCAAACTAAAAGCTCCTGAGACAGATTCAATGACACGTACTTGTTTTTATAGCTTGACATTTTCTTTAACGGTGTTTTCCTGTGTTGTGTTTTGTTGCTGCCTGCTGGCCAGGACTCCCTCAGAGAAAAGGCTTTTCATCTATTTATCCTGGTGAAATAAAGGTCAAAAATAAAAACCTCCAAACCTGAGCTAGTAAACCTTACAGATCTATTGAATCAACCGTCACTTAAAGCTGAAGCTAATTTTACAACATGAATTTAAGACTTTTTCAACAAATTTAAGTTTGAAAACTATAAATATGAAATATGTTTGGGGATCCTGCTGTATGACAATCAACCTTAGCAAAAAAGAGACATTTTGAAAGTTTGTGAAGCTAAAGCTGCTAACATGGAGATCTGATTCACACAAGAAATGTTTTTTTTAACTTATTTTGCAGTTCTGGCTTAATTTCTGTCTTAACTTGGATTATTCTGTTTATCATGTCTGTCTGGGATGTAGAAATTTTCAAAATAAAAGAATCAGCAGAAAGTTTGGATTGTCAGAAAATCAAAAGGATGAAATTACCATAAAAACCGATTTAAAAACTGCTTTAAACATGTTTAAAGCAGCAAAAAAATCGCTCTGATTTTATGAAAAAATCAGAGCGATTTTAGGAAAAATGAGAAAAAGACGAGTAAATGTATCAGATTGCTCAAAAACGTTTTCCAGCTAATTTTCAACTTTTCAAACTCAAAAATTTGCAGTTTGAAAAAAAAAGTAAATAAAA
Organism: Poeciliopsis gracilis; assembly: GCA_911649635.1. Taxonomy (NCBI): domain Eukaryota; kingdom Metazoa; phylum Chordata; class Actinopteri; order Cyprinodontiformes; family Poeciliidae; genus Poeciliopsis; species Poeciliopsis gracilis. The sequence continues at coordinate 3,729,327 of CAJVRI010000557.1, forward strand.
TTCTGTTTTTTTCCCTCCGAAATTTTTTGACTTTACAAACTCAAAATCACATCTATTTTTATAAAATTTCTGAGATTAACCTCAAAGTCTTTTCTAGTAAATTTTGGACTTTTCCAACTATTTGGTGGAAATTTACTCCTTTGTTTTCTACCTACATCGGCAATAAAACAAAGTTCTCCTCATCAACATCACATGTTTCTGGCTTTCCATCTGATAATTTAACATTATTGTGCCTTTATGAGGAAGTATTGGGATTTTTAGAAGGAAATCTGGGGGCTAAATCCCCCTTAATCTCCAATCCAACAGATTTCCTTTCTGTAAACAATTACACAACATCTAAACAGCCTTCTCAATAAAAATGTAAACACCATCTGTTCCCAAACGAGCACCACATGGAAAAGTTCGCATTCCCCAAAGCCGTCAGGTTGTCCGGACGCGTGTTGGAGCGCGGTCCACATCTGGACCCCCGGGTCCCGCGGGCCGGCCCTCCCGCCGTATGGAAGCCATTACCGGCCGAGCCGCAGCGCAGACAGGCCGCCATTAGCGGCGTGAGGCAGGCGCTGGAAGCGGCAGAGAAAGGGCGAGAGGCCGGGATGTGACGGCCTCTGCGGGGTCAAGAGGCGGCGCTGGACTGGAAGCGCCCAGAGATTTACTGCGGATTTACCGACTGGACGTGTTAAAGAGGCGCGTCGGGCGATGACATCTTCCAGCTCCGCTTAAACATGAATCCGTCACACAGAAACAGTTTCCGAGTGAAAAATGCTCAACCTTTTAGTGGAACATGTGAGCTCATTAACACGTCTTACTTACACACACACACACACACACACACACACACACACACACACACACACACACACACACACACACACACACACACCTGCAGCCCCGCCCACCGCCCTGAGGAGCGCCAGGAAAACAACAAGCATTTACGAGGAGAACTTTACGATGCTATTTACAAATGTGATTACACGACGTGCCGTTCTGGGCTCCGGCTCTGAAATATGATGAACACACGGCAACGCGGGGCCCCGGGGCCGCTTCCAGCTTTCCGGCTTATTTGGTCAAGAAAACCGACAGAAAGAGCAAATCGGCCTGAAGCACGCACACGCGCTGAATCACTGATTACCCAGAGTTCCTCTCTGCTTCAAGGTGCGCAGGGATGTGAAAACCAGACGGTGCTTCACTCTGCAGTCACAGGAAAACACTTCACATTATATCAGCTTCAATTAACCATCTTTATATGAAACTAAAAGTGACTTCAGAGACTACTACATGCACTGATCCATGCAGCTGTTTATATTTAAAACTAAGAATTAATCTGCACTGATTATTATTAAGCTTATTTAATCTGCACTTCTGTCACAGCAGTGAAAGAATATTTCTAAGTTAAAGACAACTCTAAAGAGATCTGATTTTTTGGCTAAAGGCCCGACTGGCCGGGAATCGAACCTGCGACGGGACACAGGCCTCCAGGTGCAGGTTGTGCTTAACTTCTGCGCCACAATGTTTGTTCTTTTATTACAAATTATGTTCAGTTTTTCATTAAGTATTATGGACATTATTTTATTCATGTCAGAAAATTTAGCAAAGTTTTCACCAAAAAGACAGAAACTTGATTCATTTCCAACTTTTGAAAATCATTGCCTTCAAATAGACATTTGAATTTTCTAAATAAATATTGTGAAAAGTCAACAAACAAAACAATAAAGAGAAAAATATAATTGTGTTAACTCTTATAACTTCTGAAAAGCAAAAATAATTTTGTTCTTACATTTTCAAAGAAATAAAATCCTGTTGTGAACATTTCTAAAAGTCTCTATAAACCGAGACGACGATATTTAAACCAAACCTACTGACATTTAGAAATGTGAAGTTTAGAAGCAAGAACAGCTGAATAAAGCAGAGCTCTTTGATTCTGTCTGACTAACTGGCTTAATTAAATCATGTTCTACCCACACCGATTTAAGAAATCCTCAAAAGTGAAATGTTTGATGTGGAAAAGCGTCTAAATGTGGAAGTTTTCCCTGAATCGAGCCAGCTGCTGTGATTTCCACATGTTTCTCCAAACCAGACTCACTTCTAAGCAGCTGAATGCTTGGGAAACAAACAGGAGCCTCCTTTCAGCCAGCTGACCAGCACTGATCAGCAACAGCCAACAAATTCAAGATGGCCGCCATGGCTGTTGTGGAATAAAAAATGTAGCTAAATTACATGGATGTGATTGGTTTGAATCATAGTCTATATATTTTGAACTATAGAAATCATATACATTTTCTTAATTTCTTCTTTTCTGTTTCTGGTGGACATTTTTCAAAATGGCCGCCATGGTTGTACTGGGGAATATATGTTTGCACTAAAATCAGCTGTAGTTATTGTCAGTTGTGGGAGCAGCTTACCAAAAAGTTAAATTACTAACCACTATTTCACTAAACCAGAATCACTAGCGTTTCACTAACGCTAAGCTAACCACATAGAAAAGTAGAGGAAGCTGATGCTGAAAACATAAAAAGATTAGCAGAAGCTAAAGCTAACACACTAAACAAATAGGAAATGAGTGTAAATTAACACTAAATCGCTGAACACATTAGCAGAAGCTAAACATGTAATAATAATAGCAGAAGCTAACAGTAGCCATTGACACAACTGTTTCTCATCTTCTCCTCGCTGACGGCTGGTCTGACACTCGCCAGCATGAAGTCCTCACTGATACGAATCCAAAGTCAGAAATATGATGTGACATTTATTTTATCCAAGTCATGAAAAATGGGGAACATTTTATGACAATAACTGGTTCAATCGGCTGAAAAAGGCAGCCATGTTGAACTGATATTTCTGCGGTAACCAGCTCAGCGTTTTCAACAGAAACAGATCGGCACACGGCTGCAAAAACACAAGCAGTGTGATTAGATAAGCTGAGGGTTTTAACCCATAATCCCGTGTTTTCTCTCCGCTCTCAGGAAAAAACATGGAGCACTTGGTTAGTTCCTGCAGGGCAGCAGAACAGAGGCCCGTTTCACTCACAGACTAAACAAAAAACGTTTATGGGGAAACCTTTCTTCATGCAATCATTGCAACCAAAACAGAGAAAGAGAAATAAAGGGCGAAGCAGCTGAAAGCGAGCGACCGAGTGTGTGAATCCAAGTTTGAACAGAGCTTTGTATTTCCTGAATCCAAGCGGCACGCAGGTTTGATCCTCAGCCATGAATGGGCTTTATACGCTAATTACAGCCACCTGTGTGTGTGTGTGTGTGTGTGTGTGTGTGTGTGTGTGAGGGTGGAGGCTGACTGTACAGTCATGAACAAAAGCAACCTGCTGTTTTTACTCCGTACACACAGCCGCTTTTCCACAGGCTTTCGGGAAATGAATGATGCGGCGTCACACAGAGGAGGAAGATGAGAGTTTCTCTCCGTCCTGCTTCAGGTCGGGTTTTTACCAGGTATGAAGTTCGTCTCGCTGCAGCCAGGAATCCTTATAAGGTCATTTAAGAAAACCTGAGCGTGAATCAGGTTGAGTTCAAATCAGCAAATCTGATGACAGAAAACAGCACTTTATGCTCAAAAGCCTTTTCCTCTCAGAACGTCAAGCAAAGTACAGAAATCGGTAACTCTAGTAACACTCTTCAGTGTGGATAGCGTAACTGAATGAGGAGGACTGAAGGTCATCAGTGAGATGCTTAAAAAACTAAAATCAGGTTAACTAAGATGTGAAAAGCTATTTTAGCGGATGTTGTATTTATTGACATGTTTACAGTAATTAGTTCTGGCTGCAACATGGCGAGCGAGAGCTAAACTTTGTTGACAGGGTAAAGTAGAGCGGCTTCATTTCATCCTCTGACTGTCAGGATGGAAACACTGAGACTTTGCAGTCTGTTATGCTAACCATGCTAAGTGCTAAAGAGTTTAGAATATTTCATTTGTGTTTAAACTTATTAAAATATTTACAATCACTTCTTCCACCCTTTGATGCCTCTGATATATTAAATAAAGATGCTGAAATCAGAGTTTTACTGAAACTGGAGTCATAAATCTGATCTCTGCAGTTTGTCGCTTTATTGACCGGAAAAACTTTCTGCTGCTGGAGGAAACAGTTTCTGCAATATTTATAGTTTGTCTTCATGTTTGAGATGTTTGGCATCCAGTGGCAATTCTTGGACAAATTGTGTCCTAAATGAACCTTTTTAATATAAACCTATTAAATAAAATAGGCCTTTACTTGGCAGATATAATTTTGCAGGTGACCTAATGTAAAGCGCAAGTATTTGTTTTTTATTTTTAACTTGGAATAGTCAAATAATAGTCAACAGTAAAATTCCTGTAAAAAAGTGGATTTGTTCGGGTTGTGTGAACATCTGAATAAAAACATTTATTCCAATAATTCTGACGTCAGTCGGCCTCCATTTTGTGCCGCCACTTGTTACCATGGAGACACATTGGGACGTATCGATCCATTTGATAGACTGAAGAAGAAACTATTATTAACAGTTTGGATCAAATATTAATGCAGGATCAAAAGGTTGTTTTCTTTAAGCCACTGAAAGACGACGAAGCTCAGAGAAAAGGAAATTCTGATCCACGCCAGTAGATGGCAGTAATGTACATCTAAAGCCCAATGGTGAGATAATAACGCTTTATTTTTACTTTGTATTTTACAGGATAGATCAAAGATTGTAACAAATTATTGTGTCACTTTTGGGTTTCCTGATAGAAACAGAGAAATTAAACTTGTGGTTCGTTGCTGCAGCAGAAATCCAGATTCAACGCGCCGCATCTTCATGGTGCGTCAGAGACCCAGATCCATTTTACAGCTGCATTATCTCGGTACATTCCCGGGCCTGCGAGGTCTGGTCCGGTCCGGTCGGGTTTGAGGCCTGGACGTTCGGCAGGGCGGAGGGGGCGTGGCCAAAGAACGCGCCGACACTGAACTCTGGTCGCTCAGAAACCGCAGAATATCAATGACAAAATACACAGACAACAGGATGTCATCAGCTTTACGGGTCAAAGGTCACACAGCTGCATGAATGCTGCGTGTCTCTATGGATACATTTTGATTTATCTGCAGTGTTCAGCTGCAGGTGAGGTGCTGTGAGGCTAACGCCGCTAACAGGCTCCACACACGCTGCTAAAAAGACTTCATGTCGCGCAGCAAACATCTCACAGCACGACTCCACGATTTCCGCCGTGTTTCAGAGACTGTTGACTCACCCTGAGGATGTTTTCAACTGAGAAACGCCAGGAAATCATCTGTTAACCAGAATCAGGTGGTTTTCAGCTCGATTGGCGATTGAAGCTCATAAACTCAGGAATCCAACCTTTTCCCAATCAGTGGAAGCAGAACGCTTCGCGGGCCAGGTTCATAACACGGATCGGTGTGAAGGCTGCTGCTTCCTGGCTAGGGTGAAGTCAGACGAAGCAGAGAGGCGCAGGAAGCTGCAGCTAGCATGAGCAGCTCACTCAGGGCTGGAGAGCGCGAAGTTTATAGCAGCTAACGGGAAGGCTGAGGAAAGCCTGTTTAACATCTCAGGGGGAAGGAACAGAACATTAGAAATACAGAAACTCCTGATTTATTTCTGACAGCTAGGCTAGCAGTGCTAACAGCTAACTTAACAAGCTAAAGTGGTTTAAAATGTCACCTTTGTACTAAATTAGTCTTGATTTCAAACTGCAGAGCTCTCCATATGCAGGCTAAGATATCTGACCCACTTCAAATAGTTTTATTTCAAAAACCAAACAACCCCCAGATATTTATTTATTATTAGTCCATTTAAATGACTCTAAAATCCTCTCCCTCCATTTAATGTGACAGAATGTGAGACATCAGATTCCATGTCGCTGCTCTGAGTTGTGTTTCTACCTGCTGTGTAACTCTAGCTAACATCAAGGCTCCGGCTCACTTCGCTGAACTGACAAATCTCTCACATTCATCGCCACGCGCCGCCTTTGAAACACAAACCGCCGGCCTCGGCTCGCCACTTTCAACTCCCCATCATGGCTCCACGTACCAAATGATCCTCCGGTTAAATGTCTACTGATTAGCACCAGTTCAGTCCCCGTTTGACCCCGTTTGACCCCGTTCTCATCTGACGAGTTTCATTCATTTTTTGCAGCAGGAAGAAACTTTGTCGCAAAGTTTTTCTGCTTCGTTTCTCCAGCCTGTTGGTGTGAGCTCCTCATGTTTACTTGCTGCATGTCTGTGTTTGTCTCTGAGGTTCACAGGCGCGGCGCGGCGGCCATGCGGCGGCCACGGCGGCCATGCGGCGCGTCCCGCTCACAGACTCCCTTTGATGAATAACAATTTACAGCAAAGTGAAACAGCTCATCACACCGCGGAGCTGCGCCGCTTCAACCCAACTCAAACCATGTTTCTGAGGGAAACATGGCGGCTGCAGCTCACACACGCAGGTCGCAACATTACCGCGCAGTTCACACTCTGCAACATGCAACAAATTCACATCTGCTTTTTATTTACAGTTAGGCTGAAGCGATTAATCAGATTAATCAAAAATAATTATCAGGTAGTTTAGTGATCAAGTAATCGCTAACTTCAGTATCCAGACTGTAAAACTAATATAAAATAAAAGCTGAAACATCTCGAGCCACGACTCCCTTGGAATCTGTTTCCTTTACAAATATGAGCAAAACGTTGTCAATTTTTCACAACTTTTCACAAAAACAACTTGTGTTCACACTAAAAAGAAACCCAATTAAAATCCTCCACGTGAATAATCCTCCTACCACTTCCTGTCATGTGTTTCAGTGTTTCCACCAGTAGTAACTTCCTGTAGTTCATCACAACTGGTGTGATGCAAAAAAGACTTTCCGTTACTGATTTGTGAAATACAAACACTCTGAACAGCAAAACCTCTGCTCGGCCAATCAGAGCGCAGCTTCTTTCCGATTAGCCAATCAGAGCTCAGCTCCGGTCTGCTAAAATGGTTGCCAGCTGCTGTTCCCTCAGCAGCTTCCAGCCAACAAACGTTGCTCGTTTCTGCATCAGAGAAACAATCTGAAATGTTTCTGTTGGATGGAAAGCGGTGATCAGCTGATCCCACATGTTCGAAACCCACAGAGGAGTTTAGTAACTACATGGAGAAATGAAAAGTGTTAAAAAGAGAAATAAGACAGCAGTGTGTGTGTGTGTGTGTGTGTGTGTGTGGCGGGGGTTTCTGCACGTATATTGGTTTTCAGCAAGCTGTCACTCTGATCAAACTTCAGCCTGATAGCAGTCACCGCAAAACCATCGCTCTGTTTGCACAAGAAACTCACACACACACAGACACGCAGCCACACACACACACGCACACAGACACGCACAGACACATGCTTTACCCTGAAACACAGCAAAACATACCATGAATACACTTATGTGAAACATAACGCGCAGGAATGCAGCAACATTCTGCATGTGAGTACAAGCACACACACACACACACACACACACACACACACACACACACACACACACACACACACACACACACACCTGATGCTTCACAATAAGATGCTTTTAAAAACATTTTTTGTTTTAAATTAGACAAACGTGATGCTGCAGCATGGTGGTGGCAGCATTATGCTATGGGAAACCTGCTGGAGGCTGCAGAAGAGCTGAGACTGGTGGAGAACATTATGGATGGTGTAGGTCAGGGGGTCCAACGTGTGGTCTGAGGGCCATTGGTGGCCCCTACGCTGAATGTGTGCGGCCCTTTGCTGCGATGCAAATGTTGCCGTGTTCATATTGGGGTCACTGCAGATAGAAAATAAACTGGAATAAACGATTTAAAAACAATAGAAAAACTCAAACGTCTGAGCTTGAAAAACTAAAGAACTTTCAGATTTATATTTAACTTTTCTAGGAAAAGTTAAAGATAAACATTTTTGCATTTTTCAGAAAAACTCAGAAATGTTCTAGAAAAATAAACGTGGAAAGTTTCAGGCATGGAACATTTTCCAGTAATAATTCAGATGCTTTCAGATTCATCTCAGAACATTTCTGGAACGTTGGAAATTTCCATTTATGTTTTTTAATTTCTGAGATTAATCTCAAAATTTCTGAGTTGTCAGGTGGAAATGTGTAATTTTTCAGTGTATAATGGCTCTGATGCAGCCCAGCTGTTTGATCTTAACTGAGTTTCTAGTTTCTCAATCAGAAACTTTCAAAATAAGACATTTCTGCACCCAAATCTGCTTTTAATTAATTTGATCAATTTGGCTAAATACAGGAAACATCAAGGACAATCCTGATCTTATTGATCAGAAATTAGTTAATTCTTTTTGTTCCCACTAAAAAATTGCTTTTAAAAAAGTGAACTTGTTCTATAAGAATTTACTTTGTTTAAATAAAATGTTGCACTTATTAGTTGAGGACATTTTTTTCTTTTTGATTCAATGATTTTGGCCAAAGTGACAAACAGTTTGGACAGAGCAGGGTATGGTTTGGAAGGGCCTAGTCAAAGTTCAGACCTGAATCCTGCAGTAAAGTGGTGCTATGAGATGAGAGAGCAGTAGATGTTTCTGCAGAGTTCTGACTCAGAGCAGATTAATAGACATTTGCTGCATTTTTATTTCTTTTTAATGAATGAAAATGTTTTAAATCATCCAGTTTATAATTTAAACTGAGTTCAGATTTAAATTTGTTTTTGTAACGTGAGAAAAATGTGAAACAAAAGATCAGAAGAAGTGAATATTTCTGCAAAGGATTTCAGGGGAGAAAGTAATTGATCAAAACGTAGCTGACATATGGAGCAACAGTAGTGCCTTAAACAAAAAATAACGTTTTTATGAAACTCAGATCAGAACCTGCAGAAGATTCTGGACTTTTCATGCTCGACTGCCTCGTTGTGGAGGAGCGCAGCGAATGGGGAGAGACATGAAGAGACGACAGGACGGTGAGCGAAGAAGATGAGGATGAGGAAGATGAGGAAGATGAGGAGGAAGAGGAGGGGCGCTGTGTGCTGAAGGACCGGCCGTCGGCTTTGATGATGGAGCCGCAGCAAAACAAAAGTTTCTAAAACTTCAAAAGAGAACTTTCTGCTCTCTTCAAACATGTCTTCACTAATTGCTGGGCCCGGTTCTGCCCTCCGCCGCACCCGGGTCCATTCAGCAATGGGTGGGGGAGGGGAGAGCGTTACAGAGGGACAATGCAGCCGGCGGCGCCAGTGACAAATCCCAACCCGAATGAGAAACTCCTTCAGCGAGAATCCCTAACTTGGTGTGTTTAGTTTTTAAAGTTCACCACTTGCAGACATGAACACCAGAGCTGCGCTGGAGCGCGCTCGGTCGGCCGCTGCCTCCTCAGGTCTAACCCGGCTGACCCTAATGGCCCCCAAAGGGAGCAGCGCCCCCTGCTGGCTGCTCCCTCTGCAGCTTTTCTTCTGGACCAGCTTGAAACTTGAAAACTTATCCAGGATGACTGAACTTGATCTCAAGGGGCTTTAATAAAAAAGCAAGCCGCACTTTTCAGACGTTTTGAAAAGGCTCAATTAAAGCCTGGATGATGTTGCATTAAAAGTTGCTGTGTCTTGACTTTAGAGGTGGAAAATGGTGAAAGTCTGTCTGATGGTAGAAGTGGCTCCTCAGGTCTGTTGGGGTGAACTTCCTGTTGAGCGTGAGTCGGCACAGCGGCGCGCGGCACTGCGGCGCGGTGCGTGGCAAGCGGCGCGGTGGTGAAGCGGCGCGGTGGTGAAGCGGCGCGGCCTCCAGAGGACGGCCTGCTGACTGACAGATGGCTTCCAGCGAGCCGCGGGTATTTAAGAGCCATTAGGGTCTGCCAGAGCTCCACTTGCTATGCAATCCAGAAAACACACACACACACACACACACACACACACACACACACACACACACACACACACACACACACACACACACACACACACACACACACACAACACAGCCAGTGAAGCATGAAGGCAAACAGGAGGAAAAATGAGGAGCTGAAAGATGATGAGGCACAAAACTAAAAAACAAAATGAAAGACGAAGAAATCTGAAAAAAAAAACAAAAAACAAAAAACAAATGTGAAAAGAATCTGATGGTTTTCCAGAGATCACCTGTGTCAGGTAAGAATCGTTCCTTTGTTCAGCCGCAGCAACTTTCTACCTGCCGGGTTTTATTCTGGATCTGCAGACAACTGTGTGTGTGTGTGTGTGTGTGTGTGTGTGTGTGTGTGTGTGTGTGTGTGTGTGTGTGTGTTGTGAACAAAAAGACAAATATTTTCTTGTCCTTCTTGTTGATATGAAAAAGGAAAGAGATACACATCTGTGTGTTTATCAGCCAGAAAACAAGTCTGGAAACTTGACTCCGATTCTGTCTCTCCCATCTGGACCTCCATCATCACACACACACACACACACACACACACACACACACACACACACACACACACGCGCACACACACACACACACACACACACGTTTACATCCAGCGGCAACATGAAGCAGAGCTTCATATTCACACCCGCTCTAAATATTTACTATTATAAGACGAGAAAAATCTGAAAAGTGTGGCCTAGATTTGTGTTCATCTTTCTTTACTTTAATACCCCAAAATAAAAACGAGGCGGCTTAAGAATAAAGTCAGATTTTAATCAAAACAGGAAATATTTTCAAAAAGATCCAGTTTCAGAATTTTGGCTTAATTACAAGAATAAAGTCATAAAATTAGCAAAATGTTTCTCACTAAAATCCTTTCCAACCTTTGAGCAAAAACATTTGTCCCAGAATCGGAGAAGTGAACTTCAGACCCGGGACCAGGCAGGCTGTGGTCAGGCGCCCCCTACTGGCCCACAAGGTACCGCATGGAAGCAACAGTTAATTTGCCGAAACATGAGCTAACAGTTTGATGAGTTTAGTTAACTTACCAAACGATTGTGTTTAAAAATAATAATGGATAAGTGGGTTAAAGCTGGGAAAAACCGAAGAACCGGTGGAAAGAAAACAGGATCGTCGTTTACAAGAGATTTGATTCCTTTGAACGAGTCATTTAGTGGGAACTGTTTGTTTTTTACGACTGAGTGCTTATAATGCTCTGCTCACACGTCAACAGCTTTGTTTTTATTTAATCCAATTAAACTAAATACAATAGAGAAATAAAATAGCTAGAAATGGATGGATTATTGTTTTGGTTCCTCCGAAACTCCTTTCCTTCTGCTTCTAAATTACAAATCGCCCTAAAATGATGTGAATGCACTTGGTTAAAGAGCAACTTTCTTTATTTGCATTGGAGTAAAACTTTCATAATGTTTAAATAATTATAAAATGATTCTGACCTCCAGGTTCTCTGCACGCATTTTTCTACAATTAGCGAGACGCTGCAGAGCGAAACCTGAGCAGGCGGCCGGCGCTCGCATGAGAGGCTGAGTGACAGCGGCTTGTGTGTGTGTGTGTGTGTGTGTGTGTGTGGGTGTGTGTGTGTGTGTGAGATAAAACCCGAGGCCACCTCCACATCCTCTCAGTTGAGGTGAACATCTCAATTAAAGCCTGTAGAGCAGCAGAAGAACCAGGCCGGAACGCGGGCCTGACGCGCGGCGGGCGCGGCGGGCGCGGCGGGCGCGGCGCATTGGGCGCAGCCCGGCGGCGGGCGCGGCGCGGTGGTGGCGCAACCTGATCTGGCTGCTGGCAGGAAGACAGCTGCAGCTCCACACATGCAGAAGAAAACTGGCATAAAGAGGAACATGGTTTGCTTCCCACCAGCTCTCAAACAAAAGCAAAGCTAATTATTTAGCGAGCACAGAACGTTATGCTAACAGCATGCTAACCTGAGCTGTGTTACTTCTGGGTGTTAGCATGATTTAATGTTTTAATCTGTAGATCCCGGACTCAGGATCAAATGGTGCGAAACACATAATTCAGTTTACGTTCAGCTTATGGGCACAAAGAGAAATGATTGCTGCTCCTGGATTGGCTGCTTTGCAAACACTAGCCAATAGCATGCTAACTAGCATTGCCATTAGACGCCTCTTCTTCCCAAGCTGCTTTTCTTTCAAATATTTCATATATTCTCTACAGAAAAATGACAAAATTGGTGAATTTTCAACACATACCAAAGTAGGTCGATTCAAAAAACAGATAAATTGGTTTGTTCCTGGAATCGGATCCTTTTGCTCTCAATCAGTGAGAAACTTACTCACTGATTGTGTGAGTGACTTAAAGTGTTTCTTCATCTGATGGTCCAGTTCTACTGGATCCAGAACCATCTGCTCCACCTCCAGCTACTGAGGTTCTGACCCAAACCAGCCTGTTCCCCTCCTGGCCTGTGGGGGCGCTGCACCAAGAACCACTGAAGGAAACGACACAAAAACCTCTGAAGACGCTGAGAGCAACTTCCTGCTTCATCAGATGAAACAAGATGGAGGCGTCAGATTTTAGAGTTGGAGGATTTGTCTTTAATCTTTGGCAAAAAAAAAACTAATTTCCCCTGCTAATGCCAGTGTGTGTTTTTGTTGAATTTACCCAGAATGCCCTGCGCTGTTGTACGCTTCCTGCTTTTGGAGTGGTGACCCGGTGCACATTAACTGCCCCAAGTATTCTGAAGCAGAGTTAGTGAACTTGAATCTGTATCATAAAGAATTAAATGATCATTTAAGGTTATAAACTACAGATTTGAGACGTTTCAACCGTGTTGAGCTTTTAGCTTCATGAAACAACTGGGATTTGATGATTGTTGTGGTTTATAACCAGATTAACCAGTATGACCAATAAAAGCAAATAAGCAGATTTTTAATTTTCAACAGCTGTTGTTCTGATTAATGTTGGAGATGTTTTATGGGAACGGCGGCCATATTGGATCCTCACTGGGCCTCCAGATTGCTAGCATGTTTCCCTTTTAATTTTCCAACCCAAATGTTCCACATTAAGGGAGAACTCACTCATAAAGCTGCATCTTTAGGCCTACAACCAGCTCCAAGAAGGAAATTTGCTATTTACAGCTGTTTGCTAATTGCTGCTGGCTAGTCTGAAGGAGCTGAGTGAGGGGAGGAGCTGCAACTGAAGGCGGGGCAAGGTCCACCCAGGCGTTCAGTACCTGGATGGTTGTCATGGAGACTGAAGGATTTCTCAAACATGAAAAAGTCAAAGTGACGCTGCAGGTTTGGGAATAATTTATAATCAGATTTTTTATGAGGTACCGGCCCTTTGAAGACTGACGGGTGAAAGTCGTTTGGAAGTTTTTCGGCCATGTTGGTCAAAATGACAGACGATAAAAACTCGGGTCACGTCTTCATCTCTGCGGCTGTTTATGTCCAACAGGTGACAGATTGTTGTTTCTGTTGTGAATATTTCTGTTTAATTAAACCTGCTGCTTGTTTCAGGCTCCACCCACCGACACCAGCAGGGTGTGTGTGGGTGTGTGTGTGCGTGTGAATGAAAGGGACAGCGAACGAGGCTGTGGGGGGGTTGCAGTTGCCTGGATGACCTCAGCGGCAGCTGTTCCCCCCCCTCTGTGTGGCTTTGAAGTTCAGTTCAGCGCCGATGAAGCTTTGAATCACATACCGATTCTGATTACTGCCCTGCATGAAAGCAGATCATCTGCTGGCGCCGCGCCACCTCACCGCTCTCTGCTCCAAACGTTTACATCTACATCACCTCAATCATTCTGTCTCACTTTGAAACACAAAGTTCATCACACCGCCGTCGGGTCAAATAAAGCCTGGAGAACAGAGGAACGGCGGCCGAACGTCTTCCTGCCACAGCGTTTTCCTGCTGCGTTTGAAGCACCGCCGGAGATGCTTCGCTCTGATTCTGGGGGACGCTTCGCAGCTCTAATCTCTCTGCTGGCTGAAACCTGACACACACGCACACACACAGACACGCCCACTCACACACACGCCCACTCACACACACACACACACACACACACACACACACACACACACACACACACACACTGCGACGGTCCATGACACAATGTCCTTCTGCAGGTATTTTGTTTACATGGACGCGGGTTGAGGAAAGCGGCTATTTAAGGCAGCGACAGAAAAGAAAACACACCTGTGCTGGAGCTGTCGACACGGCAACGGGCCGGACTAGAACTCCACAGAACTACAGGGACGGGTCCAGGCTGTTAGCCAAAACATGCAATAGCCCCCAAATTGTGTTTGCTTAGCATCTTTACAGCATTAGCTTAGCCTCTTTACAGCGTTAGCTTAGCTTCCTTACATCATTAGCTTAGCGTCTTTGCAGCATTAGCTTAGCCTCTTTACACCTTAGCTTAGCTTCCTTACATCATTAGCTTAGCGTCTTTGCAGCATTAGCTTAGGCTCTTTACACCGTTAGCTTAACATCTTTACAGCGCTAGCTTAGCGTCTTTACAGCGTTTGCTTTGCCTCTTTACAGCTTTAGTAATCAATTAATTATGATCAATTAAAATAAACTCAATCATTTCCATTAGTATGATTTATTATTTTTCTGGATGATAAAAACCTTCAGAAATGATTTTTACTCTGTTGGTCAAAATGATGCAGGAATAAAGATGTAATTTTATGAGAATTCCAACAAAAACTTAAAATGAGAAATGTTGAGAAGTTATGCTTTGGTCTCGGCTTTAATATTTCATATAAATGTTTCATCTTTTAACGTCAGCATGAAGTTACATCAGATTCTGAAAACGTTTCTCATGAAAATGAATTTTTTCTGGTAAAGTTCTGTTTTTATTCTGCCAGTTTAAATATAAATTCTCGAAGCCTCTGTCACAAAATGCAAAGACAGGATGATAGAAACAAAATCCTCTCTTTGGAAAATATTTTTGGCATTTGTAATTTAATTTTTCAAGAAGAAAGCAAGAGCAAAAAAAATAGATTAAAATCATAAATCAGACTTGGTATGAAAAGATCTGAGGTTTTGTTTTCAAGATCACTGAGCTGTTTGGAGTCGCTGTGAAGCGCTGTCAGTGTACAGCATGGTGGTGGCAGCATCATGCTGTGAGTCAGAGATACTGGTGCTCAGACACAGAAAACAACAGACCAAATCTGCAGGATTCAGTAAATGTGAGGCAAAAAAAATAAATGTCAAAGAAAAGCAGAAACAAAAGGACGAGCTGCCGTTACTCAACAATAAAATGATTAAAACGTCTCAACAATCTCAGCGATTTTTTGATAAAACCGTAAAGCAGCTTCTCGATTTCATCTAAAATCATGACTGGCGTTGCACTCACCGATGACAATCAGCGTGTAGTTGATGTTGACGCTGCCAAAGCCGTTGGTGGCCTTGCAGACGTAGGTGCCGGCGTCCTCCGTCTCCACTTCCTTGATGCGCAGGCCGTGCTGCAGCACGCGGAACCGGGTCCAGCCGCTGTGGATGTGTCGGCCGTCTTTGGTCCACATCATGAGCGGTGGCGGGTCGCCCTCCACGGGGCACGCCAGCTTGGCGGTGCGACCGAGACGGACGCTCTGACGATGGGCCACCTTCCCCGCCACCCTGGGAGGACCTGCAGCAGAAGAAGAACAAAACATCAGCAGACGCTAACGCTAACGCTAACCACACATCCTCACCTGCTTTTGGCTCATCAAACTGCATTCATGCACAGATCGGTTGGAGGTTGAGTGCCTTGCTCATGAGCTGATCAATATGTGACAGCAGGACGCTGGAATCAAACCCTCAACTTTCCAACAGTCCCTCTGTGCCACCTGAGTTCAGTTCATTATGAAAATTAGTCTAAACAGCTTAGATTGTTATTACAGACGTTCAGATATTACAGTAAAAACACAAACTTCATTTTCAAACGGAGGATTTTCCCTTAATAAGTTATTGATTGTTTTTAAAGAAAAAGTTTTGTTATAATGCAGCAGCAGCCGGACTGGAGTGCAAAGGTGGGAGGAAACGAGGAGGGAGGAAGGGACGGAGGAAGGGAGGGAGGGAGGCGAGACGGAACCGGACCGGGCAGCCTGACCCGACACGGCAGCTTGGAACAATACCGAGGTCACCGGGGCAAAACAACGACACAAAAGACACCTGCAGGGAAATCCCAGTCCAGAACCAGAACTGACCCACTGGTCCGAACCCACTGCATCGTTTCTTGTTACATAAGCCACGCCCACTTCCCATTCTGACCAATCACAGAGCATCTGTGTGGCGCTGCATGGAAAACGAAGCTCAGGCATGGTGGAGGATCTGTCATGCTCTGGGCCAGTTTCCCTTGTGCTCTGTTAGAGTTTATGATGTCATACCAAAAATGATGTCATACCAAATATGATGTCATAAGCCAACAGAAAACTGGAGGCACTTCGTCCTGCAGACGGTGATTAAAGCTGAAAACTTGTTTTTTTTTTAGGATTTTTGGCTTTTTGGGAGAGCAGAGAAATCCTGAAGGTTTAAAGATCCAAACTTTCCTCCACTCCTTCAGTTGGCCGGTTCTGGAGCTGGTTCTGGATCTGGATCTGGAGCTGGTTCTGGATCTGGAGCTGGTTCTGGTTCTGGAGCTGGTTCTGGTTCTCAATCTGGTTCTGGATCTGGAGCTGGTTCTGGTTCTCAATCTGGTTCTGGATCTGGATCTGGTTCTGGTTCTGGAGCTGGTTCTGGATCTGGATCTGGTTCTGGTTCTGGTTCTGGATCTGGAGGCCCGGCCCAGTGTTGCTGTTGGCAGCAGGAGCAGACGGAGGGGAGAGCCGAGGAATGCTTTTGATGGAAAGGAGCTAACAGCAGGACATAGCTGGGATGGAGGCCGAAGGTGTGTGTGTGTGTGTGTGTGTGTGTGTGTGTGTGTGTATCATTATTACACTGATCTGAAATACTTTGAAGAAGGTTCTGAGTTTCTGTTGAGATTTTTGTTTAGGGCTGAAAAACGATTAATTGTGATTAATTGATTATTAAAATAATTGTCAACCGATTTATCCATCAATTGATCGATCACTGAAGCAAACAGAATTTTCTGGAAGAGCACAGAGGGGCAATCCATCCAAGTATTAATCAGTGTTTAATACTTCTAGCTGCAGATGCAAAAGAAATGCCATGTCACTGAAACTTGGTCAATGAAATGTTTGTTTTCCAACTAAATTATTTGTTTATTTACATTTTGAATGTGCTTCTAATATTGCATAAAGAAGGCTTACGAGGTTGAATGAAAACCAGCGAATGTGCCAGACTTTCTTGTCCGGTTTGCAGATTAATCGTCAGAAAAATCTTTCATTTATCAGAACAGATTGTCAAAATAATTGACTTAGCCTCCTGGCTGCAATCCCGATGTTTATTAAATCGTCCCTTGAATAAAGAGAAACTTGCAGCAGTTTCAGTTTGGGGTGTTTCCGTTCACTGAGCGGTTCGGCTTCATCTTCAGAACCAGCAAGACGCCCGCCTGCTGCGGCGCCCGCCTGCTGCAGCACCATCGTCAGGCCGAGACGCCCGCCTGCTGCGGCGCCCGCCTGCTGCGGCGCCCGCCTGCTGCGGCACCACCCTCAGGCCGACTCCAACACTTTGTAACTCTGACCTCTCACTTCCAGTCCGTCAGCAGGTCAAAGGCTGCTTGTTCCTCCCACCTGACAGTTTTCACTGGACCTGTGGCTGCAACACACACACACACACACACACACACACACACACACACACACAGAAACACACACACACACACACACACACACACACACACACAAAACACACACACACACACAACACACACACACACAGAAACACACACACACACCTACACACACACACACAGAAACACACACACACACCTACACACACAAACACACACACACACACTTGTCTCGCTTTCTCTCTTGCTTCTCAAACACTCTGAAAAGAAAAATACACAGCGGCCAGAAAAACTTGGAGGAATCTGCTGAGTGGCTGGTTCTGCAACCCGACCCGTACAGCCGGGACCGCTCGGTTCTGAGAACTCTCACCGACACGCGAACCCTGATCACCATGTTTCAGGAAAACACTGGGTGGGGAACGAGAATGTTCTCTGAGCTCTTCTTCTGCAGCCGCTGTAATTGCTGGTTTTATTGTTTGACGTTTCTTTTCTTCTCTCTGCTGCACCTGCCGACGTCTGAGAACAATCGGAGCCCGACCCGACCCAGACCCGACCCGAACTGAACCAGACCCGAACTGAACCAGACCCGAACTGAACCAAACCCGACCCGACCCGAACCCGAACTGAACCAGACCCAAACCAGACCCGAACCCGACCCAAACGACTCGCTCGCTTCTCAAATTAAAAGCACAGAATAACTTCCCGATTGAAGTTTCTCCAGAAAAATTGGTTCATTTTCAAAGTTTTAGTTTTAATGACACATCAAGTTTAAGGTGGTATGAAATCTGAGCTTCTGTTTACGCTGCAAAAACCACAAAATCTCACCAAATAATTTTGGTTATTTTTTAGTGCAAAGTCTTATTAAACTTGAAATAAGACAAAATTAACTTAAAGTAACATTTCTGAAACTGGAGCAGCTTTAAGTGAATAATCTCTTAATTTTGAATCAAAAGCTCTAGTTCTGTTGGCAGATTATTTCACTTTTTCTGATGATTTTTTATAGGTTTTTTTTCATTATTTCATTAAGATTTTATGTTTAAAAATTTCTTATTTTGTCTTTTTGTCTATCAGTTTATATAGAGATATTATTTCTTTTCATTTTATTTGTATTTTTAGTTTTTATTTTGTTTAAAAATTATTTACTTTTTTTCCTTCGTCTCTAGAAGTATTTTTATGCATCTTATGTTTTATTTTGAAAAACCAAATAATTTCTTTTATTTTAATTTTAGACTAAGAATTTTCTAAATTAAATTTATTTTCATGGAATAGGAATTTTTCCTTTTTACTTTATTTTTATAGGAATTCTGATTTTTTTTTTATTGTCGTTGTTTATTAGGATTTCATTCCTTTTTCTTTTTTTACAAGTTTTTTTTTCTTTTCTTTTATCTTAATTCGCAGTGAGAAATTATTTTCGTATTTTTTATATTTTTGCATTGCCATTGTGAGAAATGTATTTGTTTTCATTTGTCTTTATTATTTTTTTTATTCTTAATTTCCTCTGTTCTATTTATATTGTAGCAATTTTAAATCATTCTTACTTTTCTAAACAGGCTGCTATGAAGGATTTATTCCTGTTTAGTTTATTATTCGGCCTGGACGCCAAATAAACGTTTATTTCTTTTTGCAATATCTTGGAACACTTACAGAAATAAATGTTTCAGAAAGAAAATTTTTTTTTTTCCAACTTCTAAAAATCCTGACACTGATTAAGGAAAAAACTGGAAACAAAGTTGCAGAAACCGAATCAAAGCGTCTGAAGCTGAACTGGTTTTAGCTTCAATAGCTAGCTTCAATAGCTAGCTTCAATAGCTAGCTTCAATAGCTAGCTTCAATAGCTAGCTTCAATAGCTAGCTTCAATAGCTAGCTAATGGACTAGCACTGCTAGCATGCTGCTTAACAAACATGCTGCTGTCCGCAGCGACCCAGCCGCCTCAGATCCGGCTGCATGTGCAGCAGCAGGTGCTGAGGAAACCTGAGCCGGGTCAGATTGGGTTTTCAGTCACCAGCTGTGGATCCGTCTCAGCAGGAACCCACTGAACCACACACCACTGGGTTCTGTGGTTCCACTGGTTTCCAGTCAAAATGACCACAGCAGAGACCGTTACTCATTAACACTGATAAAACACACACACACACACACACACACACACACACACACACACACACACACACACACACACACACACACACACACACACACACACACACACGGGGGGATATTTGGTGTTTGGGAGTCACTGATACTCCCAAATGAGGAGGAAGTGACCCAATCATCGTTTTCAGGGGAATATTTAACTGCAACACCGCCACATGCATGAGGCGGAGTATGGAGACGCCCATTCTAATGTTTTTATTTTTTTATTTTGTAGCTTTAATAAAACATATTTGTTGAAATTGTGGCAGTTTAGTATCAGAATGAAAATCTGAGAAATCTGATTCCTTTAAAGGATAACCAGAAACAACCAATCAGAGCAGGAGGCGGGTCCTTCGTGCTCTGCTGCAGCTAGCGTAGCATGGTTAAATGCTCAGGCTAGTTAGCATAGCCACTGAGGGCAGTGGATAAATGGTTTTTCTGTAAGTCGTTTCTCTACCATTGTCACGTTTAGCGGCATGTTCACAAGAAACCCTGAATATAAATCAATAAAATGCTGTAAAAGCCATTTTGATTTTTACTTCAGGATTAGATTTTCTTCCTAATATATTTCTGGTGATTCCCACCAGAGGAAACTGGGAATTTGTTCACATTTCTTCCAGTTGAGTTTAGTAGGATATGATTAACTTTTAGTGTTAAAGCTTAAAGAAAGAAGTTCCAGGATTATTTTATTTCACCTATTTGAATAATTCATCAGAAATCTACTTTATCAGCCTCTGTGTACAAATATTTGTACCTGAAGCTGATGCATTTTTAATTTAATTGATTTGAAACGTTTCCTCTTGAACTGATGCTGAGAAAAAATTCAAACCTGAAACAAAAATAAAATCTGTGTCGATCCTCATCCTCCTGTACTTCCTCCTCCTCCACTGGTTTTCTGGTTCACTGGGTGGGGAGTCAAACATTCCAGGCATGCACACACACACACACACACACAAACATACACACATACACACACACACAAACATACACACATACACACATGTGCACATGCACACACACATACACGCGTACACGTGCCCCCCTCCCACATTCCACACCAATCTTCAGCCGTGACTAAGTCCATTTGTTCAGCTCTGGTCACTGTCTTAGTCTCCTCTGTGTGTGTGTGTGTGTGTGTGTGTGTGTGTGTGTGTGTGTGTCCGTGCGTGTGTGTGTGTGCGTGTGTGTGACATGCTAATCCAGACCTCATTTAATCTCAAATATCTCCCAATGAAGAAGCAGGGAAATCCTCCATAAATGTGTCCTTTCTGCTATGCTAACGCTAAACCACTAAATAAATTAAAATATTACCAGAAGCTAACACTAAAACACTAGCCAGACAAGAAACTGTCTAAAGATAATGCTAAAGCAATAAACATAGCACTTATTATAAAAAATAATGCTAAACCCCATTAATAAAAATCAGGAGACGCTAATACTAAATCATAAAAAGATTAGCAGAAGCTAACGCTAACCATTCTGGTCTCAGACGCACTAACAGCAACGTCTTCGGTTTCCAATTCTGTTGAACTTCATCACTCTAAAGAGGAAAACATGTTAATTTATTGGGGATCATTTTACACCAGTAACTGACTTAAAAAGCTCAAAACGGCGGCCATCTTGAGAAATGTCAGTCATCCTGAAATTCAAGTGGCTGATGGGAAATATGAAAAACCTCCAACCTGAGTGGTTAGCATGCTAATGTTTGTTTGTTTCTACATATTATTTACAGGAAAGCAGCTGAATAACAACCAATCAGCTTCAGGCTCAGGTATGGTAGGAACTTCCTGTCAGTTTTCTTCATTTCCTGTCATCGGCGTCTCTGAGCCTGAATGAGGCGACAGCCGCTCCTCTATCTCATGCTAACAGAAACTTGGAAACAGATCTGACCTGAGTGATCTTGTTTATCGCTCCTGGACGGCCGTTTGAGGCTGGAAACTGACGGAAATAACCGAGGAATCAACCTTCAGTTATTCCAGTAAACATTTCTACTCCAACTCTGCAAAAACACAAAAGTATTTCTGGTCGGATTTCTACTGCAAATATCTTCTTACACTAATATAGAAATAATAATTTACTTAAAATAAGCTCCTTTATCTGGCAGAAAAGTTCTTAAGTTATGTTTTCAAGTGCACTGAGAATGAGACCAAAACCACCTGGTAATATTTAGTGTTTTTGCAGGGAGTCCTGTTTATATAACACAGTCAGCAGTAAAATGCTCCTCAGAGTATTCAGAAATGTGTTCCAGTGATTTATTGAACTACACCGTCTGGCCACTAGGTAGCGCTGTTGAGACTCTTCAGTGCAGAAGCTGCTACTAAGAGAAGAAGACTCGCTGCCTTTAGAAAAGAAGTCAGAGACAGACTGCTAGAGAGTGAGAGAGAGCAAGACTTCCAGCAAATAACAGACACTCAATAAGAATTTCAGTGTCTGACGAGAAACGAGACTTTAAATTAACATGCGAGTCCATGATTGATTGATTGATTGACAGACAGATGGATAGATGACCAGTGAATACATTACACAGTTAATACAGAAACTACAGTTTTACATGAAACTCACTTCCTCATTGGGTGACATCATGGAAGCTCAACCAATCAGAGAAGAGATCTATCTGATCCAGTTTAAACGATGGTTTCTCCTCTGAAACTGGATCAATTCAAACTCTTCTCAAGATTTCTGTCCCCTGCAGCTGAGCGGTTAAATCCCCGAGAGCATTAGCAGAGACCTTTAGCAGAGAGTATTAGCCGAAAGCATTAGCCTTGTAAGTAGCGTTGCTCATTACATGCAGAGAAAAGGTCTGTTGTGTCCCAGCGTGACGACGGTGCCAGCATAACACGGGGATTACTCTGATAATCAGGACGCTGAGCCGGCGGTCAGAAGGGTCGAGCAGCAGGAATGGTTAACGCAGCTTACTGGCCTGCTGGCCTTCCAGCTAGACGTTAGCATAGCGAGGGATTAGCGTCCCCCGCTTTCACTGGAGACCGGACCCGGTATCTCTTTTATAGTCTTTTACAGATCTGTTCAATGCTTTGGGAAAAATGCCAGAAATGTCGGCCAGTTCGTTCCGCTGTTGCTTTTCGATTTATTTACAATAATCGAGTCAGAGCGAGACTTCATAGCGTCCGATTAGCCTCCGATAGCCTCCGATTAGCGTCCGATTAGCCTCCGATAGCCTCCGATTAGCGTCCGATTAGCCTCCGACTAGCGTCCGATTAGCGTCCGATTAGCCTCCGACTAGCGTCCGATAGCCTCGGCTACTCAGACGGGGATCATTTCATAAAGTCAGGAAATCAGACCGTTTCACACCCAAAAAGCTTCTTCACATCGGGGAAAATTAGAAAATTAAAATCACACATTTCTTCATAAATCAGGTTTTCTTAAAAATACATTACAAACGATAGAAAATATTTTTGAAAGACTGTTTTTTCATCATTTTGAACTACAGAAATCCAGTTTCTATGTTCAAAGTGGTTTAAAAAATTGGACCAATAGACCGACGGACCGATGTCGGTCCGTTTGTTCTCCTCATGATGAGACTCCTATGAATCTCAGGTTTGGTTCTGAAAAACACTAAATGGAAAAATGCATCGGAATATTCTGAGCATGTCGGGGCGAAGAAACGTGATCCGGATGAATTACAAACAGCAGGAATTACCTTCAAACCTCGTTTAATGACTGGAGATGGATGTTTGAAATCTGTAATAAAATCCATGTTAAGGATTAAATGTGCTGCAGGTTGATAAAATGGAGGAGCGACACTGTAAAAACACAAAATCTTACCAAGTATTCATGTCTAGTTTCTTCGTATGGAGAGGAATTGGTGCCAATATTATTTTAAGCAACGAACACATGGAAAGAAACACATTTTAACGATGAAACTTTACACATTTTTTGTTTAAAAACAATATACTTTTAATATTTTACAATGTTTGGGCAGTACTTGATCCTCATTTATGCAGTTTGCCATTTTTTACAATTTTATTTTTTCTAATTATTCGTTTAGATTTTTTTTTTTTTTCAGATTTCAGTTTTAAATAATTCAAAAAACTTTTTAAGGTCTTACTACTGGATTTTTATTTTTTAAACTGCATTTTCCTGATTCCGTTTCACATTTCCGGGGGCGGGACTTCCTCTCCAGTCCCAGCCACCAGATGCATTTCTATTGGTCATTTCTAATTCAAACTTTTTGAACATGTTCTTTGCTCTAAAAATGTTGGAATAAATTTCTCTCCTTACTATTGCAAACATCTTAGTACACTTCAAATCAAACAAGACTTACTTAAAAGCAACTTTTCAGCAAAATATAGGAGTTAATTTTGAGTCAATAATTTGTTAATATTGATTTTAGTGATGATGGGTTTAACCAATGCGAGAAAAGAAAGTTTTCAGCAGCCGGTCTGATAACGTCTCTGGATGGAGGAGGTTTCTCAGAGGTTAAAGTCATCGTTATCTCCTCCGCTGCTTTTCTTCCTGCTGTGCAAACATCGGCGGCCGGGCGGCCCCCCGCAGAGCCAGACGGACCCTGACGGACCCATTAGTGAAGCAAACAGTGACTCTGCCTGAACAGCTCTAATAGGACACAGCGTTAGCAGAGCCGTAAAACTGTGATGGCGGCAGTAAAACAGAACCGTCTGGTTCTGACCCACCAGGACATCCGACAGCATGAAGACGGACCGCTCCGTCCCACGCCGCGCCCCGTTCAGGGCGGCCATATTGGGCCCAGACTCCAGGATTCAACAAGTCGAGCCGGATTCGACTGAAGCCTCAATTTTAGACCCGGGTCCAGTGAAACAGAACCAATCAGAGACCGCCTGGACCTGACCCAACCCGCTGAATGGAGGAGCTGTCTGTTAGCTAAAATGACCTCTGACCCATGAGGGCAGCAGCAGAGCGACACCTCCGGCGTGTCGGAGGGAATTTATAGCAGCAGACGTTTCCTGACGTTCCCGGCTCGTCTGCTGCTCGCTCGCCGAGTCGACATGTCCTCCACTGTCAGCCAGACAGAAAACTAAACTGTCCAATTCATCAATCAATAACTAATCATCTGACTGAGATGTGGATCAGAGAGATTTAAATCTGGGCTTCAAAGAGATCAACGTCTTTATTTGGGTTTTTCTGAACCGATCTGTACCGATCGATTCAGATCAGATCTGAATCTGTGGAGCTCAGTCTTTGTGGCTCTAGTGTCCCTAAAGGGACCGTCGGGTCAGGAGAGCGGGGAAAACATGCGGCAAATATCGTCGGGTCCGGGAATCGAACCCACGACGGCCGCGCTGTCCCCTGCGCCACCACAGCACTCCCTCAGTAACTATTTTAAAAACAAAATCATAATTTTATTGTGAAATAAAAATATTTGGAATATTTGGCAACATTTCCATCAGCTTTAGTATTTTAGCAACAATAATTATACATCATGTGTGAGAAATAAGAGCCGCTAGAGTTCAGCCGGCTGCTGCTGCTTCTGATGAGCAGAAGCAGAAACAGAGAAACCACTGGAATCAGTTTCACTACAAAACTCATTTTTCAAAATACATTTTCTAAATTTCTAACTTTTAGTTTGGCTTCATAAATTAAACTCGATTGGACTCGCTGATCCTGAACGCAACGTTAAATACAAACCAAAGAAGCAAAAATCTGCAGGAATCTGTTGGTTTTGATTCATTTTTCTCCATATTTTCTTTATCAGCAAAGATAAACAACAGACAACACAGATTTAGATCAGAACAGAGTGAAAGAATAAAACAGAAATAAAAACCAACATGAGAAATCAGAAACGGCTGAAATCTATCAGCACATAAACTGAGATGCACAATTTGTGCTGCCTTCAGTTTCAGATTCTTGAACAAAACATTTCTCAAAAGTCCGCCTGGCGCTCCGCCTGATGCCTAACGCTCTGCCTGACGCTCTGCCTGATGCTCCGCCTGACGCTCTGCCTGACGCTCTGCCTGACGCTCCGCCTGATGCCTGACGCTCTGCCTGATGCTCCGCCTGACGCTCTGCCTGACGCTCTGCTTGACGCTCTGCCTGTCGCTCCGCCTGACGCTGTTTTTCTCTGTTTCAGCTGCAAATCATGCAGGAAGCATAAAACCAAACCAAACAGCAGCTATCTGCTTGCCAATTCCTGCTGCCTAGTCTGAAGAAGCTGAGTGGGGGAGGAGTTGCGCCTTGAAGGCGGGGCTAGGTCCACCCAGACGTTTAGCGGGTGAATGGTTGCCATGGAGACTAAATAATTTCTCAAACATGAAAGAATAAAAGCAAACCTCCAGGTTTGTTTTTGATGAGGGAAAAACTTTATAATATGATGGAAATCTGACATTTTAAACGTCTACATGCTCCCTCTTAGTCAGCATAACTACGCAGACTGTCTGTCTTCCCAGTGAAGTGTCTTTGTGTTCATGTCCTGCGACGGACTCACCTCTAGCCGCCGATGACATCATGATCACCTCCAGCAGCAGCAGACCGGTCCACAGAACCTCCATTTTGGTTTTACGGAGAAGCGGCAAGGTCAGGTGACCTGGACAGCAGGAAGAGGCAGAAGTTCATACTGATGCAGAGAAACAACTTCCTGAGGTCATCTTTCGTGTTGACCTCCAGACTTTGACCCAAACTCAGAGAAGCGGAGCTAAAACGTCCAGAGCCACAGAGATTTACAAACTGAACCAGGTAAAACATTCACACTGTTCCTCTGCAGCACGTTACTGTAAAAACCTACCAGGTCTGAATGTAGTCATCAACACTATGTTGGGTTAGCACAGCAAGCTAACCCCTCAGTTCGATGTTTTCTATGCATGACAGACATTTAGCCAGCCGCCATTTTTTTTTTTTTCCTTCCTCCGAAGAGGTTTTGCGGCGCTAGTGGCTCGTATTTTTTACAGTAGGCAGACAGGAAAGAGGGCAAGGAGAGGGGGGAAGAGATGCGGCAAAGGTCGCCGGGACCGGGAGTCGAACCCGCGACGGCCGCGTCGAGGACCGAGGCCTCCAAACGTGGGACGTGCTAACCCCTG
Source organism: Poeciliopsis gracilis (assembly GCA_911649635.1). Classification (NCBI taxonomy): domain Eukaryota; kingdom Metazoa; phylum Chordata; class Actinopteri; order Cyprinodontiformes; family Poeciliidae; genus Poeciliopsis; species Poeciliopsis gracilis. The sequence continues at coordinate 3,755,933 of CAJVRI010000557.1, forward strand.
CGCCACCACAGCACGCCCCCAGCCGCCATTTTTAACCAATTATTGCCAGAAAATGTTCCTCATTTTCATGAGACGGATGAATTTTATGTGACATCAAATGTTTATCGTGTGTTAATACGACGTTACAGTAATAATAAGAATCTTTGCTGTTAGCGAGTTTCACACACGGAGATGAGAGACTTCCTGGTTAGCGTTAGCTTCTGCTAATTATTTTAAGGTGTTTATTATTTGTTTCTGCTCATTTCTTTATGTGTTTTAAGGTTTAATGTGACGGTATAGCGTTAGGGTTTTTTTCATGTTTACTGGTTTTATTTTTATGTACTTTTTGTACAGTTGTGTAATTTTTTAATGTGTTTATCGGTTTATTATTTGCTTCTGCTAATTTTTTACATGTCTAGCGGTTAAACGTTAGCTTCTGCTCTTATCTTTAAGTTTTAGCAGCTTAGCATTAGCAGAGCTAACATTATTGCTATTGAATAACATCAGTAACTTGGGAGGAACATTGTTTTGTTATGGAGTCACGTTCTGAGCTTTTTTAGCAAAACTTGTATCAAAATGTTCTTTAGAACAAAATCATCCCTTTCATAATTTTCTTTGTTTGTTGGAAACAGATTTCCTGGATCCTGTGAAAAGAAGCTGACATGTTTGATTCTTGCAGCTTTAAATCATTTTTGTAAAGCAGCAGACTGCAGGCTAGTGCAGCTAATAAACAGATAGAATCAGAATATATTCAACAAACAATAAATTATGAACAATAAACATATTTCCTGATGAACAACTAAATGTTTTCTGTATAGCTAAATTTTACTGCATAACTGTAATAAAATACATTTTGTCCACCCACCGTTTTAAATAAATAAAATCAGTTGTGTCATGTTTTAGCTTCTTCTTGGTGTGACAGTAAAAGTATAAAGAGCAAAAGCTTCAGAAGTGAAAGGTTTTAAAAGTCCCGGTCAGAAGAAGCTGATGGGTTTATTACTGGGATAAATGGCCCAGATGTTCTGGAAGTAGCAGATTTATCCCGTCCACATGGATCTCCTTACAGCAGACACTTTTAATCTTTATGCAACATAAATTCTCACCCATAACTTGGAGGAGATCCGGTTCCAGCCTGCTGTCCACTGTTACTGTCCACCGGGACTAAATTAACGTTTACATTATAGTTTCTTTATTGCTCTGACAGATTGTAGATGTCTGCCCTTAGGTGTCCGGGAAACTTTTCACATGAGAATTTAATTAGGACAAATGTGAACAATCTTCATTTACAATAAACAAGGTGGGTTTCATGGAGATCATACACAAAAATGAGGTTTAATCTGCTTAATATGAGTAAAATAAAGCCAGACTTACTGTAAATTTATCCGAGCAGAGCAGAAAGTTTGACCTCCAACAAATGAAAAACCCAATCAGGTTTCCAGATGGAAAAGATGCAGAAAGTGTCTCCAGCAGCCAACATGTGGACTTCCTCAGTGACAGTCCGAGCGGAACCCGCTCACAGAACCAGAACGGAACCAGAACGGAACCGAACTCCTCATGAATCCACAACCAAACGGCCGAACCGAGAGTCCAAACCGCCTCCAGCAGATCCGCACCGTCCAAATTTCAGCCGCAGGCGAGAAAACAAAAGTCCGTGGAGAGACCCGCCTCAGCCCGGAACTTTCCGCCAATCAGAGAGCGGCTCAATCAGCGAGCCGGCCAATCAGAGAGCAGGAAGGTGGAGGACGAATTTGGAGCGGTTCGGGAAGAAAAATGAACTAAAACTAATAAATTCGATGCGAGTTCTGCAGCGGGAACACTTCAATCAGGACTTATTAAAGGGGCATTCTGTCATAATGTAAGGTCATTCATTACAATTATTATTATTATTATTGATGAGCTGAAATAAGAAAAAACCTTTAACTTCTGTGGAAATTAATGCCATTTAGTGGGTTTAATTATTATGTTATGCTTAATTATTGGTGTTATTTGACACTGAAAATTAATTCTATAATTATTTTTCCCATCTTTATCATTAATAATTTTAAATACCTTTACATTTTCCATACTTTTAATACTTTATACTTTCAATTTTCCGATAGATAAATGACAGTTTTCTACTGTTTTTTCTTTTACTGCTTTTTTATTGCAGTAATTTTAAAATCTTAAATGTGGTTTCATTGGAAGTGAGCAGAAATTCAAAGATAAGAGAAATAAAGGCTTAAAATTATTTCTTCTTTCTTTCTATGGAAAAAGCGCAGGTGACACAGAGCTACGCTGCCACCTGGCGGTGCTAAGTAGCTACTACAAGCCGTGCAGCCACAACGTCCCTTGTTTTATGTGGAAGTAAATATAAATATCACAAAATTCCTTATTTTTTCATCCAAATAATTTAATTTCAAACTGAAACTAATCAATTAGTATGAATTTAGGTTCATTTTGAAATGTTTGGTTCATAAATTTGCAGTTTTCTTTATAGAATAATGATAATGATAAGGTATTAAAAGACAAGCATCTTAATAAATCTTTTTGGATTAAAAAAATTAAATAGAAACTTTTTTCTATTACATTTAATTTAATTTAATTAGAATTATTGGAATATTTATGTAAAAATTAACAACATTTTTAATAATCTCATTTTGGATCCTTAATACATTTGGATTTAATTAAATTGATTTCATGCAACAAATTAATAAAAAATAAAGTAGGTTTATTGATCAAAACATATTTTCAATGGAGATTGTGATTAAACTGACCCAGAACATCTAGTGACTGTTTGACCTTTGGCCTAACATATTCAGGAAAAGAAAAGTAACCAAGTGATGCTTCAGATATAATAATGAATTCAGATTTTCAGTGTATTTACAAAAAATAAAGTAAAATTCCACATCAGAAAAACATCTTAAAAACCAGTATTCATTTATTTTCTCATTAAGTTGGAAATTACCTGCTTTAATTTTAGAAACAAGAATCATCCTCTTTTTGCAGGAAGATGTTTCTTCTATAAAAATAAGTTTAAAAATACCTCAGTAGATATTTATCAAGAATTATAACCAGTTTTTAATAAGGTTTGGGGAAGTTTTTCAACTCTAAATGGGTTTTATTTACAGTTGGAGCCCAGATATTTACAGATTTATTTTCTCATTGTCTGAAGTTAAATCAAACCACATTCCTCCTTTTTTATCTCAGTTAGAATTACCAAAATTATTTCTGTTTGATTTTTTAGTTTAGGAAAGAAATTTTGTAACTTTTCTTAAATTAAAACACTTATTTGGGATAAAAATTAAAAATTAAAAATTAAAAACCCCGAAAAAATGGCGCATTGGATTCAAGTCAATCTCCACTTCCACCACCAGATGGCAGCAGAGGACCGCAGTAAATGGCTGCTGAAAATACTGAATATTTTTGTTCTAATTCTGTTTAATTAAACTCTAATTATGCTACAGGAGGCAAAACTCCCACTTTTTAAGACTCTTTTTAAAGGAATTTATTAGGATTTTATGGACAGAAAATAGAACAAACTCACAAAGTAGAAAAAATAGAAATGTTTACAGTAATAATCTGAAAAGTGTGGTGTGCACGTGCATCCTCTCATCCAAAACTCTCTTCTGGGATCCTCCTGGACTTTGCTCCATCCGTCTTTCCCACATCATGATGCTGCCACCAACATGTTTCATAATGATACAGTTTGCATTCATCTTAAACATTTTTTAGTTTTTTCCCCACAAATTTTAGACATTTTTTTTATCATTATTTTCTCCAAAGAGTTTTTGCAGCGCTAGTGGCTCGTATTTTCGACAGTAGGCAGACAGGAAAGACATGTGGCAGAGGTCGCCGGGACCGGGAGTCAAACCGGCGATGTCCATGTTCGAGGACTGAGATTCAAACGTGGGGTGCCGCGGCGTGGCGGCGGCGGCGGCGTGGCGGCGTGGCGGCGTGGCGGCGGCGGCACGGTGGCGCGCTCAGACTGAGTTTTCTAGAAAATGTTCCAACTTTGATCTCAAAAGTTTTTGAGTTTTTTATTGCAGATTTTTGACGTCCTAAACTCTGAGAGTTTCCTCAGATTTTCCTCGTCTGCAGCAGCTTTTGGTTCTGCTCTTCTTTCTGTTGAGAATCCAATTTGTGGCTGAAATTTTATAAAACGTGTCGAAGTAAAGGCGGTTTGATGTGATTGGATCTGACCAGCTGAAAAAAGTCACCATCAAACCTCAGTTTTGTTTTTTCCTATGCATTTTGACCAGAAATGATTTGCTTCCTCTAACCTGACAGTGGATTAGGATTAGCAGATTGACAGACGTTTCCACGTTCTGCTGAAATAATCCTGCGCTCCAAAGCAAAATGTTTTTTTACTCATGGGGTCGGCAGGCCAGACGCGGCGCTCTGGTCCGGACACGGATTGTTTTCTGGATTAGGTTTGGAGGCGTTTATATTCTGCAGGCGCAGCAAAACGTCACATTTAATCTGCAGACTTTGTTTTCAAAAGGTCAGAATTAGCTGCCAGTTTTCAAACAATTATGGCCAAAGAGCAGCAATTTCCCCGCAAAGCAAAACAGAATTATTCATGGAGAGCAGAGAGAGAGAGAGAGAGTGTGTGTGTGTGTGTGTGTGTGTGTGTGTGTGTGTGTGTGTGTGTGTGTGTGTGTGTGTGTGTGTGTGTGTGGTCTGGACCGGCCTCAGATGCTTCGTCTTTGTATCAAACAGTAAATGTTGCATGAAGAGGCAGCCTGGCTGCAGCAGCTGACAGTGATTACAGTTCACACACACACACACACACACACACACACACACACACACACACACACACACACACACACACACACACAGTTCTCTGTCTCTCTCTCGCTGTGGGGAATTGAACCAGCAGCTCTTCTGGCTCATTTCTCAATTTTTGCTGAAATCTGATTTATGTTTATCGTTGATATTAATAAATATCAATGAGGATTACGGACAATGAAAAAATATTGAATTTTAGCTTTTATCTGAAATTTTCTTCCTTTTTTCCTCAGAATTTAGACATTTTTTTTTTTATTTCAGATTTTTTTCTCCAAATAGTGACATTAATCTGAGGACAGATGAATGAATCGGTAAAGTCGCGGCGGTGAACCGATAATCTGTTCCTGCCGGTAAATCGGTTCGTGAAACTGGAGCTGCTGCTGAAGCTCAGGAATAAATATTTCTCACAGATTCGCATCTATCAGATTGTTGCTGTTTTCTAGTGACCAACAGCGCCACCTTGTGACGCGAATCGTCAGCAGATTCAACTTTAATCTGCACTTCTGGAAGAACAAAGACGGAGTTTATCCCATAAACCTTCTGGGCAGAAAACAGAATCAGGAAAGTAGAAACACTGAACGGAGATAAACAGATGCAGCAATATAATAATTATTCATCTTTAATTTAAATAATCCATTTACTTTAAAGTGAAATATTTCAGTTAGATTTTCTGATGAGCAGCTTCTTGCTGCAGACATCAGTTTCCTCACGTCTCTTCTGGTTTTGGTTCCATCGTAACTCTGGCTGCTCCTGCCGGCTCTTGTTTTTCTGTCTCACCTGCAGCCTGAAGGCCGATTTATGAAGGAATTCTGTAAGTTTGAAAACTGCGGTTTGCGTTTGGTTGTTTTTAACAAGCTGCTTTTGGCCCTGATAATGGGAAACGGCTGCAGAGCGACACGCAGCTCCGCTCTGCAGCCTGTCTGACTTTCTCACATCCCACATGCAGGCCGTGTTCAGCGAGTGAAAGAACCCGCGCCTTAATGGAGCAGAAGGAAAACAGAATCAGAAGCGAAAGATACATTTAATGGGAGACGATCACATGTGAACTCCGAGTTCTGGCAGGAAGAACGCAAACGGTTAACCGACCAGAAATCGATTCATTTGTTCGGTTAAATGTCTGAAGCTCCAGCAGCAGAAACAGACAGAAACTTAGAATGAAACACCAGAATGATCCATCTGAACAGATCTGGAGAGAGCGCCACCTTTCTGCAGAGCGCGGCGTTTCTGGACTCGTTCAGTGAAGAATCATCAGAAAGTGGGAGCAACGCAGCGTTTTCAGCCCAGACACCGGACAGAGCAGCAAAAACCCGGAAACGTTCAGGCTCACAACGTTTCGAGAAAAACTCATCAACATTTCTGAGCTCCGAGACTCAGAAATGTTGATTCATCAAAACATTTCTACTAAATTTCCTCAGATTTTTGACTTTTCCAAATCAGAAATCTCCATTTTGGTTCCTAGAGAATTTCTGATTAAACTTCAATCTTCAAAAGTCAAAACCTTTTAAGAAAAAAATGAAATTTTTGAAAATAATCTAGAATAATTTCTAGAAAAACTTTTCAAATTCCGAAAGTCGATCATGGCGAACTTCTCAAATGTCCAGAAGTTTAGAGCTCAGAAATTTCCTGGCCATTTCAAAAACATTCATGACATTAAACTTAAGATTTCTCAGAATTTTAAGTGAAAAGTTTTGACTTTTTAAATTCAGGAATTCCCATGTTTTCTATCGTAAGTTTATGTTTTTAATGATTTTTTTTACAGAACATTTTCAACATTAATTTCTGAATAAATTTTTTCTCAAACATCTTGGAAAAATTGGATTTTTTTTCCTAACCAGTGAGTTGGAAAATGAACCAATAAACTAACATTTAATGTAACTTAGTTACTTTACAAAAATCAAGTAATCAGTAACTATTTGAAAGAGTAATAAGAAAAGAAGTTCCTCTTCCAGGTCAGAGGTCACCAGAGGTCACCAGAGGTCACCAGAGGTCACCAGAGGTCACCAGATCTGTTAAAGTTTAGTCTTTGTTGAAGGTAAAAGTCAAAGTATTTACAGCGCAGAGTGTGTGTGTGTGTCAGTGTGTGTGTGTGTGTGTGTGTGTGTGTGAGTGTGAGTGTGTGTGTGTGTGTGTGTGTGTGTGTGTGTGTGTGTGTGTGAGTGTGAGTGTGTGTGTGTGTGTGTGTGTGTGTGTGTGTGTGTGTGTGTGTGTGTCAGTGTGTGTGTGTGTGTGTGTGTGTGTGTGTGTCAGTGTGTGTGTGTGTGTGTGTGTGTGTGTGTGTGTGTGTGTGTGTGTGTCAGTGCGTGTGTGTGTGTGTGTGTGTGTGTGTCAGTGTGTGTGTGTGTGTGTGTGAGTGTGTGTGTCAGTGTGTGTGTCAGTGTGTGTGTGTGTGTGTGTGTGTGTGTGTGTGAGTGTTTTTCTCTTATGATGGTTTTTCCTCTGAGCTCATGTGAGGAAAATGGTTTTATGATCTCCTCACCCCATGAGCTCATCATCTTCCTCTCCTTCGCCCTGCGCTGGTCCAAACGGGCTCACCGGGTCGCGACCTCTTGCTTCATCGCCTCTAGCTCCTGATTATTTCTGTTCTCTTTTCACGGCATCTGGGTTTGCTGATGTTGACCAAATGAAATCTGTTTGTTCTTGGTTCCAGAACCCGGATTCCCTGAAGGACTCGATGTTTCTGTCGTTTCTGGACCTTGTCTGTTTATCGAACAGTAAATTCAGCTTTATCTGTTATTTCCACTCCCAGCTTCAGTTTCTCGGCGCTGAATTTATCGGCCTGCAGGTCCACAGGAAGTCCTGCAGGTATGCGCGTGTTCCCGTATGGAAAGCCGTTAATTTAGTTCAGTTTCGCCGCGGCGGCCCGATCCGGACCAGTTTCTCCTCTCGTACTTTCAGGTTCTGCTGCGTTTTGCTTTTATGGGCTAATTTGGATGCTGAACTGTTTTCATTGTGATAAGTAGGAAACAGTCTGTTCTCTGACTCACTGTATCAGTTTACATTAAACCCGAGTCAAAAAGCCAAAATAATAAACTCACGCAGGATGATGAATCAATAAGTTAAAAGATCAAAAAAATAAAAAATAAAGGTCATGAGGGACGTTCAGAAACCAAACACAGCAGAAACTCTGTAATAAACCCAAAGTTGATCTTTATTGGAGTTTTGGGTCACGACTCTGGTTTAATTTATTTATTTAATATTAAAGTTTCAATCCTTGATTATTTCCCTGACGACAGCAGAGGAATGAACTGAAGACGTTATTTTACTTATTTCAGACACAAATCCTGTTTTTCAGTGTATTGGGAGAATTTAGTGTCATTTTTCATTCGCTGGTGTTTCAATGTTTAGTTTCTTTTATGTTTCTGTTTTGATCATTTCTTTATTAATATCTTTTCATTTCAGTTTATCTTTTGTTTGTTTGTTTCTCCTCACTGTAAAACTTTAAATTGCTGCAGAGTTTTAACTTTAACCAGATTTTAAACGTTCAGTGAAACTTCCTGACCTTTGACCTGCTGCCGTTTCCTCCTGATTCTCCTGTTTTTCTCAGAGTTTTGGACTCTGAGAAAAGACGAGGGAAATTCATTCATTCATTCATGTCATCGTTTCAAACTAAACTAATCATTTAGCTTTCTAACTAAATATTTATCTTGCTAACTGGATTTTAAATACCTGAGTGGAAAACGACCCGAACCCAGGGAACCGACCAGAACCTCAGAACCGGCAGCTGGACCCGTTTATCGGTTGTTCTGTTTCTGTGCTGTAACCTATTAATCAATCGTTTCTGTCTTGCATCATGTTTTCCTGGTTCTGTTGGTCCATTTGTGGTTCTGGTTCGGATCGGACCGGGCCCCGGTCGGACCGCTCAGGTCCCGATCCGGGCCGATGCTGGTATCAGGCCAGAGTAAACCTGGACAATCGATCAATGATATATATCGAGACACTTGATCAATATCAATAGATAATTTGTTCAATATTTAATATTCAATATGGAAACGGCTTTAGCCGGTCGCAGCTAGCTAAGCTAAGCTAGCATGGTGGAATCAACCAACCAACTGGTTTTGGTTGCTTAGCAACAGCCGTCTGGCTGCAGTTTCACGTTTCTTCCTCAAAACTGCTTAAAAATGAAAAATAACGACATGAAGAGAAAACCGGACCAAACTGGAAACGTCGTTTATTTAAAACTAAAAATTCATCCACAATTATTGATGAAAAGCCTGGATTGTGAAAAAGTTTTCAGCCACATGAGACCAACAGAGAGCGACAGACGGAGAAGCGAAAGGAAACATTTTGGAGGGTTTTAAAAATCTGAAAAGTGTGGTGTGAATTTGAGTTCAGCCCCAATGAATCACTACTGGTTTGGCTGCTGGTGTTTCGGCTTTGAACAAACTGGGATGTCTTTATGCAAATGTTGGTTTCATGTTTGTACTGAGATTCAGTTACATGGAAGTTAGAAAACAAAGGACAGAATGTGAGGTTGGTGAAGATTTAGAGACGCAGTTGAGTCTGTTCTTTATTTCTGAACAAACATGTCTGAGTTATTTCAGCAGCTCAGAGGTCACCATGCTGAAATCACATTTTGCTGTTGGGAACAGAAAGAAGAACGTAGATCAGGAACAAGCAGCTCATGGGAACCTGATGGTTCTGCTCAGGACAGCCGGGCCGGTTCAGCAAAACATTTCAGAACTCAACAGGTTCAACATGTGAGAAAAACTCAGGAATTTCAAGATTAAACTCAGAAATTTTCCTGAAAAAATTGTAAATTTCCAAGATAGAAAAGTTGAAAATTATTCTGTTAAAAGTACAAAATTTTAAATGTCAACAAATTTTGTATCTTTAATTGTAATCTAATATTATTTTTATTTTTTGCAAATTTTTGACGTTTGGAAGCTCAATAATGTCCATTTTTAAAAATGTTATTATTGTGTTTTGGCAGAAACGTATTCCTTTGTTCACCTTTCTACGCCGTCGGAGGTCTGCGACCAGCTGGTCTCATTTCAGCTTTTTTTTACAAACAAAAACAATTCAACTTTACAAACTTTGAAAATTTCCAAGTTTCTTCTAGAAATTTTCTGATGTTAATCTGAAAATGTCAGCGATTTTCTCAGTTAGTTCATTTTAATTCATTCATAAATGTCCCAGTTTCAAACTAAATATTTAGTTAGCAAACTAACTAATTAATTTAGTTAGCCTGTCAGCTAAATATTTACCTGGGTAATTAATTAGAGGTCTTGCTAACTAAATATTTAGTTTTCTAACTACATATTTATTCATGAACTCCTGCAGTTAGCAATTTGTTGATTAGTAATTTAGTTTATAATTATTTCAATACCAGATGAATCTGGTTGTTTCAGCCGTAAATGAAACATCGTGGAGGAATGTGCAGTGGAGTATCTTCATTTCATTAAAGGTTTCAATATTTGTGTATTAAGGACAACAAACTATTTACAATTTCTGAAATTAAAACTGATCAGATCAGATCTATTGAAATGTTTTGTGGACAGCAGGATTTTCTGGTTGCAATAACAATCTGTGTTATTTTCTTTTAAACGAGCCAAAAAGCAGCAGAAATCATAAGAAGTTGCCTAATTGTGCAGAAAAACCGTCTATCAACAGAGTGTGTTTAAAACAGTGATGTTGTAATATTAAACATGTTTATTTTGTTCTTCTCTGCCTGGAAAATGTATAAAAACCGTCAGTGAGCCAGAATTAATCATAGTTCCAGTTTTCAAACTTGTTTAAACTTTACGTCATGCAGTGATAAAAAAGCGATGGTTTCGCTTAGAGCCAGATAAACTCAATAAAATGATGTGAGCTGGAAAATTACACTAATATAAATTTAATAGAAAAGCACAGAAAAGGAGGACACAGGGCAGAAATACGCACTAAAGGGAGAAACCAGTTTATACTGGGAAGACTGGTGTTTTCAGTTTATTAACGTCCAGAAACATGTTTCATGTCCATGCAGTCGGTTCTTCATCCTGACATCACGGTAAACAGCAGCGCGTGATAAAAGGAACCAGAATCATTTAGAAACATGTTTCCTTCTGCTGATGTTATGACAGCCTCTTCATTTTTCTCCATAGTTTTAAAACTGCAGAGTCTGCAGAGTTTATTTGGCCTGGATATTTACTCTGCTTTCATTTCACACTCAGCTTCAGGCTCTGACTCGAAACGTTTAGGGTTTTAAGCTAGCAGTTAGCCTGAGGACGGAACCAGAACCAGAGCCAGAACCAGAACCAGAACCAGAGGAGGGCCTCTGTCTGGTCCCAGTTAGCCGCTAGCTTGTAGCATCTCCCTTGGTGTGATTGGTGTAACGTTGGCCTCCGCGACCTCCCCAGACACTTAATGAGGAAATGACCACCAGGCTCTGGGTGATTTGTGCTAATCAACTGCCATGGCAACCGCTGATGTCAGAGTATCGGTTGTCCTTTAATCAGCCTGCAGGAATCAGTTCAGGTAACGCAGAGAAACAGGAGAATTTATCAACGGAGACGGGATTTCTGTTCCAGGCTGATTCCACTCAACTTTATGCTTCTTCAAGGAGAAATTGTTAAATAAATGAGTAAAGGTGTTTTTAACGTGTTTCTGGCTGCAGGGCTCCTGACTTCCTGTGTTCAGGTTGAGAAAATAAAACATAATCTGAAGGATTACCTGTAAATCTGGAGCAAGAAGCAATCAGTCACAGAGAGTTAATGCTCCAGACCTGAACAATGGAGCACAGTCAGCCTGATCAGTCTGAACTTTTGGTTTGTTTTTATTAAACAAAGACTTGTTGAGATACAGAGAACATTGCAACTTAGGTAGGAAAAAAGGAACAAAGACTAAAGACAAACATGTAGCAGCGAAGCAAATGAATGGAAATAGAGCAAGATTTAAAACTGAAGAAAGGTAGAGATTCTGGCTTTTTTTGCATAAGCAGATTTCAAATGTTTCAATGAGACGTAATTCAGTTTAAATTGGTTAAGAAAACAATCAAAGCAAGGAGCAGAACCTCTCCATTTACAGCAGGGTTTATGATATTCAACAAGCAAGAAAACAGCATTTACCAGGTCAGACTATCAAGCTCATCAACATATATAACATGTGGGTGACGGTTATCACTTTAAATGCAAACTTATAGTAACTGATTCAATAACTTAATGTGTGCTTAATTATTGCTTGGGTCTCGCTCCTACAGCTTCACCATGAATCAATTTTATTTAATTAGCCGAATTATCAATGTTTTTTATGAGCATTTTAAAGTATCAGATTAGAAAAAGTGAATGGAAACAGAAAAATGTGAAATAATAAAACTATGTTTTTACCTTCAGGTAGTTTTTGTTTTTCCAGAGGAGATGGAAACGCAGCGGAGGAATAAATCCACACAAAGCAAACGCTGCCACCTACTGGAGGGTCTCTGCCTTACCAGAGGCCCAAACACTGAAAAGTTTCGCAGTCCGTTTTTTCTCTTGTAATTTTAAAAGTTTGGTCAAAATTAGCATGACAGCGGATAGAAATATCCGTCTGATGTCAGTTAAATCCCAGTTTACTCCACTTTATCACTGAGCCAGATGGTAAATTCATATGTCGGCTTCTTTACAACAGATGTGTCAAGTTTCATAACTTTTGGAGGATTAACTCTGGTATTACTGGTCGTAGTTTTTCCTCTCCACTGTCGCTACAAGCATTCAGATGATTCAGCAAAACGTACAAGCAAACAGGCGAAGCTTTGGCCGCTGTGGGCTCGTTTTTTGTCGTGTATTTATGCGGCGCTGATCCGGTGCTGCTCTGCCTGGAAGCTGTAGTTCAGTCAGGAATTCAGAGTTGTGACAAGGTTTATGTTGGCCGAGCCTCCAGAAACCGGAGCTGAGCGCTGCGAAGCAGTCAAATAAATCATTTAGAGCCGAGGACGGTGCCTAGAAAGACAAACAAACAGCGGTTAGCCAAACAGCGCGTCCCCATGCGCTGCTTTCTTCTTCCATTTGGCAACAGGAGCAGCTCAGAAACGCAGATAATGTCCCAATGCTAAAAACACGTCACGTATTGTTTAAGTGAATTTATAGGAGAGGATTTAGTGGAAGATTACATTCCTCGGCGTCATTATGTGGCCGGCGGTTTCATTCACGGCCCCAAGCTGAAGAGCTACTGAAGGCCAGCCAGGCAGCCTGTGTTTAAACACTGCTGGGTTTCTGAGCGTCATCACATGATGGAGGTCAGAGGTCAGAGAGAGAAACAGGAGGAAACAGAGAGAGGAGAAGGAAAGATGAAGGTTTATGAAACTCCACCAGACTCCAAAGGTCACATGGAGGTTGACCCTTTCAGGTTATGCAGTCCAACTTCTCCTCACTTTCTTCTCCTACTACTCTGCATTTTGCATTTTGTTCCCCTCCTTCCCTGCGGGGGCGCAGCATCAAGAACAAAAACCTTCGAAGAAGACACTGAGCGCAACTTCCTTCTTCAGCAAATGGAAATAAAAATGGAGAGTCGTTCAGCGGCTGGGACATTTCTCTATTGTTTCTGGATAAGACCAAGAGCCATTTCTCCTACTAGCATTAGGCTAGCACGTTTGTGCTGATTGTATTTACCCAGAATCCCCTGCGCTGTAGTACACTTTCTGCTTTTGGAGCAGTCTTTGGTCTGCTTGGCGTTCACATATCAAACCAGAGTTCACTTCAAACAAACCCAGACTGAGGTTCAGAGGACCGGAGCTAGCTTAGCATTCAGACCTTACCAATCAAACTGGACTTTATAAATGGACTGGAGTTAGATTGAACTCCAGTCCACGTTAAGGAGGAATGGAGTCCAGTTAAGGAGGAATGGAGTCCAGTTAAGGAGGAATGGAGTCCAGTTAAGGTGGAATGGAGTCCAGTTAAGGAGGAATGGAGTCCAGTTAAGGTGGAATGGAGTCCAGTTAAGGAGGAATGGAGTCCAGTTAAGGTGGAATGGAGTCCAGTTAAGGTGGAATGGAGTCCAGTTAAGGAGGAATGGAGTCCAGTTAAGGTGGAATGGAGTCCAGTTAAGGTGGAATGGAGTCCAGTTAAGGTAGAATGGAGTCCAGTTAAGGAGGAATGGAGTCCAGTTAAGGTGGAATGGAGTTGGACCCAGGCCTGGTGGGGATGATGGAGCCGTATGAATTGTTTTTATTCATTTATGTCAGCGTCTCCTTTCATTTTTTGTTGGTTATGGTAATTATGGGGTTTAGGTGCCATATTTGCCCAAAAGTATTTTTTTATATTGATTTGTCTGAGTGACATGACTTTAGTTAAACTTACTGGAAATATTATCATTTATTACATTTTCTATTAGCTTGCAAAGTTCATTCATTTCTCAGGCCACCCTGAGTGTAAACCCAACGACACTTGACTGTTGATTTAACCAACATGTTACAGTAAATGACCAGCAGATTACAGATTCAAGAAAAGCTGTGGCTGAATAGCCTCCAATGATAACTAAAGATGAAAATCTCATGAATCATTTCAGTTTAAACTCAAATCTTGAGTGATGAGACGTTATGTCTCCTCTCCGGTCATCAGGACGTTTCTTCTTCCTGTCAGCCATGTTTCCAGAACAAGGCAGAAGACGCATCAAAAGTCTGACTGAATCATGAACCAACAGCAACAAGAGCCAGGCGGGTTTTCCTGCTCTGCAAGTTACCAAGTCAGAGTATTCAATGAAAGAAAGGATTTACATTGTTGCGCAAGTGTTGCATTAAATACAGCGTGTTACTGTAGTGGAAATGATGCTTATTCAGTAGTTTGGCTCCTGCTGTCAGCTCTTGGACTTGCTTTGTTTTCACACCATTTTTCCTCTTAACTCAAACCATTCCAGTCAGGCTGGCAGCTACCAGGGAACAGAGCTCGTTAATTGTGCTCTATATTGGAGGAAACTCACATCACACACACACATGCACATGCATACGTACCCACACACACACACACACACACACGCACGCACGCACACACACACACACACTCACACACACACAGAGAGAGAGAGAGAGAGAGAGAGAGAGAGAGAGAGCAATAGTCCTGAAATGTTAAGTGTTAGGGAGAAAACAGGAAGCAGGTCTTAAAGCTGCTCTCTCCTGAGCATCCTAAAAGGCTTTTATGGACTATTATTGTGTGTTTGCCCGTGTGGCCGTGAGTGTTTGTGCGTAAAGAGTTTTATAAAACGTTCCTGCGCATCGCATGTTGGCATTGCTGTTTGCACAAAACAGCATTTAGCTGTAAAATACGAACCACGGGGGTTGCTATTGTGTGAGAGGTTTATGGAGATGAGGAAGATGATGAAGGTTACCTGCAGTCACTCATTTCCAAATCATTTCACTACATAAACTAGATAATAAGATCAGGAAAAGAGTTTCATAAACAAACAAAAGAAGTAACAGACGGTCAGGTCATTTATGCTAGCTGGACTTTGACGACTGTAATAGAATAGAATAGAATAGAATTCAACTTTATTGTCATTGCAATGTCACATGTACAAAGCAACGAAATGTAGTTTGCATCTATCCAGAAGTGCTATACATGATATAAATATTTATAAACAGGTGTATGAAGATATAAACAGAATAATATTGATATGCTATAAATAAAATGTTTTATATAGATGAGAGCTTATGTACATACTATACAAATTACACAGATTATACAATACAGGAAATAAAAGGTTGTATATATATTAGTTGTTTTATGATACAGGTTAAATAATGGGAAATTAGATTTACAGATTATATAAAGATTGTATGTGTATGTGTGTGAGGGGAACAGTCCAGGGATGGGGGGGGGACAGTCCTTATAGTTTGTGTCAGGAGGCGTTCAGGAGCGTGACAGCTGTGGGGAAGAAGCTGTTCCGGTGCCTGGTGGTTCTGGTCCGTAAGCTTCTGTAACGCCTCCCAGAGGGCAGGAGAGAGAAGAGTGTGTGTGCAGGGTGAGTCAAGTCCTTGGTGATTTTGCCGGCCCTTTTCAGACACCGCTTCCTGTAGATGTCATTGATGGCAGGAAGCGATGCCCCGGCGATGTGCTGGGCAGTTTTCACCACCCTTTGCATCGCCTTCCGGTCAGAGACAGAGCAGTTCCCATACCAAACTGTGATGCAGTTGGTGAGGATGCTCTCAATGGTGCAGCGGTAAAAGTTGGTGAGGATCTCTGAGGACAGGTGGTTCTTCCTCAAGGTCCTCATGAAGAAGAGGCGCTGGTGCGCCTTCTTGATGAGTTTGGAGCAGTTGGTCGTCCAGGTCAGGTCCTCGGAGATGTGGACTCCCAGGAACTTAAAGCTGTTCACACGCTCCACCGCTATTCCCTTGATGTGGATGGGTGGGTGGAGGTCAGCGTTCCTCCTGAAGTCCACAATGAGCTCCTTGGTCTTCTCGGTGTTCAGCTGCAGGTAGTTCTTGTCGCACCACTCAGCCAGACAGTCCACCTCCTCCCTGTAGGCGGCCTCATCGTTGTCTCTGATGAGGCCGATCACCGTGATGTCATCGGCAAACTTGATGATGGCATTAGAGCCATGGACAGGTCTGCAATCGTGGGTGAAGAGAGAGTAGATGTGCTGCAGAATTTGGTCTGTTTCAGTTAAAAACCCCAAAAATGTGACCCACACATACAGCAACTCTGACAGATCATCAGATGTAAATCAAGTGTTTAAGTTAGGAAATTAGTTGATGAACACTTATTAATAACCACAAAATACACAACAAGCATCAGAACTGTAACAAACTGAATCCTCTTTCTGTTCTTTGTGTGGAAAATGCTTGAATTTCTCTGCCATGATCACATTTTCATTTGGGATTGCTTGACCTTTCATGACCTCTGTAAACATTTATTAATATATCTAAAATGATGGTGAAACAAAAAAATTGCTGCAGAGATCTGCTCATGCAACATTTAATGTTTTTCTCTCTTGTCATTCTTTGCTGCTTATACATTGAATTGGCTTTTGTAAAGAAAACAAATGTTTGTTCTCACTTCATGAACAGAAACAGACATTTTATAAGCAGGACTATAGATCAAGTTTCCTCTAGTTGGGTTAATATTTACTCTGTGATCATAAACAGGAAAAATAATACGTTTCCAGGCTGTGTTTACTTTAAATAAAACAAAAAATAATGAGTCTTGGTTTGTTTTGGCTGTAAACATGATGCAGAATGAGAAACACTTCCATATCTGCTAAATTCATCTTTCTGAGTCTTAACCTGATGAAGTTTTTAAAACAAAATACATGATGATAAAAATAAATGGAAGCTGATGTTTTAAAAGCAAACATTCTACAAGTTATTAAAATGCAGCAAAACATGCTTTGGCAGCACATTTGCAGAATTTTATTGAAGTAATTGTCTAATTAAATGTGCTTTTTTAGACATGTGGGGGGGAGGGGAGTCCAAAATCATTCAATCCCGATGGGAACCTGCAGGATAAATGTTGAAAACGGAACAGGAGGCTCTGAGAATACAGCAACAATAAATACGCAGAATAATGTAGAAACAATGGTATGAATAATACATTCCCACAATTTGCATTTAGATTGTTTTAACGCGGAAACAAAAGTCAGTCGTAAACATGAGCTAAACACTGCTGTAAATAAATCTAGAGTGTTAATTAACTGCTAGTTTTAAAATGAACAAGTGGAAAATTTCTGTCTGTTATCTGGATGATAGAGTTTCTCTTTATTTAGAACAGGTCCTGCTTTTAAAATCCAACTTCTGTCACTGCAGAGGGCTTGAATCACGTTTGAATAAAACCGGGAACTTGTTTCTGCCGCCAGAGGGCGCCCCTCGCGCTGGCGGTGCACAGCAGAGCAAACATTCTACAAGTTATTAAAAGAAGAAGAGGACGCCCATCGGCGTGTGTCTCATCCGAATCACAGGTCAGTAGCAGCAGCTGTTTGGACACTGCACACTTTTACATTTAAACATGATATTTAGTCGGTAGCCGAACAGTTTCCTAAAAATGAATGTTTTATGAGGAGACTTTAGCAGAAAACGCGGTTTATTGCTGTGTGCTAACATGCCGTTGCTATCCCAGGAACAGCTAGCTAAATTCACCCGGAACACTTTAATAACGTAGTTATTTATTTATGAAATATCACTTTTAGTGGTTTATGGTTGTTGGAATTTTTTAAACGCCAGAGAAACTTGAATGAGAGAAGGCGATTCAGAGAGAATAGAGTCCATGAAAACATAAAATACTGGTTTACAAGCAAAGGCAAAACATCCTCCTGCAAGTCATCTACAAAAATAGAAGATAACATTCACCGAAATAAAGTGATTGATTGATTGATGCATTATATACGAACTGAGATATCCATCGAAAGTTGAGTGGAAGGAAAAAGTGTGATATGAATAGATTCATCGGTGGGATAACCACAGCCAAGCAGAATCCTTTTCACCAGTAATGGACACCGGATGGAGTCAGAACCTCTAGATCCAGACGGATCCGACACATGGGCTACCGGAGGCTTACCTGGGCTGAACCAGGACCAGACTGCTGCTCAGTGGTCCAAAGTCAAAATTCTGAGTTTAAAGTCAGAATTGAGAGGAAAAAAGTGACTAGTCAGATTTATAAGAAAAAAGTCAAAAATAGGAGAAAGAAAACTAAAGAATCAAAAAAAAAAATCTAAATTTTTGTGAAACATTTCAAGATTCTCAGATCAAGTCAAAAGTTTTAGAAGAAAAGTTAGAATTCAGATGGAAGAAATCAGAATACCAAGTACAATGTCAGAATTCTGAGAAAAATTTCAGAATTATGAAAAAAACCCTTAAAAATCTGAGACAAAAGTGGGAGAAAAATTTCAAAATTTTTAGAAAGAAAATCTTGAGAAAAAAAGAAAAAATCTGAGAAAAAAAGAAAAAATCTGAGACAAAAGTCAAATTTGTGAATTCAAGGTCAGAACTTCATGAAAGAAGTCGGACTTTTTATTTGAGTGTACCTCGTTGCTTTTCGCAGGTGCTGTGAACTGGTCCAGATTTTGAAGCATCAATTTCCACCATCGACTTCTTTACCTGTTAAAAAGTTAAAAAGTCATTTTGTGGCGCTGAAGGAGCATTTGCTCTCTGCTCCATTATATTTACGCAGTAGAAACCTGATAGGTAACTTCCACCTGTGACTGTATGCATGCAAGGTCGATAAATTTTTGCTGGAGTTGTTAGTTTTCTCTGACGAATGGGAGTGGGCTCCTCAGCCGCGTGGTACCGGTCCGGTCCAGTCGATGATTTAACTAACTGGTTGGTGAAATAACAAATGATGAGATGAAACTATTCCTCATTTTTACTGGGGAAGCCCAGCGCTTCTCTGCAGGACGTTGGATGGGTCTCTGGGCTCCGGTCCGACCGCCGCCGCAGCAGAGCAACCAAACACCTTCACCACATGTGGCAGGAACATTCTCAGCTGGCAGTTTTACCCATAAAAAAGCAAGTAAATCTCCCAGAAAATGCCCAAACCGTCACTGGGGGTCAATCAGGTACAGCCTGCAGGTCATAAAGACATAAAAACATTTTTTTGTTTTTTTTAAAAAATATTTTATTGAAGCCAATCAAACAAATTATAATATATAATTCGTACTGTGGATATACGCTTATTGGGTTTCCACCAGAAAACTTGTGTTTTTGTGGAAATTTGAAAATAGCTTCCAACAATTTAACCAAAAAGACTCTTTAATCCGTCTTCTTTAATCACCGTTACTGGTTTGTATAAACAAACAATACTAACCCTGGCGGCGGCGCAAGTAAAGCCTGGCTGATGATGCACTGGGGACGTTCTGTAACTATATAGTTCTGACAAAAACACAATGCAGTTCCAGCCCCTTTTTGTTGTTTTTCTCAACAAAAGGAGAGAAAATAGTTCCATTAAAAATAAAAGTAGAGAACAAACAGCTCGCCTTGATATCGCAGTTCACCAAAGTCAACACAGAAACCCAGAATTAAGAGGAGAACAAAGTTAGAATATTAGAACATTTTTATAAAATTCTTAAAGTTAAAATTCTGAGAAAAAACGTCAGCAGTAAAATTAAAAACTCCATATTTTGGTGGCAATAAATTTTTTTTTTGAAGGACAGTTTTGTTTGCACAGACTTCAGAATTAATTTTATTTGTTGTTTCTGTTGTTTGTTCATTTTGGATATTTAAAGTGTCCCTGAGTTAAATGTTCATTAGAATTTAAAGTTTACTGACTTTGAAAATACTCATTTTCATTATATTACCTGAAAATGGTCTCAAAACAACAATATTATTGTTTAAGGCTATAACTTTATTATAAAGCCTAGTATCAAAACTGAAAATGATGACATTTAGGACAGAAAAAGAACTAAGTTGGCAACAAAACGTGTTTTATGTAGGAATGTGCGACTGAATGGGGCAAACTCACCTTCCTTTGCTTTCCTTGAACATCTGAAAGTAATTCTCAGTGTGTGTGTGTGTGTGTGTGTGTGTGTGTGTGTGTGTGTGTGTGTGTGTGTGTGTTGCAGGGGTAACCCCCCTACCACCAGCAGGATGGTGGAGAGAAAGCGGCTTGTTGGGGGGAGGAAGGTTAGCGTTTTGGGACAGAACGCCAATTAAATCCCTCTTTTGATGGAAATCCCAGCGGAGTCAACTCAATGCGGGATTAATCACGAAAACGTACATACCTCACTCCCTCCTGCTTCTTCCTCTCTTTCTTTCTTTTACTCTTTACAAGTGTGTGTGTCATTTCCTCATTAATATCCTGGGAAAGGAAACCAGAGGAAACTTTTCTGCGTTTTGTATTTTTCTCTCAAATACTTTGACTTCTCAGCTCCTTGTTGGAGAATTAACTGAACCCTGACCCAGAATGGCTGCTAAGCCAGTCTGTTAGTGTGTTGTTATCACTATCAGCCTGTCACAATAATCAATAATTTAATTAATCACCTGACAAATCAAAACAAGCTCAATCATTTCCAGTTGCATCATTTATTGATTTTCTGTCTCTACCCAAAACTGGATGATAAAAGTCTTGAGTTTGGTGCTTTGGTCTCAACTAAACCTTTTTTTGAAGTGCAGTTTTGTTGAGCAGCCAAAGAATTAATTTTATTTGTTGTTCCTATTGATTTGTTTATTTATTTTGGATATTTACTGTTGCAGTTGACAGTGAATTTCTTGCTATTTTTAGCAACGTTTCAGACAAAGGAAATTAGTAACAACCAAAATCAGAAATGGCAGGTTTGGCTTTTTAAAGATTGGCAATCTGCGATCGGCCAGAAATCTGCAATCAGTGCATAAATGTGTTGCAATAAATCAATTAATCGCCTCATAACTTGAAACGATCTCAGTAACTTCTATTTTCATGATTTGTTTATTCTCTTTTTCTACCAAAACTGGATGATAGAAGTTTTCGGTTTGGTTCTTTGGTCTCGTCTGGGTTGGTTGAAGTGAACTCTGGCTTAGTTTGAATGTGAACTCCAAGTGGACCAGACACTGCTCCAAAAATACAACCAAGGCTAACGTGCTAGCCTAGCGCTAGCAGCAGAAATTACTCCTGAGTTGCCAAAGACTAAAGAGAAATCCTCCAACTACTAAAATCTGACGCCTCCCTTCAGTTCCCATTTGATGAAGAAGGAAGTTGTGCTCACTGTCTTCAGAGGATTTTGTGTTGTTTCCTTCAGTGGTTCATGGTGCAGCGCCCCCACAGGCCAGGAGGGGAACAGGTTGTTCAGAGAGTTCGGACATTTGAAAATTGGACAAATGTAGTTTTGTTCCAAATCGAACTGGGTTTTACTGGACTATCAGTAGGAAAAACATCTTTACTCAGCCGAGTCCAGCTTTGATGCAGTCTTGTCTGTAGTGTAGGTGGATTTTGGCTCTGTTGGAGTTTTGCTCCAACAGAGCCAAACGGCGCTTTCTGGTCAGTGAGAAAATATTGATACAGTAGCCTCAATAGATGAGTTACTAAAAGCCAAAGTCAGTCATTACTGGACCAGACTTCTTTATTAATAGTCATATTTTCTTTGCATCTAATTATTTATGTTCAATTGTGAAGTATTGATACTCTTTCATATTTATTTGGAGCTGTACATTTTTGCTTTTTTTTTTTTTAAATTTTGCATCTCTGCTCCAGTAAATCCTGTTTGGTTTCATTTACTTCACCTGAGCAGAAATGAACCTCCTCTGTCCTTATCTTCACCTCGATCTTGTCATTTGACCTTTTTATTCGATCTTCAGTAATTCTGTCCTGAATATTACTTCTGAGTAATATAATGTTCGTTCTTGCTTTCATTTTTCTGTCTTTTGCTCATCCGTTCATCCACATCTCCTCATTGTTTTAGTCTAAATACCTGAATGAATGCAGGTGCTTTCCATTACTGCTGGATTGAAACTTTGATCAGATTGAAACTTCAGGAAGGGCGATGGATCAGAGATAAGCTCGCACTGTGGAGCGCAGCGTGTTGCATGCGTGGGAGCCTCCTGGTGCGCTGGTGCTGCCCAGTACCAGCAGGACCGCAGCTTTGATGTCAGAACCGCAGCGTCTCCGAATCGAGTCAGACTCACATTCACTCCATTAAGCATCAATCAGAAACTAGAATCATTTAGGCAGACGTTTAAGATGTTGAAATGGAAACCAGATTGTGTGCTTGGACCCATTTATGGTGTCAGAACAGCGTTTCATAGTTCTGATTAGCATGACCTGCTGCTTTCTGAGCCAGCTAGTGGTCCAGACGTATTACTATTAGTGCTGGCACTCTATTAAATTAAATTAAAGTTTATTTTAGATCCCTTAATTAATCACATTTTAAATGAAGACAGTATATCTTCAAAGTTTCTCAAGTTCCATTGTTAAAATCATCAATACATGTCTAATTACATTTTTGCTGTGTGTATATTCATACTTGTTTATGTTGCATGTTGAGAACATGAAGAATGATGAACCTTATGGGGGCTTAATGTGACAGATCCAGTTTTTAGGGTCGGGTTTAGAGACATGTTGTGTATTAAGCTTTGGTTAAAATTACTGTCAGGCTTGAGTTGGTAGTTAAAGGTAGGGTTAAATATAGTTCATAAAGTAAGTCAAGACCTGATACTTACCTTTGTGGTAGGGCTCAATTATTTTCAGTTCTTTAGTTACCTATAAGGCTTAATATGCAGTTGAATATTGAAGTGCATCAGTCAGGAACATATGTGCTATGATTTGGTAACTGATTCTGACGTTACAAAGTGGGACTGGAATGATTTGGGTTTCACGGATCGGTTCCATTTCAGCAGACCGGGTCCCTGGTAATTTAGGTCTCAAAGAAACAATCTCCTTCCTGTCTCAGCAGCTCTGCTCTGTAATGTGAAACATAAAAACTTCATTTTGTTCAGCTTCCACTTACAGTGATTAAAAAAAGAAAGCATACTATCTAGAAACGCTGGCGATTTGGCGTACGTTGTTTTTCAGCTTTCCATATTTGACGTCATCGCTCCACTGCTCTCATAAACATATTGATGAATATGTGATGTAAATTTTTGACATTAGAAGTAAGATTTAAATATCTGAATCTAATGAATGCAAAACTTATGTGCTAAAACCCAGAAAGTGTTTACTTTTTAGACTCAAGTAGTGATTTCTACAAAGAAGACATAATTGCAGAATTTAATATAGAGAAATGTGGAATCTCTCAGAATTTGTTTGTTGCGTAGAACTCAATGTGTAGCTGTAGTGGCTAGGCCATATCCAGTTCAGTGAGAGTCAGAAGCATTTTGGCTGCTACAGGCTGCCATACATGTTGCCACCTGAGCAGGGATGACAACACAAAAGTGGTTAGCTGTGGCTAAAATGCTCAATGAAACACCGACATCCTTCAAATAAACAAAACATTCACAGCTTGGTGCAGCTGACACCACTAATAATCAGAATAATCAATAGAACAATCAATAGAATACGCCATTACTAAAATAATCATGAGTAAACATGCTTTTGTCCCAGAACCATTTCATGTTTTCTAGCTATCATTTGGACTTTACAGTAAAATGATGCCTGACAACAGAAAATCTAAAAAAAAGCTTGATGCCCATTTTTTAAATGAACTAATTTGATCTCTTGCTGCTAATTTAAGACTAAATTATATTTTCCATAAATCTCCGAGCCCAAAAACGTCCAGAAAACATTTAAATTCACAAACTGTTCCTTTTCTTTGGCACCGCTTTTACATCCTGCAGTGATTTACTCCTGTTTTGATTGGCCGTCAGGGCAGAGCGAGGCGGGTTTAAAGTGGCGGAGAGGAATTTACCCCCCCGCCAAGCGCGCACACACATTTCTGAGCTTATTTCTGCATCTCTGTCATATCAGTGAAAACACACCCGCACCTTGCAGAAACAGAGCCGGTCTCTGTTGCTGCTTTAGCGTCGCCTCCATAGCTTGAAGTAAAACACAGCAGGAAGGAATGCCTTGTTATGGTGGATCGGCAGAGAAGATAGGCTCACGGGAAAAAGAGAAAGTACTGAAGTAGAAAAAGCTGAAAACAATCAGGCTTTCAATGTAGATAATTCATACAAACTATTGTGACAACTTGTTTTGGACAGATTAGATTCAACATTAAAACTTTGCAGAGTGGCTCTTCTGTGAGCCACTCACCTGTCTCTGGGTTATAAATGGACCTTATTAGACATCTGGGCTCCAATCAGTCCGGCTTCCTTACTTACATCCTTTTGCTATTTCTCTTTTCATCCCTCTTTCCTACATTCCTTCATTTGTATCATGACCTCTGACCTTTTCATGTTGGGGAGGAAAAGGAAGAGGTCAACCTCTGGACTGAACCATTGCATGTTTTTTCATTGTCACACAGATTTTCCTACAGTTTAGCCCACAAATGCAGAATTAATTAGTTTTCACTTTGAATTAACTCAACATGAAGCTGATTTACAAATAACAACTGAGTTATTTTGGTTATTTTGAAGCTAATGATAACAAAATATATTTATGATAATTAGATGCGTTAATCGCTTATTGGCTGCAGTTTCAATGACCTTCCATGTTTTGCATCTTTTGGCCTGAATTAAAGTGTCCACTGTTAGAAAACGCTCTCACACATTCAGCCATGCTGCTGTGTCAACAGGAACATTATGTAGGTGTTTTAAGTGTTTCCTGTTGTTTTGTTTTCTTGTGTTTATTCAGCAGACAAACGATGCCGTTTTGAACATGACAAAAAATTTAACTTCATGTTTTCTGGGAAGAAATTTGTTTTAGTATTGGGAAAAACAAAGAACATGTTTCAAACAAAAATTTGAATGAAATGATTTAAAAATATTTTGAGAGTAATTTGTGATGTGTATCTAATAGTTGAACGTACATTGATGCAGTCTATCTATTGAATTTTTTGTTTTAGAAATATTCAATCCATTCATGTTTTTTTTAATGTCAGATTTTATTTGTATTTTTTATGCATTTTATTTTTCAGACTAAATATTTTCACTAAATATTTATTTTCACAATTTATTTTCACAATTTAATTTTCTTTTCAGATTTTTATTATTTTAATTTATGGAGATCTTTTTTTTCACTTTTTTAGATTTTATTTTTGAAAATTCTTTTACACATTAGTTATATTAATTGTATTTAACAATGGAGATGGAAGACATTTTAAGTATGCAAAATAAAAAAACCACAAATAAGTGGAATTACAAAGTGTCCGTGATCAAAATTGTCCTTCAAACAATGACTCTAAGCAACAATATTGTCATTTACCGCAATAACTTCTGAGATGATTTATCGTCCAGCAAAATTTATCATGACAGGCATTATTGACGGTAGTTTCAAAATTCTGTTACAGATTAATCATGATCAATCGTGATTCATCTAATTTGTGGTTTCAGCTCCAATTTGAACAGTTTTCTTTAAATTACCTGTTTTGTTTTTTTTAATTGAACTATGTATTGTTAAAGCGTTGGTGTTGGATTGATGTGTAATTGTGTCGTTTCAGACTTTATCCCGTTGTTAAACTGTTTCACGCTGCCATGACCAGGACTTCCTGGAATCTCTAGTTCCTGCTGGATTAAAAGATTTATTGCTATATTATTAGCATAATTCCACCCTGTTAGGTGAATGCTGGTTCGGAGCGGTTTGCTGCAGATAAGTGGCGTCGGCAGTGAATAGCTCAGGGCTTTGCTGCCGCTCTCGGGGTCAGGTGTGCAGATGGTCTGCTGCTCAATCAGTCGTTTAATCACAGAGGTTAGAGGTTAATGAGTTATTGTTACTGAACCCTAAATCACAGGAGCACATGGCGGCTCACTCATTATGCGTGATGTGTTCAGTACACAATCTAGCAGAAAATACTCCACAGAGCACTGCCGGGCCTTTCTAAGGACTTCCAGCACTTTGGGAGTAGCAGAAGAAGAAGACAGGAGAAGGAGGTTAGAAATGAAGCGAGTGTTTTTCCTTCCACTAAACTGGAAATGGTGATACAGGATAGCTAGTTTCGCCTTAAGCTAACCGGGCCAAATAATCCTGAAACAGCACCATCAACTGGTGTGTGTGTGTGTGTGTGTGTGTGTGTGTGTGTGTGTGTGTGTGTGTGTGTGTGTGTGTGTGTGATATTTTAGTAAATTACGCCATCAATCAAGCACAACAGAGAAGCAGCAGGAGCGAAATATCCTTGTTGGGGAAACATATGGCATTATTTAACCGCCTCGAAGAATCCTCTTTGTGTGTGTGTGTGTGTGTGTGTGTGTGTGTGTGTGTGTGTGTGTGTGTGTGTGTGTGTTTGCACTTTAATATTAGCGTACGTTTTCATTCAGCAAACTGAACCATTAAATTGAAGCTCTGTTTAGACTTGAATGCCTCTAAAATCTCCTGGGTTGTACACTGACGCACAAAAGTTTTCACATCCCTTGAACTTTCTGATGATGTGTCACGTTACACAACAAACTTCACTTTATTCACGTGAATTTTAGGTCAAAATGACTCAAAGTAGCTGCGCTACTGTGAAATGTGGGAAAATTATTCATACTAAGTTGTTTACGATTAACACCTGAAAAGTGTGGTGTGCTTCTGTCATTTTTATACCTACAGGTTTTCTGAAACCTCCAATACAGTCAGGATGCATGGAGAACATCTAAGAGCTTCAGTTTTCAAGTCTTGCGTCTTAACTTTATGCCACATGTCAAATCAGAATAAATTGTCAGAAAGAGAGTTTTTCAGGTTTGTCTCTTTAGAAGGAATTATAAATCAGTTTTTATTATTTCCAAGCAATAGAAACAACCAGAGATTTAGGTAACTTTTATCGAAACGTATAACCTTCTGGACAGCTGCCATTCCTCACAAGGCAATACAAGAATGCTTTGAGCTGCAACCAACATTTTCTATCGCAAGATCTGGTAATAATGTTGTCCAGATTAAAAACAAAAAGTCTCCATCTGCATGAACCACCTGTGCTAGGAGGAATAAATTTAGATTATATTGAATGCAGTCCAAATATGGCCACCATCTGCCTCCAAGGTGAAACCCAAACAGATAACAAGACTCCACATAGTGAGCTGATGAAGTGGTGATGAGTGAAAAGCAGAGCAGATCCCACAGCCTGTTGGTGGTAATTAGCTTCATATGAGAGGAATGAGTAATCAGTGAGTTTGCCAGGCAGCCGCACCTACAGGGAAACACCAGAAACTGTCAGGAATGAGCGAAACTCTGACGGTCATCAGAAATCCACATTTACTTTCCTCTGAAGCTATCATACAAAACACTCTCCTGCCCATTTAGTCAGCGATTAATCAATTATTCTGAAGATTAATCTGCTAATTGGATGGAAAACGGTGCATACTGCTGAATTTTATTTAGCCACTTTAGATGTTTTAATACATTAGAAACACATGAAGAGTACAAGCAAATAATTGAATTCCTTTTTATTAAGAAAATAAGTTATTGCCTAAAATGCAATAACTGCATTCCTTCAGTAGATTTGAACTGGGTGAAGCTAAAACTTCCACTTGACGAGTTTCAGATTAAACAAATTTACAGTCAAATGTTTTTCGTCTTAAATGCAAAATACTTACATATTTTGTACAGTTTTGGCCGAATTATTACTGTTTGTTGTTTTTAAATTAGTTGACATTTATTTTAATAATCGATTCATCACGATTAGTCGTCCAATTAATCGTTTTCCTCTGCAGAAATACTCTGTAGATATGATTTCGCCCAACTTTCGTGAATTTTGAGCAAACTTTTAAAATGTTGCAAAAGAAAGAAAATGTGAATTAGGCGCTTCTCCTTTTACTGGTCAACAAGTCTAGCAAAACGTCATCAGATGTTGGCGCCACGAGTTGTTCCGTCCATGCCGGAAGATTTGACTGAAAGTTTCTGTCTTGTGCCTCTGGTAAGGCACAGAACTCTTTTAGATGGGAACATTTGCTATATCAGAACCCAGTTGATAAATGTGTTTTGAATAACTTCCTCAATTATGCAAAAAAAACATTTTTGCGTAGCCAGGCAGTTTCTGGCTTTTCTCAAAAACAAACTTAATGTTTTAACATTTCTTTGTCTTAGCAGCCGGCAGGACGAAACAATTAAAACATTACATTAGCTACACATTCCTGGAAACTGTTTTCATGCGATGTTCATGCTAGCTAGCTAGTCTTCCTCCTGTTTATTCCAGGATGAACACTCTTAGCTTATCTTTGTTGATTCCAACCAAACCAGTGGACGGAAACACGACTAATTTACATTTTACTTTATTTTTGTTTTTCTGAGGTTTAAAATGTTTGCTCATATTTTGCATGACAGTAGGATGGAAACATGGTTGCTGTGTTGATGAGGAGTTCAGACATGTGATTTGACCAGAGATCCAGCTAAAAGTTGCAGGATCACATTTATTTTCAGTTTGTTGTTTTTATAATGGTGACGTGATGAAGCAGAAATGAAAGACATTAAAGCGAGAACGTTTTAAAGAGAATAATGAGGGCAAAAAGATTTGGATTGCATTAATTTAATTGTTCATGAAGAGTTCACCAGGAGTTATTCTCCTGTTACAAATAAAATGAAGTATGCATTGGAATGGCATGAGGGACTGATTAAATAGATTAGCTATAAGCTCTTTTAAATTCCCTCCAATACAAATATCAAAGAGCTTTTCATGACTTTCTACCCAGGGAACTCTTTATGTTTCGTTCTTCTGAGTCAGTGTGCGTCCTTAATCACAGTAAGAGCTATAACTCAGCATTGACTCATGGAAAAACGAGTCAGGGTCAAATATTTCTGGGATCACAGATGCTAAATATTTTCATCAAATGCCGGGTCCATACTGGTCCCATTCCACATGCCGGGTCCATACTGGTCCCATTCCACATACCTGGTCCATACTGGTCCCATTCCACATACCGGGTCCATACTGGTCCTGCTCCACATACCGGGTCCATACTGGTCCCAGTCCACATACCGGGTCCATACTGGTCCCATTCCACATACCTGGTCCATACTGGTCCCATTCCACATACCGGGTCCATACTGGTCCTGCTCCACATACCGGGTCCATACTGGTCCTGCTCCACATACTGGGTCCATACTGGTCCCATTCCACATACCGGGTCCATACTGGTCCTGCTCTACATACCGGGTCCATACTGGTCCCATTCCACATACCTGGTCCATACTGGTCCCATTCCACATACCGGGTCCAAACTGGTCCCATTCCACATACCGGGTCCATACTGGTCCTGCTCTACATACTGGGTCCATACTGGTCCCATTCCACATACCGGGTCCATACTGGTCCTGCTCTACATACTGGGTCCATACTGGTCCCATTCCACATACCGGGTCCATACTGGTCCCACTCCACATACTGGGTCCATACTGGTCCCATTCCACATACCGGGTCCATACATAGTTTGTGGTGATGCTGTCGGTCTTTGTTGCCATTTTCTTTGATGTGTTCTGATGTTGCGGCTCTTCCCTCGGCGCGGTCCGTAAGAAGCCGGGATCTCTGAGATAAAATGCGGTGCATGAAGGAAAGTCTTGGCTTTGTTTCAGATACCAGCTGGTCGACGGTGGAGGGAACCTTAGTGAAGCCCAGGAAACTCCAGGCCATGCAAATCCCCCAGGAAGCTCCTGAAATTAGCTGCTGTTCTGCTCTCCTTCCCCTCTGCTGCCATCAGCCTGACGCCGGCCGAGCCGCCGACCGGCCGAGCCGCGGGCCGACCGGCCGAGCCGCCGACCGGCCGAGCCGCCCAGCCAGACTTAATGTAGGTGGTTAGACTTAAATAACTTACGAAGTACTAAACGCAGGTCTTCCCTGCAGGAACACCAAATCCTACCAAGTATTTTCGGTCTACTTTAGTCGATTCGTGATCTATATTATGGGAAAATGTCTTGATGTTTGGCTTATAGCAGCAAATGTTGCTGAACGATAAATAATCCCATAAGTTGTTATGATAAACGATCATATTGATGTTTTGAGACCATTTTCTAGGAGTATAGCGGTAATGAAAGAACTCATTCTCAAAGGTCAATAAACTTTAATTTCTAGTGAACATTTAACGCAGGAACAGGAAGACATTTCAAATATCCAAAATAACTCAACAACAAATAAAATGTATTATTTAGTCTCTGTAAACAAAATTATCCTTGAGAAAAAAAAACACCAAACTGACGACTTTATCATCCTGTTTTTGAAGAAAAACAATAAATCATGCAGATGGAAAGGATTGAGCTCCTTTAATGTATTATGTGATTTATTGCTACAAGCCAAGCTTTTATAAGTGAACAATCTGCACTTCCTCATATTAACTCATTTTTCACTAAGAAAGTTTCTTGCTGAAAAGTTACTTATAAGTCAGTTTTGTCTTATTTTAAGTGTATTCTCACATTTGCAATAGAACTTGTACCAAAATAAGACTTTGTGTTTTTACAGTGCTCTTGCTGTGTTGTTTTCTGAACTGACCTGTGATTAATTATTAATGCTTATCTGCCATTTTCAGACTTTCTTCATGTATTTTAACAGCTTCAGACTGAAATCGTTGCTCAGATTATTCCGCCAGAGACAAATCCACTTCTTACAGAATAACACAGAATAACCCAGAATAACAGAATAACACAGAATAACACAGAATAACACAGAATAACACAGCATAACACAGAATAACACAGAATAACACAGAACATGTTGGATCATGAAGTCAAAGTTTTCAGCCTAGGACTGAAAATCTGACCATTAACTGAACAGCATTTAATAAAACAAACGAAATATTCAGATCCTCCAAGAAAAACAGTCTGTTCATTTTAAATCCAAATCATAAAAATGTTCTCACTCTTTTGGATTAAATAAATATTACTAATGACCAATTTAGATGTTCAGTGATCTAAATAAAAGTCGAGTTTATGGTGCCTGATTGCATTAGCTGGCTTTGCTCTGTGGAAAGGTTTTCCATCCAAACCAGATTTATTGGTGAATAAACTCAGCTCAGTGCGAACAGCTTCAATAAGACAATTAGCATTAAATAATAAAGGGTTAAAAATGAGAAAATAATCGGATATTCTCCTTTTCTACAACTTTAAAAAGTGGAGATTATTTAATATTTGGTTGGTTTTATTTTTTAAATGAACATAGGTTTGGATGGATGAAGCTAAAAAATGATTGTTAGAAATTTGAGTCAATATTTGAGAGTAAAAACAAGATTTGATTGGTTTAGTCAGATTTCAGCCAAAAAACGAGTAATCTAAAATTTATTGCCAATTTATCATCTTTTGCACATTTCTATCGCAATACAGGTCTTTACCTCCATCATGGGTAGGTAGAAATTTATTAAGAATTTCTTGCATTTTGAACATTTGTGTGTTGACAGACGAAGGTTTGAGTCCGAGTCGGCGCAGCCGCAGAAACTTTGTGATTATCGTATCGGCATCGATCAATTATCAGAGCTGCGATATCGATATCTTATTGTGTTGGGACGACTCTAATTGATAAACCATTAGCTGTTCTGAGATGTGGACGGGTTTCCCAGCCGTCCCTGAACGCCTCGCTGCAGCAGTTAGGCTGGATCGGTTTGGACTTCAGAAGCAGATGTTGAAGTTTCTGCTGGACGTTTCAGGTTTTTACTGCAGAGCAGAAGCTGCACCGCATCAGAAATATTCATTTTGTATCCACAGAGTTGTTGATTTTTCCGTCTCATCATCAGAGGAAACACCTGAAACTAAAGATCAACAGACTCTTCAGTCTGAAGAGAGTTTTCTCCAGTCTTCCTCCACCAACAGAGGGCAGCAGCGCGTCTGCGGCTTGTTCCGCCAGGCTGCTGCAGATGTGACAAAGTTAGAAAGTTGGTCCACTGTGGTGGTCCTGGTGTTCCCCAGAAACATGAGACTGAAACATTTCTGTCTGGGTGAGCGGCTCTGCCGCGCTCACAGTGGGATATTAAAACCATAAACGGCTCCTTTTAAGGGTCCAACTTTGAGACATAATACATCTTCAGCTGCATCCGTTCAGTTTGTGGAGGTTTATCTGCTGGTCGGTTCGGAGTGTTTGGATCCAGTCCGGGCTGCTGGAGAGGAACCAGAGCTCGGTCCGGTTCCTGCTGCAGATCAGCTGCAGCGAGTGAAAGTTTGGGGAAGTCTCCCGCTCGGTTTGCGGTGACATCAGGAGAGAGAGAGAGGCGGGGGGAGGCGCTCTGCTGCGGGGGACCCGCATGCTCCGCGCAGGTCGCTCCAGTCTGCCGCGCCGCTGCGCTCCGGAACTTTTCCTGCAGCAGCGGAGGAGGATGTTCAGTTCGGAGGTCCCAGCCCAGCAGAACGCTTCCACCGGGTCGGCTCGGGTCCAGAGCGGGTTCTGAGCGCCCTGTGAGTGGATCCGTGGCTCCGCGGCGCTTTGGGGAGATTTTACGCGCAACTTTCTGCTTCAAAGCGGAGAAACTTCCGAACCCACGGGAGAAAGTTTTCACTTGGAGGAAAACGAACCGATCCTCCTTCTCGGAGTCGCTGCTGTGAACCCAGCCTGTCGGAACCGGGATATGTGTGTGAGCGGGTCGGAGAGGCGCGCCGGACTCCGGCTCTGGGCTCCGCTGCTCGCCGCGCTGCTGTGGGCCGCCGCGGCGCATGGATGCCCGCACAAGTGCAGCTGCTCCGGGTCGCATGTGGACTGCCAGGGTCTGGGTCTGAAGACGGTACCCAAAGGAGTCCCGCGGAGCGCAGAGCGCCTGTAAGTAGAACCCAGCCTGACCCGGGACGGTTCCGGTGGACCAGAACCAGAACCATGACTCCATAGAGTCAGTTCATTAGATTGAACTAAAGATGCGCCGATTATTAAAACATTTTCCCATTTATTCATTAGACTTGAGATGGGAACTAATATGATCAAACTTAACATTTTCTCTTTGATGCATCTTCAAATAATTAAAAGTCATCAGGCTGGATATCGGTACCGGCTCGGTTCTGATCAGCCCAGCTGGATGGAATGATCATTCAAACCTGATTTCATTCAGATTAATGCTGACTCAAAACATTCAACAGAACCTCCAGTAACTGAGTTTCTGAACCAGAACCAGTGAAGTTCTGGACCCAAAAGTTTCTGATCCAGTTTCATGTTTTAACTAAAACCCAGAGAGACTTGATCCAAACTGTTGACCTTCAGAGCGATTTCATTCCTCAGACAGATGAGTGTACATGTTCCTAACACACACACACACACACACACACGCAGACACACACACACACACCCAGACCACACACACACACACGCGCACAGACACACACACACGCAGACACACACACACGCAGACACACACACACACACACGCACACACACACACGCACACACACACACATACATTGGAGGGAAATAATCATGGAAGTGATTATTGGTGATAACGAAGCGGTTGAAACCCTGCAGGGGGTCAGCAGCAGATCAAACTGACACGACAAACTGCATCTGCATGAGCTGCAGCTGCAGCTGCATGCGCTGCAGCTGCAGCTCATGCGTCGCAGCTGCTGTAGCTGCGTCTCATGCATGTATCTGCCGTTCAGCACCTGTGTGTGTTTGCGTTTTGTTGCGTCTGCAGGTTGGAGCGCGTTTCGTTCAGGTGATTGTTTTCCTTCTGCAGGTTTGTGTGATTGTTGCGACCCCCCAGGACCTGCTGGCGTTCACACGCCGCCCCCCCAGGACGTTTACACCCCAGTAAAATAAATAATTAGGGGAGGTGTCGCTCTGCCCCCCTGGGGGAGATTTGCCCGTCTGTTTCTGCTCCTCTGATTTATCCGAGCTGCTCCCTCCCCCGGCCGGCCTTCGTCTTTATTCCCCTCTGCAGATAAATTTGAGGCTTCGGAGGTGGGAAGCATTAAAATGGATGAGCTCTGCGCTGGGAAGGTGAGGGCAGATGGGAAACTTTTTAAAGGAGACGAGCGCCGTTGCTCCAGGCAGAGATTTGGCTTTGCCAGCTGAGATAAGGAGAATATGGACTCAGATCATTAAATGAACCAAATTTATCAGCTTCGGATACAGAAACAATCTGGCCAAAAATAGGTTATTAACTTGATTTTCATTTAAACACATGTGGCCAATATTTTTATCTGACTTAACTAAGGCTGAAACGATTATCAACAATTAATTCATAACTGAAATCAACTAATGTAGTAATAGATTAATTGATGTCTGGAGTTAAGACTCTAAAATAGTTAATTTAATGAAAGATCAGAAATAAACCCAAAACTTTATAAAATATTATCAAAATGTTGTTTTTAAGATTTGAACTAATCTCTGTCTGTAAATCTGTTAGCTTCACATTCTGTAAAATTAATCACATATTAATCAACTTTTCTATTTCAGTTATCAATCAATTAAGAAAATCAAGCACTCACTGAAATAATACCAATAATAATAATAATAATAATAATAATAATAATACCATTTTAGGCAACAAAATGTTTATTTTCTAAGTTGTAAAATTAATT
Source organism: Poeciliopsis gracilis (assembly GCA_911649635.1). Lineage (NCBI taxonomy): Eukaryota > Metazoa > Chordata > Actinopteri > Cyprinodontiformes > Poeciliidae > Poeciliopsis > Poeciliopsis gracilis. Next base: position 3,790,504 of record CAJVRI010000557.1, read on the forward strand.
GAATTGTTTACTTGCATCTTTTAAGGTAAATTTAATGTTTTATAAAAAGAAGCTAAAGGGGTTAAATGAAAAATTTGACAATTTCACATCCCAGAAATTGATTAATCATCAGAAAATCAATAGAATTGATTACCAAAGAAAAACAATGTGTGATATAACTTTTATCTTGTTATGAAAGAGGGAAAGTACCCAAAAAAAGTGTTTTATAATTTTTCTTAAATCATGTGTAACTGATGATGTCATGAGAAATGAATAACTTTTTTACAAAATAACGAATTAAAGCAGAAGAAACATTTATTTCAATTTGATATCTAGGAAAGCCTTTCTTTTTAAGCTTTTTATCTTTTCATGCGCACAATAAACTCTGTTTAATATCAATAAAATTATCATTTATAAAAACTCAGACCAAAGTGGAGATTTGAGGAAATGGTGTTTTCATGGCGTTGCAGGTTGTGACAAATAAATGATAAATAAATGATAAATAAATGATAAATAAATGTCCGATGAGTTCACACTGTTCCTGATCGTCTCTTTTAGTAACTTTATATTCCAACGTTTAAAGCTGTTCCTGAACCTGCCTGCAGGCGCCATGTTTAATCCCTGACAGGAAGTGAGGGTCGTTTTGAAGCCGTCTGATTGGCTGACAGGTTGTAGCTTAGCGCTGCGCTGCCCCCTATTGTTTGTCATTAAAACATCGCTCAGAGCTGGGTTTGTTCAGGTGGATGAAAACCTTTCTGAAGCTGATTCGGTGTGTATGATATTAGTTTTTAAACGTTGTAGCGGAAATATTAGTTTATATAGAGACCGGTTACGTTTGGACAAGCGATCATAGAAAATATCATCAAATGTTTAGCTGAACATGTGAATAAATGTCAGGAATGTGTGTTTAAATAGTTTTCTGGCAGCAGGATATTTATATCTGTTGAAGTCAGGAGAACTGGTCCAAACTGGTCAGACTGGTATGCATCATTTTAGGGAAAAACATACAGATGGTGGTCGATTGAAAGGAAAAACAAACATAGAGGACGTTTCCATAAATGCTGGAGAAACCTTTTTTTTAACTGGACTGAAGGGATGGAGCCGTAGTTTGGGTTCTGGTGTTGGTGTGGGATGTTTCCCAGGGGTTCTGATGGGTTTAACTGGTTCCGCTGACTGGTGAGCCAATCAGTTCTCTCCCTCTGGGTGATGTTTCGCTGCAGGGAACATGAAACTGGGCTGGTCCTGCAGCAGAGCAGAGAGGACCGGCTGTGGAACAAATATGAAACAAAGCAACCAGGAGGCTTAAAAAGAACTGCGTTTAGCCAACAGATCATTCTTAACATTTCGGAACAGCCTTTGCCAAACAACGTTTCAGATGAGTTTGTATCTGTTCTGTCTCCAAACCCAATCATATCCACCGTCTGCCGCAGGTGCACAAGATCCCGCCCCCAGCTTCCTGCTGGAGAGCAGCAGCTGCTAGCTAACGATGACTAGCATTGGCTTTAGCTGCGAGCTGTCAACAGGAAATCTTAAACGTACGGCTGATCTAATGATTAACATTACAACAGCGAGATAGCAAGGTCAGGGAAAAGTTTTAATTGAAAACAAAACGCGAGGGAGAAGGAATTTGTTCAGTTATGCTAACTTGCTGCAGAATTTGGTTTTTGGTTCATTTAATAATTAAAAAAGCAACCCACACACAAACTCTGATGGATCATCAGTAGAGCTTAAATTAGCTATGTTAGCTTAGCTGTGTTAGCTTAGCTTAGCTAATAGCGGTAGCTAATCTACCACAGCGATCACTAATTAATGGCAAAATAAACATTAAGCCTAAAAACAAACTGAATGTTTCCGTGCTTTTAAATGTTGAATCCTGTTACATGAAGTGCTGTTGTTGTCAGTTGCTATGGAAACGGGTCTGTGTGTAGCGTAGCTGACAGAGAGTGAGAAAAGAGAAGGTTGTTGCATTATTTTTGCGTTATTTTCCTGAACTCTGCGCTGAGTTAACAGCTCCAGGTTCCACGTTGTTGCTGTTTTACCGGCAACGTTGCTGTGAATGTCAGCAGCAACTTGCAGCGGGTCCAAAATGTTTCACCAAACAAATCATGAGCAAACATTAGAGTGAGAGCAACCGATGAGGGTTAGGAGGAATCGGGTTTGGCTGCTGCTTAAATCTGATTTAATAATTACATCTCTGAGTTTGTGAAGGACGAAGCGGCGCTTTGCTAACGGGTTGAACTGGAACAACTTTGTCTTTTCTGGACTTTATTTTGAAGGACTGAGGAGTAAAAACCTTTTGTCCGCCTGGTCCAGAAGTCTTTCAGCGCTGCAGAGTTGATTTGTTTAAATTGAAGGATCATAAACCTGGCAGTAAACCGGACAACCTGTTGGGTTTACACTGCAGTCGTAACAGAACCAGAAGAAGTTCTGGTCCAGTTTGAGCACAGCAGCAAAGATTTCATTAAGCGGATGCTAACCGCCTTCATCCTGTTAATGTTTGCGTCACAAAGTAACGTAGCGTTGTATTGATGAAGAGCGAAGCCTGCAGACTCACAACAATAACAAGATTTAATGATCCAGCAGTGAGCGAGAGCCATCAGGTGTTGAAGGGGGATTTTCCCTGCTGCTGGTTTTTACGGCTCTCTGAAGACGTTTCTACTGAATCAAACTAATTCAGGCCGACTGCAAAGGTCGCTGAGAACCGCAGTTAAGTGTCATGACACAAGTTGAAGGAAATTGGGTTTGAAGTGTTGGAATCCATGAGAAGAACGCAAAAAGGCCTACAAGGCGTATTATTTTGGGAACGCCTGCAGAGCAGGAAATCAGCGGAGAGGGAGACGTCTGGCTGCATCAGCCGTGGAAACCATCAGCGACCTTCTGAAATCATTAAACTGGTTCCTGATTTAACATCCTCCCTCACCCTCTGAGCAGCGGCTGTCAGAACCGGCCCGGTTCTCCTGCTCCATTATAAACAACATTTGGGGAGGTTAATGAGAGAAAAGCAGTGCTGACCTCAGCTGCTTGCCCAGTTTTCCTCAGGCCCGCCGATCCCATAACGTCCTCCCTGGGAAGCCACTCCAGACCTCATTTACATCTAATTTGAGTGGAGGGCCCCTTAAGGAGCGAAAACAGGACGGCTTTTCTCTCCTGGGTTCACTACACACCTGTTCTACTGGGACACACACACACACACACACACACACACACACACACACACACACACACACACACACACACACACACACACACACACACAGACACACACACACACACACACACACCCTGCAGTGCTTACTTTAATGTGTTTTTTTCTGGTGCTGCAAACTGTTTGCTAACTGCTGTGAAATGTCAGGAATTGGTGCCGTGAACTCCGGAGGGAACGCTCGGATCGGGCCGAGCCGCTCCTGTTCTAAAGTCACAAACTAACTCCAAATATTTAGTTATTTAGGTCAACATAAGAGCAAAAAATCACTAATATTCAGGCTAATATTTTCACCGTGTTGTTAGCCATTCATTCATCTATAAATATTACAGTTTCAAACTAAATATTTGGTTAAATATTTAGTTTCAAGTTGTTTACCAACTAAATATCAACTTCCAACCTAAATATTTAGTTTCAGGCTAAATATTTAAATTGAATCTAAATATTTAGTCTGTGAGCTATTTTTCTCTGAATTAAATATTAAGCTCTAGGATAAGTATTTAGTTGGCAAGCTAACCTGTTATCTCTCCAAACCAAATGTTTAACTTCAAACTAAATATTTAGCTTCAAGGTAAATGTATTGTTAGCAACTTAAATATTTAACCAGCAGCTAAATTATTATCTACTGAATACTAGAAGCTAAATAGTGATACTAAAACATATTTACCATTGCGGTAAATATTAAGCTCAGAGCAAATTAGTTAGCTTGCTAACTAAGTGTGTAGCTACAGTCTAAACATTTAGTTGAGCTAGTTAGTTAGCTTGCTCACTAAACATTTAGCTAAACAAGCTAAACATATAGTTAGCAAGCTAAGAATTTAGCTCCAAGCTAAATATTTAGTTATCAAGCCAAAGATTTGGTGTGAAACTAAATATTAAGTTGAAATTAAATCGTTGGTTAGCAAGTCATTAGCACCAATTTAAATATTTGATCTCTGAGATAATATTTAGTTATTGAGCTAACTGTTGAGTTTCTGTCTAAATATTTAGTTTGAAACAGAGACATCACTGCGTTGAAAGTCCATTTTGTCCTCCGGTGAGGAGCTAAATTACTGCTGCTAATGTTTGACTCTGCAGAGGCTCCCTGAACCTTCCTGAGTGTCTGAGCGTCGGCCCGGTCCGCAGTGTGTCTGCAGCCTTGCTGCTGGAAGTGGCACGCCGCCTGGACCAACTCTTGCAGAAAGCCGGTTTCTTGAATTTCTGTTCCATCATTAATGGCTTTTTGAGGAACTCCTGGCAGGACTTTTACAAGCAACACCTTCTCGGCTTTCTGTGTCCTCGCCCGGCCTCTCTCTGCCTCGCTTTGTTTCCAGCTCTTCATCTCCGTCCAGACGCTGCGCCCCTCCTCTGCTCCTGCTCTCTGTCCTCGGCCTTTTCTCTGATTAACTTTCTGTTTTTGTCACCTATGGCTCGTTCTGACATCTTTTCTTTCTGCTTTTCGTCTTCTTTGCTAATTTGCGCCGTTTCCCCTGACCTCCAGCTCCGTCTCCAACACTTAGCTGCTCAGACGCCAGAAGCATCTCCACTCGAGTTTTCACAGCCGCCGTCTCCCTCCGCGTGCCAACCAACCGCTGAGCGCACAGCAGTAGGGTCCTGAGTGTGTGTGTGTGTGTGTGTGTGTGTGTGTGTGTGTAAGAGAGAGAAGAGAACGGATCCAGCAGGTCCAGCCATTGCTTCTGGCTCTTATCAAAGCTTTGTTGTGATTGGTCAGTGGACGGTGTAGCCACCACACCCTCCGCTGTGGGACGATGGTTTGTGGTGCTCCTGGAATGTGTGTGTGTGTGTGTGTGTGTGTGTGTGTGTGTGTGTGTGTGTGTGTGTGTGTGTGTGTGTGTGTGTGTGTGTGTGTGTGTGTGGAACAGATCCAGTTTTGTAAGCTGAGTTGCAGTTGATGGAATCAGAACCAGTAACACTCCGATCACTCCTGTGACCTTTGACCTGATGTTTTTAGAACACGTTCCATTTGGGCTGAAAAACTGATCACAATTCAAACATTTCATATCCGTCCTTCCATTTTCTAACCTTTGTCCCTAATGGGGTCGGCAGCTGCTGGTGCCTCCAGCAAACGTTTTGGGCGAGAGGCGGGGTCTCCTGGACGGGTCACCTGGACGGGTCGCCTGGACGGGTCGCCTGGACGGGTCGCCTGGACGGGTCGCCTGGACGGGTCGCCTGGACGGGTCGCCAGGACGGGTCGCCTGGACGGGTCGCCTGGACGGGTCGCCTGGACGGGTCGCCTGGACGGGTCGCCCTCTCTCGCAGCCGTTTACGGGTCGCCTGGACGGGTCGCCCCTCTGTCGCAGACGTTTCATATCACTTGTTATTATTTTTGTTTTAAATATCTGAAATCCTTCCAAACTAATTTCCTGTTTTGTCTTCAGTTTTTTCTTCTGTTTTTTTTATTTTGTAGCTGTTACGGGTCACGATGGCGTAACTTGAAACTGTTGCTGTGTTAAGTTACCCAGCAGGTTGTTGCTAGGCAACCGAAGGACGAGCGAGTTAGTCGATGCTACCAGCTAGCTTAGCTAAAATCTTTCCTCTGCCTTCATCTCCCAGAATACAGTGCGGTTCTGGATCAGTGAATATTCAATTAAATGCATCATCTGTTGGTATTGATCATGTGTCATTGGTAATAAATGTTATTGATTTTAATGTTTATTAGGCGTATTAGGTTCACAATCCAATCAAGAAACAACTTAATTTATTAGTAAATGAAGCTGAGGTACCTGAATGCACCGTGTAGCATTATAGTACCTTTAATCACTTTATCTCATAAAATCAATATTCATTTTGTTATGACATTGTTGGTACGAATTTCTTTATTTGGCTGTGCATCAACACAGCCAAATATGAACATTTTATCAAGAGAGAGGATGTTAGCGGAAATCTGGATGAATATAAAGCTGCTGAATCTGAGTTTCATACACAAACCGCTTCTGCTATTATGTAACATATAATCATAACAATGCTCAGAAACCTTCCACGTTTTAATTTGCTGCATCTTACTTTCTTGCAGATATGATGTTATTTCCTGTTTCCACTGATTCTGGTTGCGATCTGTGTTTGATGAGTTTGATGAAATATGATGGATTAGGTTCCCTGATTAAACCAAAATACCTCAAAACGAACCGCTGCTGCTGGAGAGCGTCTGCTGGAGACACAACCACATTTCCTCTCTGTGGACTGTTGGTAAATTGCAAAAAATTACTTAAATCATTAGTTGTCAGTGAAGTTATGAAACATCCCAGAGGTCAGGTAGCTGCTGAGATTTCTTCCTCTGCTCTGGATCGGATTTTATTTAAGAAAAATGAAGGAAAACCATCAGACAAGCAGACTTCCTGCTTCACTTCAACTGTGGAGAATCCATTAATTAGTGTGCAGATGTGCTTCAGCGAGCACGCATGTTTAGGTAAGTGTTGAATTAGCGCCATTCTCCAGCGGAGTTATTTACTGTTACCATGGTGATGTCATCCCGCTGCAGCAGACTGATCTAAAGTAAGAAGCACCACAAACAGCGTTCTGCTCTCTGGATGTCACGTCGGTCATTCATTGGCCATCCAGCTCGTCCCGGTCCAGATCCGGTGCAGGGAACTAGTTTAGGCTGCAGCTCTGGGTCAGAGGGTGACCTCTGCATGACCTCTGAGGACGGCTGCATTCCCACAACGTTGCATGAAAATATCAGAACAGAAAGTCAGATTGTTTCCCTCCTTCAGTCGGGTCGACCCGGTTCTACTGGAACCAGAACTCCAAACCAGCCTGTTCCCCTCCTGGCCTGTGGGGGCGCTGCACCAACAACCACTGCAGGAAACGACACTAAAACCTCTGAAGACGCTGAGAGCAACTTCCTGTTTCACCAGATGAATCAAGATGGAGGCGTCAGAGTTTAGAGCTGGAGGATTTCTCTTTAGTCTTTGGCTGAAAACCAGGAGCCATTTCTGCTGCTAGCGCTAGGCTAGCATGTTAGCATTGGTTATATTTACCCAGAATGCCCTGCACTGTCGTCCACTTCCTGCTGTTAGAGCGCTCTCTGGTCCACTTGGTGTTCACATTCAAACCGAATCAGACCCAGGTTTGGAGGACCAGAGGTCAGAGGTCGATTAGCGTTTACGCCAAGTGAACCAAACCGGACTTTCAGCGGACTGGGGTCGGATTAAATCAGGTTGAACTGGGCTGAATCCAAACTGAGTGTTATTGGATCATTATTCGCATGGAAAGCAATGGTTTGGCCTAGTCAAAGTCCAGACCTGTATCCAAATGAGATTCTGTGATTCTGCAGCTTAGATCATGCAAATGTGACCCGTTTGTGCCTTTATTTAGGCCATTTTGCTGGGTTATCATCAGCATGATGATGACGACTCGGATAAACACAGGCTGGAGGAGAATCTCATCTTATTTTAAACTTCAAACGAACCTTTGATGTCAGGAGGAGCGGCCAAAGTTTCCTGCATGTCAGAGTTAAACTGAGGCCACACACACATGTACACACACACACACACACACACACACACGCAGGCACACACACACACACACACACACACACACACACACACACTCTCTCTCTGCTCCAGCACAACGACACGTCACAGTTTCCGGTCTCATATTGAATCCATTCAAAGTCTTCTGCGTTGCATTTCACTGTAAAAACACAAAATCTTACCAACAATTTCTGTTCAGCTTCTGGTACAAAAATCTTCAAATACTGAAAATAAAACAAAACTCACTAAAGTAACTTTTTAGGAAAATATAACAGCTCATTTTAAGGCAATACTTTAAAGGTTCTGGTTATATTGGCAGATTATTTATAACGACATATTTTAATCTGCCTGTGAAACTAGAACCTTTAAAAGTGAACATGAAGGAATTCTTTACTTAGAATAACTTTTTACAGCTTCCTAAGAACCAACTTGTGCATTACTATGGTTTTATTTCAAGTCCCTGGAGATATTTACAGAAATACTTGGTAAGATTTAGTGTTTTTGCAGTTTTTGATTGGTGTGTGTGTGTGTGTGTGTGTGTGTGTGTGTGTGTGTGTGTGTGTGTGTGTGTGTGTGTGTGTGTGTGTGTGTGTGTGTGTGTGTGTGTGTGTGTGTGTGTTTGGTTCTTTATGGTAATGAGGGCAGCCATGTTGTTTGGTCACCAAAGCGACACATTAAATCCTGGTTGCAGCGCTGCAGTTTCTCTCTCTGCAGTTTCTCTCTCTGCAGTTTCTCTCTCTGCAGTTTCTCTCTCTGCAGTTTCTCTCTCTGCAGTTTCTCTCTCTGCACCTGCATGTCGCATGCAGGTGCAGAGAGAGAAACTGGTGGTGCACACGGTGGTGGAGGCGGCATGACCGTCTGACTTCACTCAGATGCACCGGCCGATCCTTGACGCTCATTGGCTGATTCTTCCAGAGCGAATTCGGGGTTCACCAGGCTTCACCTGTTCAAAACAAGATGCAGGCCAAGAAAATGATGCCAAAAGAATAAAGCAAATAAAGTTCTTTCTTTAGAGATATTAGTAAATGTCCCCAGAGGTCATGAAAGGTCAGGCCCCCTCGAATTTAGTTTGATGTTGGTAACGGGGTGGGGCTGGTTGACCTTTCATGACCTCTGGGGACATTTACTAATGTCTCTAAAACGTTTAGAGACCCCCGCCTCTCGTTTGGCCCCGGTTTGTTGGATTTGATGACGGAGTGAAATGCACTCAGCTGAATGGCCAGATCAGAATCTGATGGTTGAATATCAGATTAAAATCTGTAAATATGCCTTTTTTTCAGCTCCACTAACATTTAATGGAGTCTAATTTTATTGACTCTAAGCTCCTAAATGCCCATCCTCCAAAGCGACGCCTCCGTCTGTTGCTTTGGTCTTTCAGCATCAGATAAAGAACCAGTTTTCCATCTTTGTTATGAATATTACGTACGATTTAGAACCAGATCTGTTCCAAGACAACTGGTTGCTTTGTCTCCGTCTTGGAGCGTCGGCGCTCACTTCCTGTCGTTAAAGTTTCCGTCCAGGTTCCCGTCAGGCTGATGGGTCCGAGCATCTGAAGCGGGGGATTTCCAGTTGAACCGGGACGGAGCCGCGCTTTGGAGCTCAGAGGGAAAAGGAAGAAGGCAATTAGGATTCCTGGCGCAGATGGGAGGCTCAAAGCCAAATTGGGCTTACCTATCGACCGGCGCGCGGCTCCACAAGGGCCCGGTGGAAAATAACAAGAGATTAGCAGTGGAAGTGGATGCATTTGGAAATCAGGCGTTGGACGGAGAACTACAAAGGATGGTGAGAAGATAAAAGCAGGTCAGACGGAGATACGGACGCAGAGCGCGATGGGGGGAGGAGGAGAGGAAACGGCTGCTGCCGCTGTGGCTGGAGCAAAAGGATGACAAAGGTTAGAAAAACAGAAACAAGTCAAACCTGGAGGGTGCAAACACCTGGGTCCAGGTAAACCATGGATCCGTGGTTCACCTGGACCAGCTGGGCTGCGTTAAACTCTCTGGACGCGTCATTTCTCCTCTGCCAGAGGTCGGCCGGCGACCTGACCCTGAGGCTTCGGTCTGCTGGAGGAAAAGCATTCAGGTAGAAGCATCAACATGTTGCCACCGTTAATCAATCCAGTTTGGCAGCAGCTGACCAATCAGCAGTCCCAGTTTGTCCTGAAGTGTACGCCCCCTACTGGACAAACTGAACCTCCTAGTTCATCACTGCTGAACCGGAACCGGACCTTCAGGGCAAACGGACTGGAGTCTGGTTACGGTCAGTAGTTTGGCAGCATTTTGGGTTTGTAGAAGGAGCGGTAAACAGTGACAGAGTGGCAGATCATGACTGAATGGATGGATGGATGGAAATATTGATCCCAGAGGGAAATTCGCAGCTGGTCAGCAGCGATGAGCAGAAACAGAAACAGAACTGTCGGTTTGTTGAGTTTTGGTCAAAATGCAGAATAAAATCTCTGAAGTTTTAAAATCTTCGTGTCTCGTCTAGTTTTATGAGTTTCATACATCGTTACACCACAACCGGTCACATGACTTTGTTCAGAGCAGTGAACTGTGAAAATGAACTGATTCATTCTGAATCTGTATGAACTGAACCTCTTCATAAAACTCTGAACTGTTCATTCCTGCCTGCAGATCGAATTTTCTTTAGCATAACTTTACAATTACTAAACCAGCAACAGGTTAGATCAGATATAAACAGTTTGCAAACATATAAACAAAGTTTTCTGAGGTGAATTAGTTTTCTCAGCTGTCATCCTGACCATGTCATTCCTTCTCCTGCGCTGCACGGCGCCCGTTTGTTTGGCTGCAGACGCGTCTCTGGAGAAGGAGGCGTTCCCACTGCGAGTGACGGAGAGATGGAGAGATTAGCTGTGGAGAGGGAAGGAAAACAGCCAGCGGTTACAAAAAGAAAGATGGAGATAAAAGACAAGAGGAAGGCGTAAAAAATAGTTTGGTCAACTGTGAAGCTGCGAGCGATAAGAGATGAACTAAAAAGAGAGAGATTATAGAGGAAGTGGATGGAGGGATGGACCAGACGTGACAGGAAGAGGACAGAAAGACGGAGTTCATCACGGATGAAAGCAGGCAGCAGCTGCTGGAGCCGCCGTATTTTAGTGTTAAAAGCTGACAGGATAGTAGAAAAAAATGATAAATATTTTACTTTGGAAGAAATGATTAATCTGGAGTCTGAAAAAAGGAAAACACAAACATATAAAGTAAACGTCAAATGTTGGCCCCTCTGTTAAATCCTAAATATTTTAAAACCATCTGTGCTGGTCACATTTAAAAGTAAGATAAATGAAGATAAATGAAGATAAATGTTGCCTGAAATGGGCAACGGTGAGTCAGCATATCTTTATTCTTTACTAAATACTCTTGGGATACAAAACTGAAGTATTTATGTAGGTACATTTTCTATTGTTTTTCTAATTACCATTTTTGTTAAGCATATATTTGCCACCTGTGATTGGTTGCTGTTTGATCAAGTATTCCTCTTGATTACTGTTCCCCTCCTGGCCTGTGGGGGCGCTGCACCAACAACCACTGCAGGAAACGACACTAAAACCTCTGAAGATGCTGAGAGCAACTTCCTGTTTCACCAGATGGAACAAGATGGAGGCGTCAGAGTTTAGAGCTGGAGGATTTCTCTTTAGTCTTTGGCTGAAGACCAGGAGCCATTTCTGCTGCTAGCGCTAGGCTAGCATGTTAGCATTGGTTATATTTACCCAGAATGCCTTGCGCTGTTGTCCACCTCCTGGTTTTGGAGCGCTCTCTGGCCCGCTTGGCGTTCACACCTCACCAACCGGACGGGACTCTATAAACAAGCGGACTGGAGTCGGGTCGGGACACGATGGTGCACGGCAGTGATGTGTGACCGGGTTGATTGTCATGAATTCTTCCCCTTTTACTCTGACGCCCTCTAATATAGTAAAGTGCCACTAACTGCCTCCATCAAAGCTGAGGTTTCTGACCTTCAGCGATCTGATTGAGTTTCTCCTGTTGTGCAAATCCTCAGAGACCTGCAGCTGGGCCTGGTTCTGGTTCTGACCTGAATCAAAGCAATAATTAAAGGTGTAGTCTTGATGTTTTTGGCTGTGAGAAGACGCGAAAGCTGCGCTGCTGTCACGTTCAGCAGCAGTAAACATGAGGCCGGTTGATCGGAAAGCTTTTTATTATTCGGCTGTTAAAACCAGAACCAGATGCCCATCTGGCTGCGAACCGATTCACGTCTGATCATCGAGTTTCTCACAGAAACAGCGTCATGTGTGTTTGGAAATCAGGGTGATGAAAGCGGCGCGAGCGAAGCGTGACGCTGCTGATTTATCGCCGCGTTGAGAGGAAAACACGCCAGGAATCTTGAGACAGGAGTTGGACCGCTGGTTGGCTTAGCATGGGAATCAGGAGGCACCCGGGCCATTCCGGGACCTCCTGCTGGGCCAGGAGCCGGTCCGGTTCTGGTCAGGCCGGGCCGGACTGGGCCAGGCTGGCTCCCAGTCTCAGCTTGGCTTCTGTTAGAGCTCACATTTTGAAACCTAATATGGTCGTCAATCAGATTCCTAAATGTTATGAAAAGCATGTTGTGTGTGTGTGTGTGTGTGTGTGTGTGTGTGTGTGTGTGTGTGTGTGTGTGTGTGTGTGTGTGTGTCTGTGAACCTGGTTTTTATATCTTTGTGGGGACCCATTGTTTGGCTTTATTGATGGGTTGCGGGGACCACTGCTTCTTATGGGGACAAATACTGGTCCATGAGGGGAAATGCTGTTTTTTGGTGAGGGTTTAGGTTTAGGCTGTAGAAAATGAATGGAAGTCAATAGAAGCCTCCACAAGACGCGAAAACACGGCTGTGTGTGTGTTTTGGTTTCCTCTCAATAAACATCAGACTCTTTTACAGGGAGCCAGTGTGTACACACACACTCACAGGGTGTCGGTTCATGTTGCGGTGTGTCCGTTGCGCCAATGGCGTCCAGGAAACGTGACAAGCTTTTAATCTGTTGATGGAAGGAGAAGATGATTGTTTCCCTCATTCACGTCTCCGGGTTTTTGGAAGTTTTGCCCAAAATGTTGTTGCCATCAGAGCAGTTGGAGTGTTTGTGTGCTTTGGCGTCACTCTGTTTGTGTTAGCATGTTAGCGTGCTTCTGTGCATGTGTGTGGGCTGGAACTCCGTGGCGGCCGTTCTCACGCTCATTCCGCTGCTGCATTTAGAGAGATGCAGAAAAACACCGGAACAGAACCAGAACATAACCAGGCTGATCCGAACCGGACTGGTACCAGAACAGAATCAGCCCAGGGTTTTATAGACATGCTGAAAAATTAATGCCATAAATGTCACCAATGTTCAAATATTCAAGTGTTTATGGGGCCCGATGGTGAAATTAGAAAGTCAGTTGGTTATTTAGTCATAGGAGAGAAAAATGAGGTACATTCAATTATAAATATTATTAATCTAGCCATGAATGTCACAGTTTCAAACTAAATATGTAGTTAAGTCAGAGCTAGCTAACTAAATATTTAGTTTAAAGCTAAATTTAGTTTAATAACTAAAAAATTTGCTTTTGTGTTTTTTTGTGCCTCTATCATTTTAGAAGCATTTGTAGATGTTGCACTTTGTATTGCCTTGTTCTTGTAAATCTGCTTGGTAAATAAAATTACCTTTACCTTTACCAAGAATGTCATGAAAGGTCAATCAGTCCCCACATCCTTCTTCAAATCTTGTTAAAGTTTGTACAGGTTTGATTTGAAGAATTTTTTTGTGCTGCACAAATTTTGTTTGTGCTGCTATGGGTTTGAAGATATTCCTGAATGTTTAAATGCAAAAAGGTCGACCAACTCTCTCACATTACCCAAATCTAACGTTACATTATGTTTGTGCAGCAATCACATTTTTGATTTCATGCTGCTCTATTAGTATACACCGATAAAAACTTACCTTTGTCTCAAAGATAAAGGGAAGTTTAAGGTTTGAAAATTAACTGTTTTAAACAGACACTGAATTTTCCACCTTTACTTCCTGCATACCTGCACTATACTAAACTGTTTCTTCACATTTAGCCTTCAGTTAAACATTTCAGAGAAAATGAGAAACATTGATTGAGTTTTTAGCATTAGCATTAGCACCTGCTTTGTTTTATGTGAGATTTATAACCTTCCTGTTTCTCTCTGCAGGGATTTAAACAGAAACAACATCACCAGAATTACGAAAGTGGACTTTTCTGGACTGAAGAACCTCAGGATTCTGTAAGTTTGGTTCTTTTTTCTCAGTAACTAAAAATAGAAAATGTTCATAGTTCCTGGGAACATTGAACAAAACATCAGATGGCTGATCTTATGTTTTCCACAAATAAACCTTTTATGGATCTATTAAAGAAGAATTAAAGAACTTCAAAGATGCTTAAAGTTCAGTTTGATCTCTAAAAGCTAAATGATCTGAGCAACAATCTAATAATGGGAATAGATTCTTTGAGCGGCTTTGAAGCCAAAGGGAAACGTTCACCTGCAGGAAACAATTACCCCTATTTTATTTTTCAGTCTAAAAGCTTCTCCATTTGGAAGCCATCTTTCATCTTCCTGCTCTAAATCAAACGATTCTTCAGGCAGAAGTACATTTAATAACATTCACATCATATCTTTTGCTGCCAGTTTAATATCCTGAAGCTTCCAGAAATTCAGCTCTGAATAAATCTCTCATAAAGAAACATTCATTCTGCACATTTTCTCTTGTTAATTTGTTCTCTTGGGATTTTAAGAAACACAAATATTACCTGATCAGCTCCATGGTGAAACACGGTGGTGGTAGTATCACGAACTGGTTTTCCATCCAACCTGCCTGAGTGCAACAAACCCAGAAGATCTGCAACCAGACGACAGTATTTCAAATGCAGGTAGAACGACAAGAGAACTGGAATTTGACTCGGGTTCAGGAGGTGTGAATATTCTGCTTCATGTTTTTATTCCTTTTTGCAACCTGTACTTCCATGCCTCCATGCTGCAGTAATTAAGGCACTGCTATATTTACCTAACGGGCGTCTGGGAGCCTAAAAACCCAAAAAGATCCACGTCTTCCAGGTCCAGAGATGATGCACGTGTCCTGCAAACTTTTACAAGCCAAGCTAACCTAGCGTAGCAGCAAATAGCATCAGGATGGTTTACAACTTTTACACATCTGTTGGCAGTGAAAGGTCACAGGAACAAAGAGTTTAATATCCAGATTTACAGCGGCTGAAAGAAGTATTCACACTCAATGAACTTTTCCATATTTTGTCACATTATAACAACAAATGTACAACACTAAATAATAAATTAATGTGAAAGATAAAGTGGTTTCCATGGTGATGTATAAAGATACAGGACCGTGATCTGTGAACTAATGCTAAATGTCTGTATGCATCTGTTTCCTATTTTAACTGAGCCACAGTGAAATAACGCAGCTGCTGATTGGTTCTTCATTTTATTTCCTGATCACTGAAACATTTGAATTCAGCAGAACGAGACGCTTATCTGCTGCCCTAATTCACTTCACAGGCTCTCACTGTTTCAGCGCAAACGCCTAAAAAATGTGTGTGTGTGTGTGTGTGTGTGTGTGTGTGTGTGTGTGTGTGTGTGTGTGTGTGTGTGTGTGTGTGTGTGTGTTTTAATACCTTGTGGGGACCCATTCCTGACTCATGCTACATTGTGGGGACCCACTGCTGCTTGTAGGACCGAAACCTGGTCCCCAAGGGGAAAGGCTGTTTTTGGATCAGGGGTCAGATTTAGGACTAAGGTGTGAATTGAGTTTTGATTAGGGTAAGGGTACGGGTTAGGGTTAGGCTGTGGAAATGAATCGAAGTCAATGGAAAGTCCCCAGAAAGATAGCCATGCAAACATGTGTGTGTGTGTGTGTGTGTGTGTGTGTGTGTGTGTGTGTGTGTGTGTGGAAGGGCTTTAATAACTATAATCACTGCTGGCTGCATGCGCTCAGTTTTAACCAGAGCGGCAGATAAAAATACACAGAGGAGAGAGACAAGTTCCTCCAAAACGACTATTTCACTTCATCTGATTTTTTAATGTAAAACACAATAAACAATGTGTGATTTTATTGTGCTGGTGCGGTGAGAGAGGGGCGATCGAGGGGAGTGTGTGTGAGTGTGTGTGGGTGTGTGTTTGTGAGAGGCTAGCAGTGTGTTTCTTGTGGTCAGAGATGAACTGCTGCGACGTTCGCCTCCAATCTGGGAGGAGAAGTCCTGGGAAAAACGAGGAACCAAAAATATTCACACCAAGTGAAGATTCAGAGCTAACGATCATTCAGCCAAACAAAAACCGTTCAACAGATAAAAACAAGGTCAAGGAGCTTCATCCACCTGTTCTTATTCATATCGTCATCACATAACAATTATTCTGGCTTTTAGAAAATAGAAATGACTCAGAAAATAAAATCCAAGGAAAATTAAATGTCTTTTATTTGATGTATGTAAACTTCTGGTTTCAACAATAATTATTCTAATTATTCAAACACCAAATCTAATTGAATTTGCATTAATAATCATTAATGTTGAGCTTAGAAAGGTACAACAGGCAAAAGGGGGCATGTAGGATAATAAAGTTCAAGCTAGTGGCTTGTTCGTCTTTTCAGCTATGTTAAAGAGGAAACGATCAAACTCAATCAATTTATCGTGCAATAAATTGATTTATTGATCATTGAGACACAAACAAAAACTGAGCACCAAACTCTGCCAGGAATCGTGTGACAGTGAAACCCAGAGATAAAGACTTGGACTTGGGTTTTATGACAAAACTTTGACCTTTAACCTGAGATGAAATTAGGTATGTTTGTTTTGTTATCCTGGACGTCGGTGGGTGGTTCTTAACGTGCCAGCATTAAATCTGAGTAAAAATATTTTTCACTTGTTGTGAAGTCAGCAACTTTACAAAATAAAAGTGTTCTTACTTATTCAGTCACAACTCAGACTGAGAGGAAAACTTCATCTAGTTTTCTATGTTGTGAATGAATAAATTATTTTAGCTTGAAGATGGCGACGGATAAAATGAAATTGATTTGGTGTTTCTGCTCCTTCTCTCATTAATATAAACTAAACAGAATCTTGTTTGTTGCTTTCTGGGAATCTCCAGCCCCGTCATGTAGTTGATAGCTGCATTAAAAGGATCCAGCAGTTTCCCATCTGGCTGCAGCTGCTGCTAACGCTACGGTTAGCATAGCATCTCTAGCAGTCTCAAAATCCCAAATTTCTTCCAGACTTGATTCAGAAATCCTAAACAATTTAATAAAAACTGGAGTTTGATCACGAGAAGCTGGATGGTTGATGTAGTTTCACACACAACGCAGCGCTTTGGTTTCTCTTTTAAAACCAGAACCAGTGGCACAGCGGGCGACTTTTAAAAAATGTGACCTGCAACAAATCTAACAACTTTAAACAACAAAACTGAAGTGACTGTTAATAAATCTAGCTACTTTTTTCTGTCATTTGTGACTTTCTAGCGTTATGCCTGAGCGTTGGGTTGTACGCCCACCACCGTTACCAATAGGAAAACTCAACTGCAGTAGCCCCTTTCAACCACAGAGGGCAGCAGTGAGACAATGTCAGGCGAAATATTGCTGAATTGAACAAATTTACACAAAAATACCCCAACTTGCAACAACATAACGATGGAACCATTAAAGACCAACTTAGACATTTAAAGTGCGAAATCAAGTTAATTTACCCGACGGGTTGGCAGAACTTCTGACCCATTTAAGTTCCTCTGTTTCCTTGTTTTTATCTCCTAAAACATTTCAGTTCTGCTCTTCCCTCGTTTTTAGTTCTTATAGGACAGAAATCCTCCACCCTGCCGTCTGCTGAGATGTTCTTTCTGCTCGGTCGGCTCCATCTGGAAAACCTTAGCGGCGCGTCCCACACAGAGCCGGGACAGGAACGCTGGAGATGTTGGTCTGCAGGAACCACATGAAAGCCCTGAGACAAATGGGGGAAATTTGCTCTAAAGAATTGGATGTTAATTATTTGTTTTGGCTGACTAGATTAAAACATTTGTTATGCACAGAGTGTTGGTGGCAGATCTGTTCGCTCCGCTGACTCTCTGTTTACTCAGCCGGTGAAGTGTCTCTGCTGCAGCCAGACGGGACATTTCTCTGCTGTGTACAATGTGAAAACTAACGGTTCCTTCTCCCGGGGTATGAATACTAATGATCCTGTATCCCGGGGTATGAAAACTCATGGTGTCTTTGCCGTTTTGTCTGCTGCAGCCACCTGGAGGACAACCAGATCAGCGTGTTGGAGAGAGGAGCCTTCCAGGACCTCAGGCTGCTGGAGAGGCTGTAAGTTTTCACACCCTGAACTATTTCTGTTGTTGCTGGGATTTTACTGACACCCTGAAATAAAAAGCACCTGGCAGGACTGGAAGCTGATGTTCTGGTACAGAAAAACCCAGAAGCACCACCATTACTGACTCACAATGAGATGAATAGAAATGCATTCCACACTTTTCAGATTTTTATGTTAAAAAATTTTGATAATCAACAATCTGTTTTGTTTCATGCCGCCATGACGCTGTTGTTTGAGTTAATGCCACAGAAAGGTCGGATTAAAATAGATAAACATTTTTTGATGCATTTTCACCAAATGCATTTCGCGCCTCAGCTGCGCCTCAGCGATCTAGCGTGGCGCAACTTGAAGCGTGTGGAGTGTTTTGAGTATTTGATGCATCCAGCATGTCTGAGAAATATGCCGGCAACGGAAAACAGCGGCGTCTGGCACGCCAGCGCTGCGCCTCCACTCAGACTGAAAGTAAACCAGAAACACGTTTAGTGTAGAGCAACATGTCAGGCATCTGCAATCAAAGTGCACATGCGTCAACCTCCAAGCATCAGACGTGTTTTTGATGCTCGTAACAGGCTTGGTGTGAACGCAGCATTTGTAACGATTAGGGGAAAAAATCATTCCAAATTTAAACTCAGCATTTCAACGTTTTTTTTCTCAGAATTCTTTTGATCTCAGAAGATTACATCATTTTATTTTTTTTCCCAGTGGCTCTCATCCTTCACTGTAGTTACGTGACATGACAGGAAAAAAGTTTAGGTGATTTGAAAAGTTCTGCAGGGCTCCGTATTCGGTTTCCTACAGCTGCTCAGCAATTTACTCTTGGATTGGTTGACATAGCAGATTCAGAGTCACACACACACACACACACACACACACACACACACACACACACACACACACACACACACACACACACACACCTGCAGGATGAGGCTGAATCCACGTTTATCACTGTAAAAACTAAACAGTCACATATTTCAGATAGTTTAGTCTGTAGATGTTTTGGTTTTATTTGTAAATGGAGATCAGCTGCTGATCTGAAGATGAGGAGAAATATTTAATACTTTTGGGTCAAAACTACAACAAACAAGGTTTTTCTGGTTTTAATGTTTTATTGCGCTAAGTCTGAATTTAAGAACTGTAAAGAGATGGAGGTTGATGTAAACCTCATAAAGATGCTGCAAAGATGGTTTAACTTGAAAGTCAGCAAGAATATTATTTTATTTTTAAGGTTCACCAAGTTGATTTAACAGCAATAGACACATTATTTGTTTTTTAGTGCTGATCGCTCTTTAGTTTTGAGTTGCGTTATAACTTTCTACTGTCATTTAAACCAAATAATTATCTCATAAAAACTGTTTCATCAGCTAAACAACATTTCTGGATTATTTTCACTCACATTGTCAAGTTCAAAAAATTACTATATTTAAGTTAGAAGTCAACCTTTGTTTTCAGCAAGATATAGGAGCTGCTTCTACATCAATAATTCCTTAGTGTTGATTTTACAGATGCACCAGTTCCTCCAGAAGATTAGTTTACTTACAATGAGACATTTTTCATGATACAAGTGAAATAATCTGAGACTTTTTCACAGAAAACTTGCTAAGCCTGGCGGTCAGTTCGCCAGCAGCTGCCATGTTTTTGAGTTAAAACATATTTAAATGTCAGAGGAAATTTCAAAATATGACTTAGCAGTTATGTGTTATTGGCAATATATTATTAACAAAACCTGAACACCAACTTCAAAAAGGCAAACAAAAAATACTCTTACAAATTTGTAAGCCTGGTGGGGAGCAACTAAAGTCTGGTGGCTGCCAGGCTTCTGATATACACTGGAGGAAATCCTGAATCTGCCAGAACTTTTTCATCAACATTTCGAAACTGTTTACTTAAAACAAGCTCCTATATCATCCTGAAAAGTTACCTGCAAGTTAGATTTGTCATATTTTAAATGTTGTAAGGTATTTGCAGTAGAAACTGGACAGAAATGTTTGTTAATATTTTGTTTTTTTAAATTTCATGTGGAGTATCTTCTCCCACCAGGTTATCCAGTCAGAAACAGTGAATAAGTCTTTGTTGTTGTCTCCGTTTGGATCGGAGTGAAAGTCCAGGATGATTTTTCTCTCTGTCTCGGAGGTCAGAGGTCTGTGTCTGTGCCTTCTCCGACACTAACTCAACGCCACGACCCTGCGACCCCGCGACCTCGCCCTGCGTCTCTTTTTCCCATCCACGCCTCATTTCTCAGCCGGGCTGATAATGCGCTCACTCCCTTTGCTCGCGTTGTCCTCGTTTATCTTCTGCTCACATGGGAACCTGGAGAAGACGCATCTCTAACATCTGACATGTTTTATGCTGCAAGAGCCGCAGCTCTCAGATAAAACACTTAAAAACTTAATTTGTGGCTAAATTTACTGATTAGAAACTCTTCAGTTCATCTCTGCTGTTTCTCCTGAATCACTTTAACTGTGAGGAAACTGCCAAAAAATGTTTTAAATTTAAACTTTTCGCTCTGCGATAGATTTTATAAACGTGATTTTTGTTTTTCTGTTTTCAGTAAATTCACTAAACATTTAAAACATTTCTCCAGATTGTAATAGTGAAGTATTTGTGTAAAGTTTTGAGGAATACCATTTGGAAAAAGGCTGAAACTTACATCCTATATATGCAGTTTTATTTGATACATGATAAATAGTTTCTGTCACTTCAACATAATATCTAGATTAATTACACCCAGATTGGTGTTTACAAGCCTTTATTTCTGTTAAACATGATGATTTCCTTATTCCAGCTGAAGAAAATATGACATTTAATATCAGATCAATAAAAACTAAACAGATTGTTGCCTTTCTATGCATTTCTCCATGATTCTCATCTCCCTTTATTTCTCTAACTGGGATTTCTGTCATTGAGCTAAATTTCAACCAAATCATTCGGGAACAGGTGGAGAAGTTGTGATTTTCTGCTGCTTTAGAGTTTAAAACAACAGAGTTTGCCTGTGGTTTTAAAAACTACCGTTCAGTCCACGTCTGCCACGCCTCCAAATATTTATCAATTAAAGTTGGAACAAGCTGAATGCTAAAAATATTTTACTGCTGGGAAAGACATTGTTTGGCTTATCATGCCTGTTTTCGCAGTCGAGGATGGTTGTTGACAGCACCTGCTTTTTCCGGTTAGCTTTGTAGCGCAGCTTCCTTTTCAGTCGAGCTAGCTAGGTTAAATGTTAGCGACTGGGTAAAACTCAATCCAATGTTCTCTTAACACCTGGATGGAGCAAAGTGTAGAATAATAGAAACATTTTTAATTCAAAAATGTGAGTTTAAATCCAGTGCTTCAAAACCAGACAAAACTTTGTCAATGTTCTGCTAATGTCGAAAAACACATTTTGTAGTTGCTGTTTCCATTAAATAAGAAATTAAATTAAAGTCACATATTAATAAGTTTATTCAAGCAATAAGTTATTAAAAAAAATTAGGTTGCACCCATCATTCTCCTACCATTTCCTGGCGTCTTCTTTGTTGTTTCTGCCAGTAGTAACTTCCTGTTGTGGGTCACATGACTCGTGTGACTCCATAAAACTTCTCCATTGCTGTTTTGCTAACTGCACTAATTTTGGAAAACCACCTCAAAAAGCCTTTTTATTGAAAAAGATGTTTTTTTTTAATTAAGCTAATTAATTTCAGGGATTCCAGTTTTTGGGGTTTTAAGCTGAATACAAACACAGCTACTGGTACTGGGCTGACCAGGCAAGATTTCCCAACAGTTGAGTGTTCATGGTGCATTCAGGTGCATTTGGTAAAAACAACTCCTCAGCAATTCAGCTGTTTTTTGTCCTTCATCTTTACTGTCTTATTTTTCTCTGTTTTTCCAAATCAGAGTGAAGCAAAACAAACCAAACATGAATTATTGTTGTTATTTTTATTTTACTTCATACATAGATTTTTAAAAATAAATTTCTCATCTCAGGCAGCTGATGTAATCTTGTGGTTGTTCTTATTTTTCCCTGAGTTGTATTGGTGTGTTTTGGAGCCGTGTGTGTAAAACCTTTCTGCAGTTTATCAGTGAAATGCGTATCATAAACTCTCACATCGCTCACATTCTGATCCTGTCAGACATTAATAATGTCAGGAAGTTTTTCA
This sequence comes from Poeciliopsis gracilis, assembly GCA_911649635.1. NCBI lineage: Eukaryota > Metazoa > Chordata > Actinopteri > Cyprinodontiformes > Poeciliidae > Poeciliopsis > Poeciliopsis gracilis. The sequence continues at coordinate 3,812,598 of CAJVRI010000557.1, forward strand.
TCCAGTTTTTCCCAAAACAAACCAGCAGAATGTTTATTCTCAGTCTTATCTGAGGAGGAAGGTGACGATGAGGAGTTTTAAAGCACTGATAACCTGCAGGGGGCGCTGTGATCCAGGTGTGGTCCACCTGAATCTGGTCCTAACCTCCATGTTGTTTCTGTCCCTGCAGACGCCTGAACAGAAACAAGCTGCAGTTCCTCCCAGAGCTGCTCTTCCAGTCCAACCCCAAATTGGGCCGAGTGTGAGTCCTTTTTATTGGTCCCCCTCTGTATGGGTCCCCCTCTTTATGGGTCCCCCTCTTTATGGGTCACCCTCTGTATGGGTCCCCATCTTTATGGGTCCCCCACTTTATTGGTCCCCCCTCTTTATGGGTCCCCCTCTGTATGGGTCCCCCCACTTTATGGGTCCCCCACTGTATGGGTCCCCCTCATGGTTCTCCTGTCTCGTGTTGTGTGAACAAACATGGCCGCCGCGCCGCGCTCCTCTGGCTGCTCAGATGAACTGAATGTTTCTGTCTGGGAATCTGGAGTTTTCCCAGAGAGGTCAGCGTGATGAAGCAAAGCCTTCCACTTCTTCTTCTCCTCTTTTGTTTATCTCTCTCCATCTCATCCTTCCATCCACCTGGTTTCTCCTCTGTCAGCTCAGGCTGAAGAACCTATTTACTGGTTTTACTGGTTTCGCAATCTGGATCTCTGTGGTTGTTCTTGTAGTTATTCCTGTGCCTGTGTGTGTGTGTGTGTGTGTGTGTGTGTGTGTGTGTGTGTGTGTGTGCGCGTGCGTGCGTGTGTGTGCGCCGTGTGTGTGTGTGTGCGTGCGTGTGTGTGTGTGTGTGCGCGCGTGTGTGTGTGGCTGTGTGTGTGTGTGTGTGTGTGTGCGTGCGTGCGTGTGTGCGTGGGGGGTGTGTGTGTGTGTGTGTGTGTGTGTGTGTGTGTCCATGAGGCTCGAATAGATAAACAGGCATTTTACCTGCTGACAGTTTTAAGAATTGTTCATAGGTATTTATTTGTTTGTTTTGTTCATTTTTAAGTATTTTGTTCTTTTAATTGACTAACTGTTACATTTATTTATATTATGCTTTTCATTTTTTATCCGTTAAGTAATTAATTTTACTTTTTTATTTAGTTTTTTAAGTTTACTCATTTATGTTTTTTATAGTTATTTTTTTCATCAAAATTGATTTTGTTTATTTATTCAGTGATTATTTTTATTCAGATAGAGAAATAAGAACTCATAATTCTGATGAGTAAATATTTTCACCAACTTTTCAACAGTAACAGTTTCTGATTTTAGAGATTATGTCATCGATGACATCACACTTTCACTTACAAACATGCTGGTTTCTTAATAAAATCAACATAAAGTAAAACTTTTCTGACCTTTTTTCACTCATTATATTTGAATTAATTAAATATAATTTTGTAGCTATAAAGTAGGTTTCCTGTTAGTTTTTACTGGAATAAATTAGAATAATTTCTGCTGCCGGTGTGTTTAGGTTGGTTTATTAATCTCTGAGTTTATGAACTTAATCTGTGGGATGGTGACGATGCCTCTGAAGCCTCCAGCTGGTTGGACCCAGTGAACCTGGAGCCGCCCGCCGGTGTCTCTGCAGCGCCCCCTGCGTGCGGCGCGGTGCTCTGCGGAAACAATGCTGCTGCGTTGTTCTTCCATAAAACCTGAAACTGTCTCCGTCGTTCGGATTTTCCTCCTTTTTAGCTCGGATCTCCACAGACGGTTCAGGAGAACGGAAAGCGATGAATGCGATCCAAACTTAACATCATAAATCTCATGTTCTTTATATCCCAACGTTCCCATCAGCAGAATTTAAATTACACTCTGGACTTTCTTCTCTGTCACTTTTACTGATTTTCTCTCCTAAAACTCGACAGTTTTTCCTCTTTTGCTCAGGAAGAGGTGATGATGTGAACGTCTGTAGGTGTAAAACAGAACTGAAGGTAGAGAAGGACGTGAAACCGGGATGGGGGCTGCTGGTGGCTTTCTGGTTTGGATTTGCAGCCTTCCTCCCTGTCAGCCTCGGTTAGATATTAAATGATGGTAGTGTGATAGGAATTACCTCTTAACCCTCCTATTAAAGCCGTGTGGTCTGAGGTTTGGAGAGGAAAGGAGCTGGAGCGCCGACCAGGGGAAGAAAAGCAGGAGGAGGGGCGACCGTGTTTCTGGCTGCCTTACCTCTTTATGAACTTTCATTTTTCTGCTTGGACAAAGCAACACATGAAGCATGAAGACATGAAAACTTCCCACTTTAATGGAAAACATGACTTCAGGATGGAACCTGGAGTTCTTCCAGGTTCTAGCTAAAGAACCCAGAACCAGAACCAGGAACCACTGCAGTGTGTGGTTGCTTCCCCACGGAGAGCGCTGTCTCTTTAAGAGCCCTCAAGCCTGAGTTACACCATCACTTTTAAGAGGTTCCTTTAATCCGACTCCAGTCCGATTCCCTAGCGAATCCGGTCCAGTTGGTCAGGTGTCAATGCTAATCGACCTCTGACCTCTGGTCCTCCAAACCTGAGTCTGGGTTTGGTTGAAGTGAACTCTGGTTCGGTTTGACCGCTCCAAAAGCAGGAAGTGGACTACAGCAGGGTATTCTGGGTAAATCCAACCAAAGCTAACATGCTAGCCTAGCGCTAACATGCTAGCCTAGCGCTAACATGCTAGCCTAGCGCTCGCAGCAGAAATGGCTCCTGGTCTTCAGCCAAAGACTAAAGAGAAATCCTCCAGCTCTAAACTCTGACGCCTCCATCTTGTTCCATCTGGTGAAACAGGAAGTTGCTCTCAGCGTCTTCAGAGGTTTTAGTGTCGTTTCCTGCAGTGGTTGTTGGTGCAGCGCCCCCACAGGCCAGGAGGGGAACAGGCTGGTTTGGGTCAGAACCACAGCAGTGGAGGTGGAGCAGATGTTCTGGTTCCAGTAGAACCGGGTCGATTGGACCATCAGGAAGGGAAACATCCTTAGTCTCTCAGTGAGCTTGAACTTTGACTAGGACGTTTCCACTGAGAGCTGCATGAGGCCTGGTGTAAACACAGAGTGTTGTTTTGGATATAAACCTTGAGTTGGTGCTTCTGGGAGCTTGAGAGACGCTGTCCTCAAGCTCAACGACCTGGACCTGGACCCGGACCCGGACCCAGACCGGACCGGACTGGACCTGGACCCAGACCGGACCGGACCCGGACCCGGACCCGGACCTGGACCCAGACCGGACCCGGACCCGGACCCGGACCCGGCCCAGACCGGACCCGGACCCAGACCCAGACCGGACCTGGACCCAGACCGATCCCGTCCCGCTGCGTCTCCTCTGTAGCTGCATGGTGCTGCAGGTGGAGCAGCGCTGGGCTGCTGCCAGCTCCTCTCATGGTTCTCCTCGGGTTACGTGTGATTGGTCGGTGAGGGGCCCAGAGGGACGGGAAGCCTGGGGCCGGATCAGACTCCGGACATGAAATACTTTTATAATTACACCGAAATGATGAATATTCTGTAACATACGCAGTGATTTGGTCCTTATAGCCGCACAAAATGAGATGTTTTAACATAAACAGGTTCTTCTGTGGTGGAGGTGACCGTTTTCCCTCGACTATATGTGGAGGAAAGATGACAAATCTAATCTGCTGTGCTGCAAAGAGATTAAACTTTCCCCTTATAAAGACTAAAACAAGCAATCTCTAGAAGCCTTGATCATCTGACCCTGAAACTTTTATCAGGTTGGATGGAAAAGATCAAATGTCGTCAAACTCGTTTTCATTTTGGGCGAATGAATTAAAGGGCCGGTGGGGCCCTTAATAAATCGCATAGAAAACTTTGATCTGTAAAAGTAATGTAAAATAAATAATTCTATTCCAATTACTAACTGGATAACAAAAGGTGATGAATATTGCTCATCTATTCTTAACTAGATGAGCGATTTGATTCCTTTTAACGGTTCTTTGCTGCGAACTGCAGATCTCGAGTTTCACAGTGAGAGCTGTTTGTTTTTCGAGATTATATTCTCAGCTCACACGTCAACAGCTATTGTGTTTTTATTTAATTTAAAACGATTTAATAGCCGATTAAATGAAATAGATAAATACATAGTTGATAGAAATAAGTGGATAATTTTTATATTTAATGGTGCAGAAGAGGATTTCTGTTTCTGCCAAAACAACTCAAGTTTATTTTTCTTTTATTATGCTTCTGTTATTTTAGGGCTAAATTACAAATAGCCCTAAAATGTTATTGATGCAAACAGAACTTGGAGTAAATAAACAGCTGCACACTTTCACAATCTGTAAATGTCAAAACACTCACAAGTTTTGTTGATGGTCAAAATAATCTTTTGGCTAAATTTACATTTTGGCCAAATTATTTTGAAATTGTTTGTTTCCAAAATTGATAATTTGGAAAATGTTTGTTTTCTTTTAATAAATCTGGAGGTCTTTTTGTGTTCTGGATCTTTAATGACAAAAACACAGAGTCTTACCAAGTCCGGAGCCAGTACCTTCATGCACTTTAAAAAAGGCAGATCATTTCACTCACAACAAGATGTTTCTCCTGAAAGGAAAATAATCTGCCGGCCGGTGAGCTGTCGATTCTTAACCGATGTTAAAAAAGCTCCTGAAAAGTTACGTGGAAGATAGTTTTGCCTTATTTTAAGTGAACTAAGATAAAAACTGGACAGAAATACTTGGTAAGATTTTATGTTTTGTTTACAGATTTTATTAAAAATCATCCAGCAGGTAAAACTAAAACAGAAAAACCGATTTTTGGATTTTTAATTTGCAGACTTTTGTGGTCTGTAAACTTTTTTAGGGTAAAAGTTTGAAACGGCCCTCGGATGTTTGCTTCTGCTGTGTGTTTTGATATGTGTTAAAACATACTTGGTGTTTTTACTATTAAAATAGACTTTGTGTGACTTAAACGCAATAACAACCAGGCAGTTAGAGTTTGCATATGGAGGCTTTTCATTTAGTCCAATAAATTCAAATCTTTTTACAACTGAAAATGTTTGGAACAAATCAAAGGAACCATGTGTTTGCTTTTTATTTAATAATAGATATGATCAGTGACTTTTACTCATAAACAGATTTTGTTGAAGCCAAACTTGCTTTTAATGAATTCATTAAATCTGTTTAAAAATAGTACGTGTTTATAGGGGGAGGTTTGTTTTTATTGCTAAGAATAGAGGGTTTTTTCAGTTAAACCCAGAATAAATTACAAACTGGATGCTTTTCTCTTAACAAGGCAAATCACAAAAGCCTGTTTAAGTTTCAATCCACTTACTCTTCCTTTTCCCTCAAAAATGTGTTTTGTCACATTAACATAGCAAAATGTTTAGTTTGCTGGCCAAGAGGTTTAAAAAGAATCGTTTTAACTTTGAAAAAACTAAAGTGAGTGTAATGTGCATGTTTTGCCCCACCTGGCAGAACGTTTGGACGCCCTGAATTAGCTCAATAATCTGTTGTTTGTGTTTAAACCCAACGTTTCCACTGCTAGCTTGCCTCAAGCTAAACCCTGTTAAGGTTTGCGCGGGGCTCTGAGCCAGTTGTTTTTTATACGGCAAGAGATTTTTATGTTTGCCCTTAAATAGCTCAGATTCAGCATGTGGTTGTAATTTCTCCTCACAAATAAAGGTGATTTGGACAGCGGCTGCAGCCGCAGAGCTGCTGGTACACAAACCTACTGTGCAACTGTCAGAGTTTCCCTCTGACCCATTTACTCCTGCAGGAAGTGGACATGTCCAGGTCCAACTCGCATGTCCATGCGTCCAGGAGCGTCTCTGCAGACTTACAGGCTCTGATTGAGGCCACATGTCGTAATCTGTGCAGTCGGCTGTGTTTGTGTATGAATCTACTGTCTATATCAAGCTGTTTGCTGATGTGTGCATCCAGCCCTAAGTATGCATATGTCTTATATTTAGTTTGCTTGCAGATGTGTCTCCTGTCCCGGCTGTGCGTGAGCAGCCGGGACATTTGCTGATTTAGGAAGAGACAAACTCGATACTCTGTAGGTCCAAACGCATTTACGCAGCGTTTGTTTAATCACAATTTAGGTTTACATGAGAACGCTAATCGAAAACAGACTCATCTCCCTGGGAAGCTGCAGAGGAGCGAGAGCTGCGGAGAAAAGAGAGACAGCAGGAGGTGGATGGAGGAGGGAGGAGTGGGACACTAACAGGTAAAGACAGGAAAAAGACGGGAAAAAATGAAGACATAGGAGGAGACGGGAGAGATTAAGAGAGAAAAGCATGAGTTTCATTCTGCCTGAATGAGAGGAAAAAGAAGCTTTTGTTGATTGTTGCCTTGTGTTTTCTCTCCGTTCTGACAGAATGAACGAATGATCTGGCTTTTATTTCACATGATTTATTTTTCCAACAAGATTTTTTTTAACGCTGGCAGTTTGGTTCTGGCTTCCTGCTTTGTTTTTGTGTAAGAGCTAATGTGGTTGGCTTCAGCAGTGAGAGCACAGCGAAGTAAATAAGAGCCTTTCCTCAGCAGTTCAACCCAGTGATTATTAAATACTTAGGTATTTAGAGATGCACCAAGAAATCAGATGATCAAAAACCCAGTCAGTGAACGCACCGTAGCGAAGAGCTACCGGGTCATCCTGATACCAACACTCCTCGGTGTGGATGCTGGTACTGAGTGAAGAACAGAGATGGAAGAAGCTACTAGAAAGAAACAGCTTTCTGCTGTTTCTTCGGGCTGTGAGAAGGTGACAGAGAGCAAGACTTTGATCAGATAACAGGAAGGTCACGATAGTTCGGGAAATGAGAGTTTATCAATAATTTAAGGTAATGTAGAAATATTCCTGTTTTTATTCACAGGAAAGTTTGATAGATCAGGTTTTTAGAGCATCTGAAAACATTGTTCAATTTTTAAAGGTCATTTTTTAAAATTGTTGTACTTATTCTAAGCTGCTCCTAACAGTTGAAATGTGTTTTCATGAAAATTTTAAGGCTTTAATTTGTATAATCTTATGTTTTAAGGAATCTTTGTTCATTTGAGGATTTTCTGGTTTGAGTTTGATCTTTCCATGTATTTTGAACTGGAGAGCATCACGTACACTCCTACACTGATTAAACACTAATTTGTGATTAGTGTTTAATGCCAGGAGGTCAGTGGGAACGTTTCAGTTGGTCTCCATCTCTCTGGGAGGTCCACGGAGCTATCGCCCTTTGTTGATCACTATTATGGCTGCGAACTACATGGGAAGGACTGGTTAATGTCTGCTTTGCGCACACACACACACACACACACACACACACACACACACACACACACACATGCACGCAGACAGGCATTCGTGGGACCTGAGAGCTGCACTTATCTGTACGGGGACAGCGGTGCATGTGGGGCCTCACCCTTCTTCCACTTCGACTCCTGTGATTAATACTGTTTAAAAGAGGCCTTATTGTTACAAATGAACCAAAACTGTTATTATTTCTCTGATGTAATCAGCGTTTTATAAACAGCCACACACATGAATGGATCAGCCACAAACTGTGTGTGCCTCACTGTCACAGCAACAGAAATACTGCAGACGTGGACTTCATGTCCCTCAGAAACAAACCCGTCCTGCCGCCTCGTTGGTCTCGGATCAACACGTTCCCGCAAAGACTGCTGGGATTTCTGCACAGCAACGGGTTCAAATGTGAGCAAAGAATGAAGACCTTAGAGTGCTGCAACCTCATCCACTTTATCTTCATAATGTGAACATTTAAATCACTGAACTAGTGGAGTACAAACCTCACAAAGCATAAGTGAACATCCAGGTTTTAAACATCAAAAAGATCTCTTTAGGATAAACCTTTTTCTGCACATTTTACTGTGGAAAATGTTGCAGTTCAGAAGACTTTCATTCAGCTTCATGCAGTGACCTTTAGAGCCTAACTCACGGTTTGCCTGTTTGTCATTAAGTTACTGTGGCGTAACTTGCTGGCTGGAAGGGGCTAAATGGCTCCGTTTGCTCTGACATCATGAGTCAAGAAAACAAAGCCAACGTCTGACTAAATGAAAACCATCCTGGAGCCGGATCAGCTCGCGCAGAAACACCACTATCACTGCGACTGGCAACTCTCGCTCAGCTTTAACCGTTTAGTGGCAGCAGAGAGGGCCGCAACGCGCTGCTAGTGGAGAAGTCGACTTCTGATGACCATCAGAACAGAACGACTGCAGCTTTCTGCAATGAAACTATCTGAGTTTCATTGTCAGACCTGCATTTATGAAGTCAGCATGGCTGCAGTTTTTTTTATTGCAGTCAATTGTGGTTTTTGAATGAATACCAACCTTTTTTTACTCTGTACTCATGATGGAGTCCAGGGGCAGCTGGTGAAAAAACTTCTTGTTGGGATTTTTCTTCCTAGTCCAGCATGAGGATTCAAATGAAAAGTAAGAAAATGTCTGCAGTTCCACAATAACATGAGATTTTTCATCCAGAAAAATAACAAGAAAGGCAACAAAGCCGATGTCTAAATAAAAACCATCCTGGAGCCAGAAGAAACACGGCTATCACAGCGATAGTAAATTAGTTAAATGTTCAGTAACCTGCAAAATATAAAGGATTTAATTATTAACTCAGTGACAAAAGATAATAAAACTTTAACTCTGAACAAAAATCAGAGAATCAGCTAATGACAGCTGAAATAATCACATCAGTTTAACTCTGTAGTCAGGAGGACTGAACCAGGTTCTGCTGATTAACACCAAGCAAACTGTCTGGATTTATCTGCATAAATCTTCCAGATATCAATGTTCATAGATCTGAGTCAGCAAACACGCCGTTAGCGCTCAGACCGGCCAAACATTAACACAAAAACAGCAGCAGAGACTCACAGGCAACATCAGCACCAGCAAAAAAAAAAGAAATGTTAGCAACATTTATCCAGAGCAGCATTAGCATTATGCTAACCAGAGCAGCTTGAGCATCAAATAAAACACAGCAACATTAATAACTGGTTATCTGCAAAGAGCAAATATTAGCATCTGATGACCAGAACAAAGTGAGGAGCAGAGCGATGTGGAGCTTAAAGCTTATAAAACATGGCAACCATGTCACCATGGCAACCCAAAACTTTCTGGCATCTTCTGTAGTCTGAGCGCTCAATGCTGATTGGTTGAATGTTAATCATTTTCCCTTTGCATCCACACAGGATTGGCTGGTTAGTTTCTCCATTGTGTCACTTCCAGAGAAAAACTGACAGGAAATTCACTATTTAACCCAGAGGCTCATAATAAACCCCCCAAAACGGAAAATAAAATCAACTGGGCACATCGTTCAACCGACATGAACCTTTACACACATTTAGCTTTCAAACTCCACTGAAGTTTATTTCACACTTCAGGTTGCAACAAAACTACAAACCATCTTTACAGTGAAACATTTTTGTGTGTTTTTTGTTTTGTTTAGTCATCCAAACCGCTTCCTGCACCCCCTGCAATGGCACTGACCCCCTGAGGTTCCCACTGTGGGAACCTCTGATTTAATGACACTATGTTGCATAAATAATTCAGATTAGATTTTACACACTGTTTAGGCTTTGAACATATATTTTTTAATAATGTTATAGATAATTTGTAGGTTGTTTTTCCCTCCTCGTCATGGCGGCCGGATTGCGGCTCTCACCTGGAGCCTTGTGGCTAAGCTCCGCCCCCTGGAGGCTTTTCTGCTCACATTTCGACCCAGAACCCTCCCAGAGGAGCCGGTTCTGGTTCCTCAGAACGGCGAATCCAGTCGACGCCGGATGGATTCTGACCAGTATAAAGAGCTTTAAAGACGTTTCTGCTGTTTTTACACTTGGTGTGAAAGCTGAGTGAAAAGGAGCTGAAGTGAGCCGCAGCAGCAGACAGAACAGAGTGGGACTGTGCGCCCGGCTGCGGTAGAGCCTATAGGAGAAGTGAGACTCAGCAGAAATGCGGACTGCGCCACATGAATGGGGTGAGAGGAGATTCAGCCAGGCCTCGTCTAAATCCAGAACACCACAAAGCCACTTGAAAACCTGTACGGATATATTTATACGTCCCATACAAACAGAAACAAACACAAAACACACGGACGCCCGCCACGGAGTTTTCCTCCTCCTTGTCTCCGTCTGGAGATCAGCGGCCAGATCTGAAGCAGAACAGTCTGTTCCTCTCAGGTAGAAGTCCTGCTGCAGATCGTCCTCCATCGAATTTTCCTGAATGTGTCTGGATTAGCAGTGAAGACAGGATTTTAGGTTAAAAGCAGCCGGCCTGCAGTCTTAGCCGGCAGGATCATTTCAGATCTGTTTTAGTTTGACCTTTGCTTCACCATTCTCCTTCCAGAAAACTGTCGTCTTTGCTTCTTTTGTGCTTTCTGAAAAGTGTGGGCTGAAATCTCAGCAAGCTGCAGAGGGAAATGGGAAAACTGGGTTCCACCAAAGGAAAAGAAGCAGAAGGAGACAATGAACGTAACATGATTTAGTGAAGACGATAATTAAAGATCCCACCAAACCCTGGCAGCTTGTCTGTGTTACTGAGATGAAGCTGCAAACATGGAGGTTTATCTTGTTTGGGTTTAGATGTTGCTGTGTGTGTGTGTGTGTGTGTGTGTGTGTGTGTGTGTGTGTGTGTGTGTGTGTGTGTGTGTGTGTCAGACTCAACTAAACAGATGAAGCTAGGATGCTTGTTTTAGGCTTTAACAGAAATATGGGAAAGTTTCTTCCCCTTTCTCCGTTTTCTTTGTTTCTCTTCTTGTCTTTTCTTATCATGCAGTCCTCCAGCTTTTATTTTGACGGGTTACATCATGTTGCATGGCTTTAGTTGCGTCTCCTGCAGCTGCACGGACCTAACCTCATGCAGGATCAGGACTCAGAGGAAGGAGAGCAGCTGCGGTCTGCCGCACACACTGTTCTCCCTGAACTTGTCATCCTCCATTCTGGTCATTTTTACAAGCGCAGCATCAGCCCTGCGGTCGGACCCGAGGCTTTGAGTGTGTGTCGCTGCATGACTGCGACCAGCTTGTTTCATCCAGAGACAATAGGCTCCAGAGGCCTGCCCGCTAATTTGTAGCTTCGCTATATAAGGCGACTGAGCCACTGCAGGCTCTTCGCAGGAAACAATGAGCCACTTCACATCCAGCCGCCGCAAATCGCTGCAGCTCTTCCTCGCTGGCCGAGGCAGGTAACGAAGAACAAAACCTGGAGCCTGAAGCTGCAGTTTTCTGCTTCCGGTCACAAATTCATCATTGTAAACTGAAAGGAATCAGTTTCATTTTGTGGAACTTGAAGTTCAGAGTTTGTCTGGTTACAGAGTTCAGCTGCGTTCGGACCGGGGACGTTACCTTTGCACTGATCCTTCCTAATTTTTGGCATTTATAAACAGAAAATCCAGCAGAGGAAATCATTTTTGTTGCTTTTGGCGCCTAACGCCCAAACTGAACTTGGAAAGAAATCCATTCAGTTTTCTGCTTCTCTTCAGTTGCAGAAATACATAAACCAGAAGTTGCTGGTTTCAGTAGAGCTGATCTTGAGAGGGAAGCATCTGTCTGCAAAGGTTGTAACTGAGCAATATTTCATTAATTGAACCTTTTTCTGTTTTTGCTGTGAACGTTCTCTTACCTCTGTGTGCCACGATTCACATGTGAAACACATGTTAGTGTGAGTGGATGTTCCTGGTGAAGATCAGACAAACAAGCATTCAGTGATTATAGTGTGATGCTGCGTGAGCGCCCCCAAGTGGTGAAGTAACTGATGTGAATAAATCAGAAAATGGGTCGTTCTGCCTTCAGTTGGAGCCACTCAGAGTGTTCGGTGTGAGCGGATCTTCGTCAGCGCAGACAGAGCGTCTGCATAGCTTAGCATTAGCCGTTTAGCAGTCAGGCAAATCTGCTGCATCTATGTGGCGAATGCATTATGTTTACCTGACGTCAGTAAAATGCAAATGTTTTGTTTGGAGATGCACCAATCTGATATTGAAAATTGCAGATCTGGGATCAATGCTCCCATAAGAGCAGATCTATTCAGGCTGATTCTGTTACGTTTAATTACATTATATTTACAATTTCTAGTTGCATTTTCTGAAACATCTGGAAGATTTGCTGCTGTTTGTTTTTACATATTTGACCAATTTAGTCAAATTCATTTTCTTTATCGGTTATTTTCCTGCTCTGATTTAACGAGTTCAAGTTGTTTTTACAAGTTATGTCCAAACTTTGTGAAGCTGTTGATGTTTTTAACTGAGCGGTACTGCTGGAGAGTTCTTTAGTGCATTTGTAATTTTTGAAAAAAGACACATTTTAAATGTTTTGTTTTTCTGTAACTGATCGGTGTTGGCCGATACCAAACCTCAGATATCCGTACTGGAAATGAAAAAGTTACGTTTTGGCTCCTCGTTTCCATGGTAACGGCATGAAACGCGAAGCGTTCAGAAATGCGGTGCGAGTCGTATCCATGGAAACATCTGAAACGGCGTCAGCATCGTTTCCTGTGAATGGGAGGCTTTTGCTCCATCAGCCAGGTGGAATCGGGACGGTGGCGTCACATGAGCTCAGAGCAGCTCAGTGGTGATGATGATCCTCAGTGTGAAGAGGCTTCCACTCTCCACACGGTTTGTTATGATCTGCCTGATTATTGTGTTTACATCCACAGCCAGATTGGTTCAGATATGCTGGGAAAATGAAAACTGATTGTTTTGATGTCACCAGGCGGGAATTGGAGAATAATTCACCCAGATTTCATACATCAGCATTAGTGCATGGAGAGAAAAAGTCCTGAAAACATTAGTTCCTGTATAAATAAATGAAATAACTGTGGTTCATGATTCATGATGCATATTCTGCCGTGAGCAGATAAAGTTTCTGTGGGAGGGAGAAAGAAAAACACGCAGCGGGTTCCAGCAGGAGGCGCAGATATTTGATGTAGAGCAGAGTTTGGGTCGAACGGCATCGAACCGTCAGCAGCACAGGAACAAACCCTGCAGACTCAGAGAGGCGGAGGAAAGGCTGAACAGAGCAGAGCAACAATCAGGACTCAGAGCGCTGAGAGGGTGCTGCGTCGGAGCGGGCGCCAGAACGACGGCAGGAAATGAGTTCAGTTTAACAGCTGCTTGCGTGTATTAAGAAGATGTGATTGATAACGATTAATTGATTATTGAAACAAGGATCAGCTACTTTAGCAGTGGATTAAATGTTGCATGCACTCAGAAAAGATCGTTTGCTGTAAGAAGAACTCAGTCAGAGCTGTAAATAAGCCAAAACTTCACAAAAGATCTAAACATTTTCATTTAAACTAAATCTGTTCAACCTAGAACTTCTTCACCTGATTCAAAATCTGTGAAAAGTTAAATCTATCAATCACCTTGTGACGGGTGATTAGTGCCGGGTCAGTTAGCGCAGGCCGGCTTGGACATCGAGTCTCTTCTGGTCGGATGCAGCCGCAGCTGGAGACTCATTTTGCCTCAGAAAGTCGTTCTGCGTCAGGCTTTATGATGCCCAAGTCTTTGCTAATTGATTCAAATTCTTTCTTCACTCATTTATAGGTTATTTATTGATATATATATTGCATGCGATTGCATGTTATTTGTTTATTCATTTGTTTATATCTAGTCATTTTGAACTCATCACTCTAGGTATATATATATTTTACAAACTTTATATTTATCACCTAAGATCAATAAAGTATATTTGATTCTATTGTACATCTGATTATTAATGAGATGATAAATGATCACCAGACTGGTCCAGCAGAAAGTTTTCACATGTTGATGATGAAGGACTTTTGGCTGCAGATTCTGCAAATGATGAGAAAATGATCTTCCTGCATTTTAGGTGGGAACATTTTGATTTTCTGACTTCAAAATTGAACTGAATTATTTGCATTTTAATGTATTTCTAATATTGTATAAAAAGATTGAAAGCTTAACTGAAAAACCTTCATAATATGAGACACGTATGTTACCTGATTAATGGATTAATAATCATTGGCTGATTGTCTGCATGCTTGCGGAGAAACATGTAGTGCGAGTGTTACGGTCCAACCAGCAAGGAACAAGGACAAAGGCATATATAAAAAATTACTTCTATTTATTTTTTAAAAGAATCTTAACATATGGCTTTCTACAGCAAATCTCGAAAATATACGAAAAATGAGCCCAAAGAAAATCAGCTGAGGTTTACGCAACTCAACATAAACCAAAAACTGACCTGACGCAATGAAGTCACCGGGGATATAATGACCAATTCTAATCAATACATTTTAACTTTAACACAACTATAAAAACAAAACAACCAGACACCATAAATGTTTCATGCTATTAGTAGAGAGAGAGGAAGAATCTTCATCATCAAGCCCTGATGGTTTGTTCCATTTCCTGGTTTCCCTTAAATCAATCATCAGCCAAACAACAAAATAGTTAATGATCTAAATAAACATAAGGTGTTTACTAAATGTGTTAATTAGTAAACAAGCTAATACAAAACCCACCACCACAGAAAAAGTTAAATTATCAACATAAAACATTTAAATAAATACTAACAGTGGGGAAAAGACGGAGGAACCTCCACAGTGAGTGAACCAGAAGTTTAAACCTGTCCAGAGTTGCGTCATGAAAACATCCGAAGCCTCCGTCAGACGCGAGAAGCGGCGCTGCGCTCTGGCTTCCTGCTGGGTCGCTGGTGGCGGCAGATCCACAGGATCCTGTGGCTTTCTGCTGGTGACTCAGGAACTTGGTGTGAATCTGGGGATTAACCAGAATTCATTACTCACAAACCACAGTGGCACACAAATGGCAGCGAAAGCCTGAATAAATGTTTTCCTTTGGATTAGGCAGCAGCTTGTCAGCACATTGTTTCCTCCTGTTGGACCCAGAAAGCAGATCAACATGAATGATTTCAGACAGAAATGTTTTCCTTCTGCCTGCATGTTCATGTTGGAAAATGTTAATCTGTGCAACAATGCAAGTTATTGTTAATCTGTGCATCAATGCAAGTTATTGTTAATCTGTGCAACAATGCAAGTTATTGTTAATCTGTGCAACAATGCAAGTTATTGTTAATCTGTGCAACAATGCAAGTTATTGTTAATCTGTGCAACAATGCAAGTTATTGTTAATCTGTGCAACAATGCAAGTTATTGTTAATCTGTGCAACAATGCAAGTTATTGTTAATCTGTGCAACAATGCAAGTTATTGTTAATCTGTGCAACAATGCAAGTTATTGTTAATCTGTGCAACAATGCAATTTATGCCTTGCAGCAGACTGAAGGCGACACCGATTAATCGTCCATCCTCATTATCAACTGAAACGATGATTTTAGAAATCAATTATCCTATCAGTATTCTGATGATTAATTGATTATTCTATTGATTAATCCAATTTAAAAATTAGATATTTTGCAGATTTTTCATTTTAGCCTTTTTTATACCATATTAAAATTTTAAAAAACCAATTCAGTTCTAAGAAAATTAATATTTCATTGCAATAAAAGCATTTTAGTGAACATCTGATCATTTGGGTTGAACAGATTTACAAAGATTATTTTTATTGCAAAATGTGTAAATAATTTCAACAGTTTTGGTTTAATTACAGAGTGTGTGTTCTTTTTCAAAATCTGTATGTTCCAGGAAACAATCGATTACTAAATTAGTTGACAATTATTTTAACTATTGAATAATCATGATTAATCACAGGAACACCTGGCCTAAGTATTAATATTAGAATTAAAGCAATTAATCGTGATTAATCAACAACTAATCTCAGTTAATGGTGTTTAGTAATAATTAATCAGTGATTAATCATGTTTAAAATAATTAATCATTGATTATCATAGTTATGGTTAATCAGGTTTAGTTGTGATAAATCCTGATTAGTTTCCATGAATAATCACGATTAATCGTTTGAGTTGATTAATCGTATTCAGGCCAGGTAGCGAGGCGTTCAGGGAGCGTTGGGGAAACAGACACTCGCAGATCAAATAAACAGGCTTCGGTTTGTAACAGCAGCTTAAATAAACTGCGTCAGACGTGCAGTGGAGCAGAGAATCCCGCCGCCTGGTGGTCCCTCTCATGTGGTTAAACACGACATGATGTCACCGGCCGCAGCTTTACTGACCGGCCGGCATCTGTGCTGCAGATTCCCCAGCCTGACGGCGCTGTCGATCGGGATGCGCCCGTCCAGTCTGTGGCTCGTAACTGAGGCTAAATCTGGATTCCTGAAGCAAACTGCCCATAAATCAGGCCAGAGTTTATTTACACAGCATATTCCCAACAACCTCAGAGCTTCACAGGTAGATAAATGACAAAAAATAAGTAATAGGAAGTTTGATATAAAATCATAACAAATTATAATAAAATTTGCAATGGAATATAAAAGATTGTAAACAAATAAAAACCAAGATGTATTTAATTTCTGTTTCAGGAATTTCCCAGAAACTTGAATGAATTCGTCAGATTTTTGTTTTGGCCTAGTTATTGCTCTGAGTGTTGCTCTTTTACTAAATCAGTTTCTGATTAATCGGATAAATCGTCTGAATGGACTGACGCGGCGGAGGTGGTGGTGGTGGTGGCGGCGGCGGCGGCGGCGGCGGCGGTGGCGGCGGCGGCGGCGGCGGCGTCTGCTGGCACTGAAGGCCGTAACCTGTTAGTCGTTGGCATTTGGAGCGAATGAATCGGCTTCAGTAAGTCGTCTGCTTCCCGTGGCTTCATGAACTCGGCTCTCCTCCTGTCAGGCTTTCGGTTCGTGTGCTAACTGCTGTTATTCTCTCTGTGGCGTGTTTGGCATTTCTTTCATATTTGCTGTGAGTCAGAGGGCATGTGGCTCCCATCATCCAGGCGAACATGAGTCCTCTGGAGCGCAGCGCATGCGGTCAGGATGTTTTCTAAAAGGTGCTCAGGAATGTTGTTCAGTCATGTTGCTGCGTTGTCTCCTGATGAAGCAACACGTTGAAGGCAGCTCTGTGCTGCAGCAGCTCTGTGGTGCTGCAGCTCTGTGCTGCTTTCAGGTTTCAGACGCAACAAAACGAATGAATATTCAGTTTTTACTGCTGACTGGAGTAGAAAATGAACCGTTAAAAACGGTTATATCACAAACTTCTTATTTCTTTTGTATTGTTTATTTATACTGGATATTTCAAATGTCCTCCAGTTCCAGCACTGCGGCGGCCATCTTTACTGCCATAAACTCAGCATTGCGGCGGCCATCTTTACTGCCATAAACTCAGCATTGCGGCGGCCATCTTTACTGCCATAAACTCAGCACTGCGGCGGCCATCTTTACTGCCATAAACTCAGCATTGCGGCGGCCATCTTTACTGCCGTAAACTCAGCACTGCGGCGGCCATCTTTACTGCCATAAACTCAACACTACTGGAGGATGGCTTCATTGTTCTTCGGTGTATTTAGATTGCAGATTCAAACAAGTCCTATTGTAGTTGCATTAATTGATAGAATGACATAAATAGAAAAATTATATTTAAACAAAAATATTTGGAATTGAGCATCAGTTCCAAATATTGATGCTCAATATCGTTGCAGCTCCGTCTCTCATCTCTGCTTTGGTTTTGGTTTCATTTATGTGTATTCATAAATGAAAATTAGCTGTTTAGCTGAGAAGACTATTACAGACATATTTGAAAAATGCGAAAATACTATATACACACAAAAAGGCAATTGATGACACAAACTAAACACTTTGAGTCAGTTTCTCACAACAACATTTATTTTGGATTAAAATTTTGCTACAAGCTAATGAAGCTAAAGGTAGAACAGATGAAGGCAAACATTCTTCGTTTGGCTCAGACACAAAGAGAAAACAGTCCGTGACACAGCTGGAGGTTTGGACAAAGTGGATATTAATGACTTAATATAAGTAGATGTAAAACCTCCAGTAAAGGAAGTTTTTCCTCTTTTATAAACTTTATGCTCACCAACCACACCCACAGGCCCAGATATCTGTCCTAGCTGCGTCATGTAAAATATTTTACTGCACCAACACGTCAAACCAAATCCACATATTAACCTCATCTAAAAGACACTGAGTCAGAATATTTGGAAACAAAAGCGGAGAAAAACAATCGCATCCGGTCCTGAGTCGCTAATGTCACTCTCTCAGACACAAAGGATTGTGGGACGTTTAGAGGCTGGAAAAATTTCACTTATTTGGATGTGAGAGGCGGTGAACCGATGCTGCCTCTGAGGTTGTCCTTGTGTCTCCGGAGGACGCTGTGACTTTAATTAGCTCGTTAGCGCCCCCCGTCTCACTTCCTGGAACCTGGACCCACCGCGCTCACGGACAGAGCTGAGAGACGGGAACGAGGCTCTTTGAAGGCCCGCCAAGTCTGGAGCGCGCGTGGGTGTGTGTGTGTGTGTGTGTGCGCATGTGTGTGTGTGTGTGTGCGTGGGTGTGGTGTGTGTGTGTGTGGTGTGTGTGTGTGTGTGCGTGCGGGTGTGTGCGTGGTGCGTGTGTGTGTGTGTGTGTGTGTGTGTGTGTGGTGTGTGTGTGTGTGTGTGCATTCCAGCCTCATCATTTAAAACATATCAGTGTAATTACAGAGCCTGGTTCTGGTTGGAGTCGTTGCAGCTCCGTCTCTCATCCCTGCTTTTGTTTTGGTTACATTTTTGGGGGGTGAAATGTAAACGTGGATCTCTGAAGGTTTTTCCTGATGGGTTTCTGTTTGGAGGCCGGTTGTTGTGAGGAAGTTCCCTCTGGTTCTGGTTCTGGTTCTGGTTCTTTTCTCTCAGGTTTTTCTGATCACATTTCAGACACGCGGATCCGACGCCGCCCGTCTGGTTGTCCTCTGGGATTTTTGGGATAACTGGAGTTCCTTCCAGTCCCGTGGTTCTTCAGCTCCTTCAGCGAATTTCATGACTGCCGGTTTTGTTTGGTGTCTTCTCAGTGTAGGCCGAAAGTATTCACACCCACCTCTTTAACTGATACATTGCTTTTGTCACTTTGGACATCGCTGCAACTCTTAGCACACACACACGCACATACACACACACACACACACACACACACACACACACACACACACACTCACACACACACACACACACACACTCACACAGTGGCAGGCCGAATCTCAGGCTGGTTGTTGCTGCAGTAATCATGGCGGTTCGGCTTCTCACTGGTAAATGGACTTTCTGTCTTTGTGGAAAACCTCCTGAGATGAAAGCCTCGTCCAGGAGCCTCCTTAATGAAATCTGCTGAGTGAAAGCTGAACTCACACACACACACACACACACACACACACACACACCTGCCTGCGGCGCTGCGGGACCTCGCTGCGGTCTGAAACGGGTCGGTGGGCCGCAGCCATGCAGACACAAGCAGACTTCCTGTCGGTCCGCCTGGCTGTGCTCTCACGTCCCCACAGGGGACCGCAAACCCCCAGGCCTCCTGACACACACCAGCTGATCCGATCAGGTCGGGACGAGCAGATAGAAAATTAGATCTCATTATTTTGCCACCAGATTTGATTTTAATTGTATTTTTTTCATGCTTTTCTTTGCAAAAAATGTTTTTTATTTCTTGTTTCTCTTGAGTTTTATAACGGAGAATCAAGACGAGGCTGTGAGAATTTTTTTAAATAACAAGAATAGAAGAATAAAGAAGCAGTTTTATCAGAAAAACAGTTAAAATTACAAGAAAAGTTATTTTAATAAAAAGAAACTTTTGGTTATCAAGGTGTGGTCTGATTCTCTCCTCCAAACAAACTCTGTGTTTCATTTAAACTGATGATAATAATTTAATACTAATGTGTTAAAATATAAAGTAAAAAGAAACCAAAGTATAACTTCACAAAATGCTCAACATCCCGAGATTTACTATTCATGACTTTTCATTAAATTTATTTCTTCCTCCTAATTTTATGATTCTATTCTGGTTAATGTTAATAATCAATTTTTATGATTATATTAATGTTAAATGTAATTTTATTCTCAGTTATTTTGATTATTAATGATTAAACAATACTTTGTCATAGTGTTGACCTTAAAATCCGGTCGGTTCCGGTCGGTTAACCAGATCCAGTTTTCTTCCTGTAGCTGCAAACATCCATCATGTCACGTTTCTCCCCAGTGAAGCAGAAGCTCCTCCTTCCTCTCTCCTTCCTTCCTTCCTCCTTCTTTCCTCCCTTCCTCCCTCCTTCCTTCCTTCCTCCTGCCCTTCCTCCTTTTTTCCTCCCTTCTTCCCTCCCTCCCTCCTTCCTTCTTCCCTCCTCCTCCCTTCTTCCTTCCTTCCTTCCTTCCCTCCCTCCTTTCCTCCCTCCCTCCTTCCTCCCTCCCTCTGTGTGGGTGTGTTTGTATTGCCAGCTTGCGGAGCCACTAATTAACTTGCTTTAAATGCATCCCTTAATTAGCCTTCAGCCTAATTGGCGTAATCACAGCTGTGACAGCCTCCGCTGTGGAAACGGTTGCCATGGCAGCGCCGCAACCCGACTTCCTGCTGCTTTATGTGGCTGTTTTTGGTTGGAGGGAGGAAAACTGTGAAGCATTTTGCTAAAAACAGGGCTGGGCGGCTTTAAGAGCCGCTGGAAATGCTAAAGTTTCTGCTGCCTGGTGGTTTTCTGCCGTTTTAGAAACGGAAAGTGACTCGATCAGAGACTCACTGCGGGCAAAGAGTGCACGTCTGCAGGGTCAAAGGTCAAGAGCAGGCAGCAGCGCAGACGCCAGGAAGCTAACATACGAGTCCCGTGACACCGCCGGCTCAGAGCTGACCTGAAAAGCCATTAAGTGTCCAGAGCTGAGTGAGGTGTGTGTGTGTGTGTGTGTGTGTGTGTGTGTGTGTGTGTGTGTGTGTGTGTGTGTGTGTGTAAAACTGCTCCTCCAGACTGTTTATTTTTAGCAGACTCACCTGATCAGGTCAAGTTTCAACCTTAAGTGTGAAAATGTTGAATATTTTATTTTCTGGTGAAGCTAACAGTTAGTTAACGGTTGGCTAATGTTTTGCTAATGGTTAGTTAATGTTTAGCTAACGGTTAGTTAGCGGTTGGCTAATGTTTAGCTAATGGCTAGTTAATGATTAGTTAACGGTTAGTCAACATTTAGCTGATCGTTAAACTGTCAGCTGCAGGGAGTTGACCTTTGACCCCAGTGTCTCCTGCAGCTTTTCCTCCAGTCCTGGTCTTAAATTTTAGCTCCATGAAGCTTCCTTGTCCCGCTGCATGATGCTGCCACCACCAACAGGTCCGTTTCTTGGCTTCAGTGCTGCTGTAGTTTAGAAGATGCGTCACTTTCAACCTGTTGCTAAGCAACCGCTTCACAAAACCAGACAGTCGCTCCTCATATGAACATTAAAAAAAAGAAACAAATTAAAAAATTTTTCCAAAAAACTAAAACATTTGAGAAACAGTAAAAACTTTTCCTCTGATCGGATCCATTTGTGAGAGACACAACCCAGCAGAACAGCATCTAGTGGGGGAGGGGCGAGGGTTAACGAACATCAGACGCTCCCACAGTGTCAGAGTTGTGTGTGTGTGTGTGTGTGTGTGTGTGTGTGTGTGTGTGTGTGTGTGTGTGTGTGTGTGTGTGTGTGTGTGTGTTTTGATGCTGTCAGGATGTTGGTTAGTGGAGTTTTGTTTATGACTGTGGGATGAGAAGAGAACAAAACAAGAAAATAACTCTGCATCACAGAGTGTGTGTGTGTGTGTGTGTGTGTGTGTGTGTGTGTGTGTGTGTGTGTGTGTGTTGCATGTAGATTTCTCAACCATCCTATTTACAGTTAAAGGAAAACTATGATTAGAGAGAATAAAGACGGAGCAAAAGAGAGAAAACTCTCTCCATCTGGGCCAAACACACACTGACTCTCTCTCTGTCTCTCTCTCTCTCTCTGCCTGTCTCTCTCTCTCTGTCTGTCTGTCTCTCTCTGCCTCTCTGCCTGTCTCTCTCTCACACACACAGTGTGTTTACCCAGGATCAGAGCAACACACTCTCATGCAGGCTGAAAACACTCAGAGTGCAGAAAGGAGCCGATCGGCTACAGCTTCCCATCTTCACTGTCCACACACACGCACACACACACACACACACACACACACACACACACACACACACCCCCCCACACACACACACACACACACACACACACACACACACACACCACTTACTGGGAAAGACTTGTGTGTTATTGTACTGATTCTGTGGTTTTTAGACTTCGGCCCACAGCATCATGCATCCATGCCAGCGTCATAAATTTATTTATAAAGCTTCACATTAACAGGCATTTAAAATAGAAATTTAAATAATAAATTGCTTTCTGCGCTCGCTCAGGCTGGGATCAAACGATGATGAAGATCTCGTCGCTCTGCCTGTAATGGATGAAAACTGCTTTGATTTGATTGATGAAATAATATCTTAGCATTTGAATTATTAATGTTTTCGTCCACATGAAGCGTTACGGTGAGCCGCATTTGGCCCCCGGACCTTGAGTTTGACACACATCAAATCTGAGCAAAGCTGTTTTTTTTTCTTCTGTCATCAGACAAGTAATTGTTTTCGATTCCAGAATAAATTTATTTATGAAAATGCAGAAATTATGAAACTGACAGGAAGTTTGTTTCTCAGTGAATAAAATAGGAAAAGTTGCATGAATATGTTGTCCAACAACAGAAGCACAATAATTATCCAGTCGACGTTATGAGCAAAACCTAAATTCACTGAAGAAAAAGCATGTGGTAAAAAGGTTTTCTGGACGATAAATCGTCCCAGTAAGTATTGAGATAAATGATAATATTGTTGTTTTGACACCATTTTCTAGAAATATGACAGTAATAATGCAGGAACACATCCTGAAGGAGCAATACACTTTAAATAAATGTGTTTATTAGAGAAACATGATCAACCTTCAAATGGAAATTATTGATCTCCTTTTGATTTATCAGCGATTGATTGGGCCTGATCACGATTCTCACTTTCTCCGATTCAGATTCATAGAAAATTATTATTTATAACTGAATTACAGAATCAGTAAGAAATAAAATTGATTTTAACCAAATTTTAACATGATGAAGTTGAAAATGGTTCAAATAAAACTGTCCCAACCTTTGATCTGAAACAGATCCGCCGTCTGCCGGCCTCCATTTTGGAACTTCGTTGGACGCCTTGTGGTCGCCATGGAAACGGTACTGGAACATATGGAGGCACCAAAACAATGAAGAAAAAACTGCAAAACTGAAAGACAGAAAACATTTTTTTACTGAAATGAGTAAAAACATTTCAGTAAAATGAAAACTTAGAGCCAAAGTCTAAGGCAAACAAAGAATGAAGCAGAAATGATTATTAACAATCGCTCTGATTCAACATTTTGAATCGAAATGTGAGCTTGCTAAAAGTTCCCCCGGTAGAAAGTCCAGCGGTTGTCATGGAGACCAGGTGACTCGAGATGGCGCTCTCCATCTCACACAGTGTGTTGCATTTCATTTCTTCACCCGGAAAACAAAAAGTCATCACTGATGAAAACGTCTGATCAACTTCAAATATGTTTTAAAAACGTGTTTTGTGTGAAATGTTTTTCACGGTGATTCTGTGATCATGGAACTGTTTGTCCTTTTGGTTCTAATAAATCATTTCTTTTTATTTCACCCCCGACTGATTAAAACGGCGTTTCCTCCACTTAAAGCCGCCCGATTACCGACTTTCAAACATTTTTCTGTAAAACTCGATAAAAACGAAGCAATTAGAGAGATTGTTAGGCAGCGGCTGTTGATAAGTGCGCTGGAGGAAAATTGCTTCCAGTTTGAGCGAAGCAGCAGAACAAAGTGTTTGTGCTGCGGGTCGGCCATTAAAGCGGCCGGCCCGCTTTTAGGACTAATGAACATAATTGGAGCGGGTCGGATCTCTGACTCGGCTAATCGTAATGGACGGGACTCGGCTCCGGCGGCGGCTCACCGGCCGACCGGCTCGCCGCTCTCGCTGGTCCTGGGAAAGGAAAACTTTGGAGTCGCAGGAGGAAACATGGACATTGTCTCTCTGTTCGTCCATCTCTGTCCAAATATTGAGTCTCTTCTGAAGTGTCTCCTTCATCCGTTTATTTAAAAGCTCTGGGCTCTGAGTACACATTCGCTTTAATTGAACTCTGCAGCTTTTGGTTCACATCCTGGACGCCTTTGTCCCCGAGGACAGAAAACTCAGAGACACAGCAGCTGCGTTTTCTTACAAATGTTCGCAAAACTGAGTCAGTATTCTGCTAATGTTGAATAAAAACTGCTTCACAGTTGCTGTGTCTCCATAAACTACGAAACTGAATTAAAATCCCACAAGAATGTTTGTCTACACCGGCGGTTTTCAAAGTGTGAGGCGCGCCTCCCCTAGGGGGCGCCAGAGCACATTAGGGGAGGCGCGGTGCGAGGGAAAAAATAAACCGAAGAAGAAGCTATGTGCTTGCTGTCTACTGACGTCAGAGAAAAAAAATGGACAAATGTTCAGTAAACGTGCTCATCCCCTTCACTTCAACCTCTCTGCGAATGCGGGTTTTCCGCACTCGCAATGATAAAAAGCAAATACCGGTGAAGGCTGCAGGTTGAAGATGATCTGCGGTTAAACCGCTCCACAGTGCAACCCGCATTAACCGGGTTTGCGCATCAAAAGCTCGTTGTTCCCACTAAAACTAAGGTGAGCTGAACAGTAATAAGTCGCGAGTCTCAGAGCAGAGAGGCTCAGTGGTTAGCGTTAGCTCTGCTGATTGTTTACATGCACAGCAAGTTAAAATTAGCATAGCTAATTGTTGCAGCTCTTTAATGGTTTAGTGTTAACTTCTGTTCATTTTTTGATGTTTCCGCCAGTCTCTGTAGATTAGCATTAGCTTAGCTAAGATAGTTCTTTAGTAAATTAGCACTTTGTGAAGCTAACTCTTTGGTCAGCTTTGTCCAAGACTGGCAAGAACTCCAGATCATTATAATGCAAGCACATATTATCCATTACAATCATGGCGACCATTTTGAAAAATGTCTGCCAGAAAAACGAAACAAAAGATCAAGAAATTATTTATGACTTATATGGTTCAAAATATGAAGGCTGTGATTTGACACCAATCGCATTCACTTAGTTGGAGATGTTAGCTCAAAAATTTATTTTCCTTCATGGCCATGGCGGCCATCTTGAATTTTTAAGCATTAAGAACAAAACTCGCCGATATCGGAGCAAAGTTTTCGACCCAACGCATTCATCTGCATCCGACCAGAAATATTCAGGTATCGTCCCCATGTGTAGACGTGTGTGTGTGGTGTGTGTGTGTGTGGTGTGTGTGTGTGTGTGCATGCGTTCGTGCGCAGCAGCTGTGTACCTCTGAATGGCCGTTCCTCTTTGAGCCTCTAAAGAAAACAAAGCGTCTCCATTCTTTTTCTGTTGTTTGTTTTGCAGCAGCCGGATCTCAAGCTGCCGGCGGCGGCCATGTTTGACTGCTAACAGCGGCGGCCATGTTTGACTGCTGGCAGCAGCGGCCATGTTTGACTTCCCTCAGCTCTTAATGATGGTCCAGGAAAGCAGCTCCTGATTCTGCTTGGAGTGTGTTTCTCTCTCTCTCTCCGCTCTCATTGTCTCCGCCGGTCTCTATTGTCCCTCTGGCCGGCTGATAGCTTCACTTTATTTACCAGCTTAGCTTCCTAATCTCTGGACAAACGACTTCTAATGACTTTCTCAGTGGCTTTGGGGTTGGAGGGGGAGCAGCAGCAGTACTCATGCATGTGAGTACGCCCTTTGACCTCAGGTGCCCTGCAGGTGTGTGGTGCTGCATGGCGGGGGTGGGAGTGCATTCCTTACTGGTTTTACTGGGGGAGGACGGATGGATGGCGGACAAAGAGCAGCTCTGTGGATGAAAGGAGACAGAAGGACTTTGTTTGATGCTCCAACGTTTCCAGGATTAATTTTGTTAGTGGCACTTCCTCTAATCCTTTCAGAATAAAGTCCTGCTGTTACTAGGTTGGGACATCAGAGTCTTTAACTTGTTAGAGCAAAATGTTCTCACACCCTCTGAACATCGTCAACGCTTTTTCTGTTTGTGTTTGATGACAGAAAATGTTTCCCTCCATGTGAAGAGAATGAAACCGATCAGCTGTATTAGACACACCTGGTGGGGTTCCTCAGGTGTTGGGCCCCAAATTATTCAATTTGTATACAAAGAACATAGTCAAAGTATCAAACCTGATCAAATATACTATATTTACAGATGATACTGATGTCTTCTGTATTGGAGAAAACCTCCAACTTTCAGAGGTGATCAGTACAGAAATAACAAATAACTGCAGCACTGGTTCAAAAACAATAAATTATCACTAAATTTAGACAGAACTAAATTCATGATATTTGGAAACTGTAATAAACAAGAAATTAATGCAATCAAAATAACTACTGACAATGTTGATTTACAACGAGTCCAAATTTCATATTGGATGATAAATTTACCTGGAACCACAGATCAGCCCAAAGTGTTTCTGCTCTGAGTAAGACTTGTTTTCTGTAACACATTTGTTTTATCACTTTTGACATATTGTGCGTAAGTTTGGCGATACATACAAAATAAGTTTTCAGCCGTTGTATGTCATGCAAAAGCGAATCAATCCGAATATATAAAGTGGGACGTCGTTATTTAATAAATGAAATATACAGAAACTCTGCATGTAAACTCTACAATTCATGCCAAAGTCAGAAACCATCAACTTTGCTAATGTTTAACTGGTTTCCTCTCTCTATTCATATCGTGTTAGCTTTAGCATTAATGCTAACATTAGCGTTAGCTTCATGTTTGGGACCTGAGCAGCAGAACCAGTTTTATTGGACGGATTAATTATATCATGTAAAATTATGAATATTAGTAATCTTACGGGTCACAAAAATCCTGCTTCGGTATGTTTTCATTTGCTTCAGTCAACAGAATCTAAAAGTTGGACTTGTTCTGACGTTTAAATGGTCGAGTGTACCAGATGTCCCTGAATGCACCATGAAACCCGGAGAAACTTTGGACCTTATTAATGACATAAAGTTCTGGTCCGGTCCATCTTCACCTGCAAGAGGAACTTTCATGTTCCAATGAGAGCTGGGAGTCGATTCCGTTTGTCAAATTGAACAAAATGAATCACATTAGTTTTTTACGTACAAAAGCCTCAAGGCGGAACCTTTGTTTCGTGTTTCTGGTCCATCTATAAATCTGATGCACAATTGACAAATCTGTTTTTTAAACCAAATCAACATGTAGTTTTGATTAAAATACAATTATTTAACTACAGATGTTAAAATGAACTTGATTAGAAAGTTCAACCCAATCCCACTGCTATTGTTCAGGAAAATGGCAAAATGGAGTTTTGCTCATGTGAAAACAAAGCAGTTTCATAATATTTATGTATTTTCCGTTAGTATAATAATAACGGCAGGTTCTGTGGACTTTTCCCTCTACGCTGTCGCTGCATACATGCTTGATATGAAGAATATCAAGCATGTATGCTTGATGCTTGATACGGAAGATACAACACAAGTGATGGTCGCCCCCTGCTGGCCAGGAGGAGGAAATGCTGCAAGTCAATGACAATCTGCTGGTTTTCCTTTGATAGAAACTTTTTAATCTTCTGCTCTGAACAATTAATTGAGCATTCTGCGCTGTTTGATAGTCAGGATCAAACAGCGCAGCTTGAAGGGAAGTTTTAGTTTATTGAGACGACAAAAAAACTGAACAAACTTAACATTCAGATGTTTAACGTTTCAGAATAAACTAGAACTAAAGATCCGACTGTAGCAAGTTGACTGAAAACTGAATGTCTCCAACGATGGAGCGGACAAATTCATGTTTCTGGACAGGAAGTGACTCCTGACAGGAAGTGACTCCTGACAGGAAGTGACTCCTGACAGGAAGTGACTCCTGACAGGAAGTGACTCCTTGAGGCTATTTATTGTGATGTCCTCTGTTAAAATCCTCATAAAGGTCTTATTGGACTGGGTTAGTGTTTAAGGCATTTCCAGATTGACACACACACACACACACACACACACACACACACACACACACACACACACACACACACACACACACACACACACACTCACTGTGTCCAGGCTTCAGACTCCTGTTGGCGCTCTAATGGATTGGTTTCCAGACTTGTAATTAAAGTTGTTGTAAATCTGCATCCCAGTTAATGACATTTGTTGAATGTGACAGGTTAACCTGCTCTGATGTTGCCGTGGCGACCCTTCGTTGCCATGGCGCCCTGGGAGACGATGCGTTTCCACGCGGACGTTCGAAGCCGATAATAAGAGCCTGTTGAGGCTGATTTATGATTGGACGGCTGGAGCGCTGGTCAGCTCAGACGTCCTTCCTCTGAAATTGATTTTATTCTCCTGAGTTGGTCCCTCGGCCAGGCGGGGCGGCCGCGTCTTTTAATCTGCTTCCTGTCTGACTGGGAGGATTTAATCCGCCTGCTGAGGAGCGTCGCGTTACAGAACGACTTCGAGGTTTCAGTTCTTAATCATAGTTTAATTGGACAGACTATCTGATCATATTTATCTTTTGCTAAAAAATATTCAGATAAATGTGACTGACAACAGTGTAGAAAGGTAATCAATTATTTTAAACAATTCTATAGTTTTTCTTTATATTTAAGCAAAAATGAAGAAAAAAAATGTGAATAAAATTCTGTAACTTTAAATCATCAGTTTAGTTTAGCTTCCTTCTTTTACTTAATTAAAAAAAATTAATTAAAAATTTATTAAAAACAAGCAAAGAAAAATCTAAGCAGACTAAAATCAGTCTTCCAGCATTTTGCATCGATTTGGTTTTTCCAGGACTAGAAATTGTGGTTCTCTGTGGAATATATTATCTTCTAATAATAATAATAACATTAGAAGAACCTAAACTGCTACTGAAACATGCTAGCATGAAACCCAACAGCCTTCAGGTCACAAAGTTTGTTTGTTTTAGGTAACTACTGTAAAACAAGAACAGTTTCATTTCCCAGGAGACAAATGTCTGCAAAAAATCTCAAATGAAGCGAAAAAACGAGGCTGGAAGAAAGAGGAAGCGGTAATTCAAGAAGAGCCGAGATTATCTTCAGCTTTTCTGTCCCAGCAGCTCCATTTGGAGGAACCACTCCAACATTTTCTGCTCAACAAGTGGCTTAAAAACAGAGCTGGAGGACTTAACCGAAGGCTCACACACACACACGCACACACACACACACACACACACACACACACACACACACACACACACACACACACACACACACACACACACACACACACAGAGTCAGAGGGATTCAGTATTGAAGGGAAGTGGAAACGTCGTCCACCTGGAGGCGTTTAAAGCTCCTGTCAGGATAAAATCCATCTTCAACATTTTAAACACTTTTCTGTTTCCTGTAACTTCTGTCACTTTTTTCTCGTCTTTTTCTTTCGGAAACCTTCCTTCCATCTGTTGCTTGTTTCCGCCGGCTCTGGGATTGGACGTTTTTTTTCTGCGTCGCGCTCTCCGGGGAAGCGGGCGTTAATGGTATCGGTCTCTGCTGGAACGGCCGAGTTTCAGCTGACGTTAGCCTGAGCGGCTCCGACTCTTCAGGAACAGACCAGTAGTAGATCCCGCTCACATTTCTGAGGAAAAATCATTGGAATTTCTGGAATTCTGTGATATTTTTTCACAGAATACGTTAGGAAAGTTCCTAACATAACTAAATACTGGTGCCTATTGTTAACTAGCATGGACCTCAACTGCTAAGTGGAGGTTTGGACTAGGACATTCCTCCTAGTTTGGTTCCTCTGCTAAGGCACAAACCAGCAAATGGGAGCCTTCGCTAAGTCACAGCTAACTTATAAAACAGTTTTTATTTCCCTTGTAGCTCTTTGACTCTAGTTTTTGTAAAAAATAACAAAACAATTGTAAAAAACTTTGTTTGCAAATTAAAGAAACTTAAAAAGAATGACATATTAGAGCAGTAAATCAGACTTAAATGCACAAACTATTTGAACATTTAGCAGATAAAATAACATTCTGTCTGTAGATGAACTAATAAAGTTACAGTTTTAGCTTCACTGGGTTGCCATTAGCAAAGCATTGCTGTTCTCGCACTTTACACAATAAAATGTTTGTTTTCTTATTTAAAAAAGGAATTTAAGTTTTTCATTTGTGTCTATAAAATGTATTTCCACTAGCATAGTTAGCTACCAGCACTAGCATATGTAGCTTCCTGCACTAGCATAGTTAGCTACCAGCACTAACATATGTAGCTTCCTGC
This sequence comes from Poeciliopsis gracilis, assembly GCA_911649635.1. Taxonomy (NCBI): domain Eukaryota; kingdom Metazoa; phylum Chordata; class Actinopteri; order Cyprinodontiformes; family Poeciliidae; genus Poeciliopsis; species Poeciliopsis gracilis. The sequence goes on from CAJVRI010000557.1 coordinate 3,842,742, forward strand.
ACTAGCATAGTTAGCTACTAGCACTAACATATGTAGCTTCCTGCACTAGCATAGTTAGCTACTAGCACTAGCATAGTTAGCTGCTTCACTGACTGAGCTGCTCCGGATGCTGATGCAGGTTTTCTTCCCTTGGCTTCTATCCACACAATGAAATGAGCACATGAAGCATTTTGGTTTCTTTCTTCAAGTTTAGAATTTTTAGCCAAATTATTTTGTTTGCTTGTCTTTCGGAAGGCGATGAAACTACAGCTTTTGTTTTGGGAGCCGATCAAGACACACCTGCTGCCACAAACTAAACTTGGTCTGATTATTAGCAGCAACTTGACACTTTCCAGAGCCAAGTTGCTCTCTATAACAGGTTAATGTTCAGTTCGGTTCTGGTCCAGTGGGTCTGCAGCCCAGCAGCTGCTGTCATTTCTCTGCTGATTTGCAGCAACCAGAACCTGGAGGTTCTGGTTCTGATGGTCTAAATAAACCCAGATATTTTATTTTGTCTTATAAATACATTTTGCAGGCACAATCATAATGATAAAGACTCAGATCATGAACTTTATTATTTTTTAAATTCCAATGAAAAACCAAATGGACACCAAGCTGATATTCTGTAGTTCTGGTGTTTTATGCTGTCGGCGCTTTTCTCTTTATTTCTGTCATTTCTTCAAAGAATCGAGCTGCTAGCAGCGATGCTAACTCACATCGAGCTGCTAGCAGCAATGCTAACTCACGTCGAGCTGCTAGCAGCAATGCTAACTCACGTCGAGCTGCTAGCAGCGATGCTAACTCATGTCGAGTTGCTAGCAGTGATGCTAACTCACGTCGAGCTGCTAGCAGTGATGCTAACTCACGTCGAGGTGCTAGCAGTGATGCTAACTCATCGTCATCGGGCTAATGATAGGCTAACTCATCGTCATTGTGCTAATGATCGTGTCGCTCCCCACGATTAAACTCACCGTTACGATCCTCTGTGCAGAGCAGCTCTCCCATAACAGACGGTCTCCGTGAAGAAGTTTTGCTAAATATTGTATTGTAATAAAAGGGATATGTAACTTCTATCATGACTATAGATTAGCAAAATACCCCACAAATTACAGTGAAATACTGCTACTGGCGCTGGAGGTACGACCTGTCATGGTTTCCCCAGTGAGACTCCCAGGAGTCTTACTGGGATATTCCTGGAATGGTTACACTAAATATCTTCAAAATGTTTACCATTTTGCATCCAATTAATAAACTAGTTGTCAGAATCATCGATTAATTGGCATAATAATGGTTCGTTGCATCCTGACCTTTGACCTGAGCCTTCTCTAACACAGGATGTGACATGTGTGGGGTCACGGTTCGATCCGAGTCAGGCTGACAGCGCAGGCCGGCTGCTGATGGAGCAGCTGCAGGTTCTGATCCGGTATCAGCACACCGACTCAAACTGCAGGTTCAGCTGCAGAGCCTGAACCCGTTTAGATGAATCAGGCCAAAACCCATCAGTGTCACTGTGATGGCTGCATTTAGATGACCTTTGACCTCTCCGGCTCTACTCAGCCGACTCGGTCCAGATTTCTGCCATCCCATCCGTCTGACTTCATTATTGCTGTAACCTTCAGAGCAGCACATCTGCTCATGGTCCCGCTGTGCGGAAAGGTGAAGCAATGTTGACTTTAGCCAAATATCCTGACGATTAATCATAAAACAAAAATCGGCAAATTCTGCAGATTTTAAATTAACCACTTAAGGGTCGTTATACAATTTTAGACATGCATTAAACATGCAAATAAACATATTCATTATTTTTAAAATAAAAACGAAATAAGAACGATTTAGATGTTTTTTGTTTTGTTTGTTATTCTCTGAAGAGCTGATTGTGTTCAGATTATTATTATTATCTTCATCATTCTTGTTGCTTTAATGATCCGTTTGAAGTGATTTGCATCCAATGTGAAGCTATTCTGGCATAATTTTTTTAATCATTATTATTCTGTTAATCAATAGTTTCTTAACTAGTTAAGACATTTTTTACAATATTAGTAATACAATTCAGTTTTCTCATGGCAAAATAAATATTATGAATTAACTAATTAATAACTGGAGAACAAAAGGTGATTATTGGAGAAACTTTACAAATTTGAAAAATATTAATCTCAGACTGCTGCTGGAAAAATGTCTGCCTCATTTCTTGTCTCTGCTCCCGTCCTTAACCCTCGTCTCACCTCTGTCTCTGTCTCACTCTCTGTGTCTGTCTCACTCACTGTCTCACTCTCTGTGTCTGTCTCACTCTCTGTCTCTGTCTCACTCTCTGTGTCTGTCTCACTCTCTGTCTCACTCTCTGTGTCTGTCTCACTCTCTGTGTCTGTCTCACTCTCTGTCTCAGTCCCCTTCACCTTGTCTTTTTCTCATGTTTCTGCAGCTGCTGCTTGTTCCCGCGCCGTCTCTTTGCGCCGTCTCTTTGCGCCGTCTCTTTGCGCCGTCTCTTTGCGCCGTCTCTTTGCGCCGTCTCTGCTCCGCTCTCACTCACACGTCGAGGTGTGTGCAGAAAAGTGCGTCTGCCAGGTGAAGTGGCGCGCTGCAGCTCATATGCAGCTCACAGCTGCGGCTGCTGGCTGATTTGCAGCCTGTTAGGATATAAAACTACGACAGCTCTCTGAGTGTCAGTGTCTCCTGACACACGCCCTTATTTTGAAAGGGCTGTGCGTTTATGGACTGATGTGGGAATTTTGTCCAGATGGTCAGGAGCCAGTCACGTCTGTCCTGATGTTTGGATTCGGTCAGAAGTTCTTGTGGGACGTTTGACTTGATAAAAGCAGCTTTCATTTCCTCTCTCTGCCCCCCGTATCTGCGTATGGTTTCAGTTTTCATCCTCCATGTCCTTGGGGCGCGCTGGCTGCCCAAACTTTTGTGCGGTCTGGTTTTAAACCTGCGTGTGTTTATCCGTGCTTCACATGTGTTTTTCTAGGAACATATCTGTATATATTTTTGTTTTTGTGTGATTAGGCAAGAGCGCAGTAATGTGAGCAGTAAAATTATAAGGAGTGAGAGGAAACTCTGTGAGGTCTTCTCTATTAGTCATACTACGACTCGGCTGGTTGTGAAACAAACCAGCGTCTCTGATCTGAGATCTCCACTGGGAATAAACTCTTTTTATCTCGGCTCTGTCCGTCCTGCTCTCTGCCTTCTCTCGGATTCCTTTCTATAAAAATGCAGAAATGCCTCATGAATGTGTATGAGAAAACCAGAACCATATGGGCCCTTTAGAGGAGCCCAGCGCCTCCCTCCAAACGTAAATGTTGGCTTTGGGTTGAAACACACACTCACAGCCCGCGCAAGGACCTGCTGACAGACACACACACACCACAGAGAGGTGTTGTCTCCATAACATTCAGCAAAACTGATGCACCTAAACACCACACATCCACACACATTCTTGTTCTTGCATCAAATCTTGGCCTTGCTATTGTCTTGGATTCATCATTGCAAATGTATGAATATATTTCCCAAACCTTAGCCGCTAAAGCTAACTCGGAGTAGGACCGTAAAAAAACAGAAGGAAAAATAAAAAAAGTCCTCACTCTCCGCAGTGACCTCTTCCTGTGGGTAAGAATTGACAGCAGGCCTCTGTACGTGGCATACACGAGTACACACACACACACACACACACACACACACACACACACACACACACACACATACACACCTTTGGACATGAGATTAGAAAAGTTGCATAGGGAGCAGGACTGTCCAAACTTTTGTCACTAGGACCAAAATTGAGTCAAAAATGGTCACTAGTCAAGAAAATAATTTAAAAAAAAATTAAAATCAAGCCAATAAAGTTATACGTTTTAAAAATATTGTTTAATATGGATCCCAAAATTTCAAAAAGGATTTCGTACTAGAAATGCATCAGTTTGTTTTGGCTCAACTGAACTCATTTATTCTCAGTGTAAGAAAATGATTTGAGTCACTTTCTTTCTTTCTGTTTGCTAATATTTTGCCAAATTTAATAGGTCAGATAAAAACTGATTTGGGTGCAGTAAAGTCGGCTTTTCAGTAATTTGGTGTTACTTATTATAAAATCTTGGTTTTAACATGATAAATACTTTGTGTTGTTGTTAGCATGTCAGTAATAATGTTTCCCTTAAGTGAGAAAACTTGGAATTACATGTTTACATCAGTTTATCACCATACATTGTTGTTAGCAGATTGGATTTAGCCACCATTAGCTGTAGCTCCCAGCTGACAGTGCTAACCCAGGTGTGAATGTCATAGCTTAATTTGTGGATCTTAGCTGTAGACTTATTACAGTAAGTCAGTTAATTTTACTGTTTATGTACTGCAATAATTTATGAGACAATTGTACCTTTGCTTAAAGTTGGTAATCACCACTCTGTGTGTGTCTTGAGTTGCTATAAGTCAGAGATCCACGCTTCAGCAGAGAAAAGAACATCTCTGTGGCTCATTTATTGAATATTCATCTTTCAGGGTTTTTCACACATGAACTGTCTGCAGTTTTTGGTTGATTTAAAAACCAAAATATTTAGTTAATCAGCAACCTGGCTGGTTGGTTCCCCTGCAGGTTCTAACGATCCTGACACCTCGTGTGGCTGCAGGCTGAACACACACACACACACACACACACACACACACACACACACACACACACACACACACACACACAGTGAGAGAGAAACCAGCAGCAGGCACACCCAGGACGTGTCTGACCAGCTAACAGATGGAAGTTTGCTTTGATTGCTCTGCTGACCTTTTACCTAATGGTGAAAAGGTACCAAAGGGTTCAGCAGAGCAAACACACACACACACACACAGACACACACGCACACACACACACACAAACGCACACACACACACTTCATGTATCACACAAGGCTGTAAACACACACTCTGCTCTTAGCTCCTGACTACCATGCGTGTGTGTGTGCGTGGGTGTGGGTGTGTGTGTACGTGTGTGTGTGGGTGTTTGTGTGTGTGATGTGTGTGTGTGTGTTTGTGTGTGCGTGGGTGTGTGCGTGTGTACGTGTGTGTGCGTGTGTGTGTGTGCGTGGGTGTCTGTGTGTGGTGTGTGTGTGTGTGTGTGTGTGTGTGTGTGTGCGTGTGTGCGTGCGTGTGTGTGCGTGTTTGTGTGTGTGTGTGTGCGTTTGTGTGTGCGTGTGTGTGTGCGTGTGTGTGCGTGTGTGTGTGTGTGCGTGTGTGTGTGTGTGTGTGTGGCCTGCAGCCCACCATGTGGAGGTTAGGATCACTACCAGCTGGACTTCCTTTGATCCGTGAGCGATGAAGAGGAGGAGTGATGGTTCCTCCTCTGTCAGTCGCTCAGTAATTATTACAACAGGAAATAAAATCCCTCAGAATCTCAGCCTCTCTCTCCTCCGGGCCGCTGATCCATGATGAGTCTGGCTTCCCTCTCCTATAACCTGGATGCTGTTATGATGAATCCAGATATGTAGGATTGTGTCATCAGTAGGTCATCAAGCATTGGTCCCTCTGCTGGTTTGGTTCAGATGAAGTAGCTTTAAACCAATCAGAGAATAATGATCTCTGTTCTCTTCAGGACATTGATTGATTGTTTTTATTAGGAGCAGAGGTGATGTCACACTGTGTGAGGGAGGATTTATCGTAAAACAGTCATAGACAAAATAAGAGTTCACATTTTTAGCTGACTTTATGTTAGCGATTAGCATTTTTACCAAGGTTAGCAGAGCTAGCACTACTGCTAGGCTGCTGTTGTTGGTTCTAGTGCAGGAATAATTAATGACATTAATTGTGATTAATCAATTTTTGAAATACAATACTTCAAAAAGAAGTGTTTATACAAAGATTATATACATTTTCACTTAAGATAAGAACTTTGTTTGTCTGTAAATCTGTTCTACCCAAAAGATTCAGATTCCGTAAAATTTATGTTAGTAATCCCCCTTTTCTGTAATCCAAACATTAATCCCCAGATCAGCTCATCACTGCGTTGATGCGCGGCATAGTTAGCATGAGCTTTTCTCATGTTGAAGTCTGAAGGATTTCTTAGCTACAGATTCATCCTTTGCTACAAATCAACACACATTTGCTGAAGAACGTTATTGCATCTTAGGCAACAAAATGTTTACTTCCTCATTTTAAAAAGGAATTAAGCTATGTATTTGCATTTTCTAATATCGTATAAAATAAGCATAAGTTAATAAATGAAACATGCCCATTTTTTATTCGATTAATCGTCAAAATATTTGATTAATCAATTATTCCTTAGAATAATCAGTATAATTGGACTAAAATAATGGTCAGTTGCAGCCCTAATCTCTTCAGCCTTTCTGTTATCTCTTGAAAGTATTTCTCTCTCTCTCTGAGTCGCAGCCTGAAGAAATAAGTTTTTTGTGTCTGAGACTGAATTGTAAATAACTCCTGTTGTCTCTGATTACTCAGCAGAGAACTGAAGGAAATAAAACACTTTCCCACAGTGTCTCAGTGCGGTAATCTAGTAAAACAAATTAACCTGTAAACAATAAATTACTGAAGAATTGATGACATTTAGAGGTAAATAAACAGGAAACATTATGTCATTCTGAATGTTTTCACCTGGTTTTTGTTATATTTGTTCATTTCAGGAATGATGGCCATCTTTCCTAAACAAAAGTGAGCCAGGACTCTTTCTGATGGAGTCAAACTACGAAATGGTTTCAGCTTTGGTTTTTGGGCCAAATCTGTCAACAATCATAAAAATTTGGGGTTTTTTAGTACGGGAAGGAGTCCGTACATTTTCACACATGTTTCTGAAATGATTAAAGCTGCATATTGTGAAAACATTTGGTGAGGCAAGGAGCTGATTTGATTTTTTTTTCTTTCTGACATGAACAATTTTATTGTCAACTTGTCAAAACAGAACATGTAAGAGCTTGTTAAATATTGCGCGTCCTGCCTGACACGGAGCGCCGTCCGCTCCGCGCCCTTATCAAAGCTGCTTTTACGACTCCACCCGGTTCTGATTCAGGAGGTGTTTACTGAGGCAGCCCTCCATCAGATCCACATGGCGGTTGTTTACCGGCAGGAAACGCAGACGTGTGACTTTATGAGTGACGGGCCGGGCTGACAGCCCGGCAGCGCCGTCTGGGCGAGGATGAGTGTGTATCTGTGTGTATCTGCAGCCGGTTATTGATGGAGCGCCTCTGCTAACCTGCTGCAGCTGTGACCCCAGCTGCATCCTCGCCTCCTGATGGGATTTATTTCCTAGAAACAAATAAAATAGAGAATGAACTTTGAGCCTTAATGAGCTTCAATTCAGCTGAACAGAACCTTCTTGTTCTTCATTGTAACTAAAGCAGAGGTTTGGAAACAGGAAGGAAACAGGACGTCTGGTTCCCGACATTATTGCTGCTTCCTCATTATAAGCTTCTGATGCCAATTAGGGCCACACACTGGTTTATGTATTCACTTACCCAGATCAGTTATTAATAACAAATTATTATTTACAATAACAACTTGGCAGGGAGAGAAGAACACAGTGTGCATTATCTATGTCATCACCACAATATCAAATATTAATAATTAATTAATATTAAAGCAAATCAGTAAGTCAAGTTTATTTGTGTTGCACATTTCAGCAACAATGCAGTTTGAAGTGCTTTACATCATGAAAACAGAAAACATTATAAACCCTTTATATAGGCAGCAGTTGTGAAAATCTGCCACAGACATTGAACATTGCCAAGTTAAAATAGTTAAAATCATCACTACACATCAAATTAAAATTTTGCAGTGCGTGTGTGTGTGTGTGTGCATGTTGGTTTGTAATACCTTGTGGGGCCGTGTTCCTGACACTACGTTGTGGGGACCACTGCTCCTTGTGGGGACCAAAGCCTGGGCCCCACAAGTGGAAACTCTGTTTTTGGGTCGGGGGTCAGATTTTGGACTAAGATCTGAATTGAGTTTTGGTTAGAGTCAGGTTTGTCATGTAATGTTTGGATAAGGGTAAGTTTTAGGCTGTAGAAATGAATGGAAGTCAATGGAAAGTCCCCACAAAGACAGGCATGCAAATATGCGTATATATACTTATTTATGTTGAATGTTGAGGACCTGAAGAACGTTGGACCTTATGTGTACTTAACATAACAGATCCTGTTTTTAGAGTTGGGTTGAGAGATATGTTGTGTAGAGGTGTGCCGATCATAATCGTCTGATTTTCATGAAAAAGTGTGATCGGTGATTGCACATCTCTGTGTCTTGTTGCCGATCACCAAACCTATCACCTGTCTCTCACTTTGTAGTGAGATACAGGGGCATGTATGTGAAGCTTATCTCCTCTTTCCTTCACACTGCACAAGCGCAGCAACAAATCCTGTTGTGTGGAACTACAACGCTCTGAGAGTGAATGGGGACATTTGCGTGTTAAAAATTACCTCGGGGATGAAGCACGGCACAATGCATCAACACAACAAATATGTCATTTAAAAACAAACACTTGACAGAGTTTGGCTACATCAAGGTTCACTGCAGGAAAAACAGACGTCCGGAACGACCAGATAGCAGGTAAAGCAATGCACAGCTATCAACACTCACCTGGAGTAGACAAACAAATAACCCAAACAATAATTCAAGTCTTCGAGACTGTAAGATGCTGGTTCTGCTCCCGCTGTTGGACACCCTCTACTGGTGGTAATATTTCACAGATGGGTTAGGGTTAGAGTTAGGGTTAGACAGTGAACTCTCACACTGAACGTCTGCTTAAAGCTACAGCATGTAGCTTTAAAAACGATGTATTAAAACTTTTGCTCTGCTGACATAAGACGGATAATCTCTGGGGAAAATAATCAAGCTCCTCTGCCTCCTCTTTGCTCTGCAGAATCACTCATCTCAGTCAGAACCATCCAATCAGAGACAACATTAGTCAGCGAGCCAATCTGAGCTAGCCATGCTCTCAGCAAGTTTTGATTCAGTAACTCAGGATTGTCTTATTTTGATGCAACCTGCATTTTACTTTGATTGAACATGTTCTTTTTTTATGACATTATTTGACATATGCAGTGTTGCGAGATTTGTTTGACTTGTATATAATTTAGGGTGGTAAGAGCCATACTGTTAAATAGTATTTTACCGATTGCAGGTTTTTTAGTTTTCCTTTTGACTGAATAGCTTCTGTATTGCGCCTGCAAGTATTTTGCATGTCTAAATTAGGTGAACTTATTACCAGATGATTTTTTAAAAATTTTGCTAGATCACATACTTAGCGCCGATCGTCATTCCAGGCGATCAGCATTGATCGGCAATGATCAGCCCTGATGGGTGATCGGAATCGGCAGCAAAAAACTTGATTGGAGCATCCCTGATGTTGTGTATTAAACTTTGGTTTAAGTTATTGTCAAGCTTATGCTAGTAATAGTTAAGGGAAGGCATAAATACAGTTAATAAAATGAATGAAAGTCAATACTCTATTTCTATTCCTGGTGGAACATTTTTATTGAGTTAATTACAGGTGTGTAATTAACTAATCACATTATTAAATTGTTGAATAAAGAACCATATGTGCTCAACAGCCAAGGTATTTACAGTTTTTAAGCTTTTCTTCAGGTTCTTCAGCCGTCAGATTGGTGTGATAGTCTAGCATTTCAGCTTTCCAAAGTTTCAGGAAGCTCTGGTCATCCTTGGAGCTTCTTTAGAAATGTGGATGCTGACATTAGCATTGGGGACATCTGTGCTGCTGCTACGTGTTTAGCATTCAGATGCTATTTTAGGCTGTATTTGCTTTGCTAATAGGTTAATTACTTTTAATCCAACTTGAAAACAACAGCAGTATTTTCTGGCTTCCCATCAGATTTGTTCAGAAGTTGATATTAACTCCCAGTGGGCCGAGAGAAGCGATGGATGTTGTGCGTCTGATTTATGGATGTACCAGGAGTAAAAATATGAAGGTTCCAGATGGAAAAATAATGGTGTTGACAATTATATTTGTGCAGCCTCAGTTATGTCTGCTGGTTTCACTCTTTCTACAGTAACATTTTAGCCAAAAATATTGACAGGTGTTATTGAAAAGTATATTTCCATTCTGCTGCATCCTTCTAGTTCATGAAGCTGAAACCTTCCTGCCTAAATCTAAAGTTGGTTTTGCTATCTCAGTCACTGTGCCATGCGGTCAGTCTGTGTGGAGATGCGAGGCAGGAGAGAGCGCTACTGATGATGACACAGGCGATGTGGACAGCTGTTCTGCAGATGTGCTCCAGGCGTCACGTCCAGATCTCATTTGTTGCCTTTCTGGACGGCAGACATCAGGACCGATCTTGTCCACCGACGAGATCGGTCCGAACGTGACCTCTCTGTTCACGTTCGGATCAGTCAAAGAGAAAACTACAAACCTGCAGCCAAGAATAATGTGGGGAAAAATTCATGCCACATGGTTTGGAAGTAATTTCTAGATTTATTATGGTTTATGGTTTAGTAATAAATGACACTATCACATAAGTCGTAGCATTGTTATGTATTATTCTCAGATGGAAGTGGAAGATAAAAGTATTTCCATCCTCATGCCCCCATCCAAAATCAATGATCAGTCATCTGGTTTCATGAGGGTTCAGCAGAATACTTTGTGGTTTATTCACATTTTGGTCCACTTTAAGAAGTCGTCTAAAATCAACCTTTGGATGTAAAGCGCTATGTTAACGAAGGCTCAACTGATTCAGTTATTTGATTAGTAGATTGGTTGGTTGATTGCTACTGGTTGGTTAGTATTGACTGGATTTATTGCTCAAACATTTTCTGGTTGGTTGATTGTTTTGTCTTTTGGTTGGTTGGAGGATCTTTGTGTTGGTTGGGTTATTTGATTGGACAGCTGATTGATTTGATTCACACCATTAGCTATAGTGAAGTTAAAGCTGAATGATTTAATTTTCTAAATGTATTAAGTCAGAAGAAAGCCTGAGAAAATCCCACTGCATTATTTATAATCCAGGACAAGGACAAAGCGATTGTTCGGGTCTGATGGAACCAAGCATGAACCTTTAGCATTTTAACAACACTAGAAGAACATCAAACATGCTGAAAAACCAGGCAAGTTTGACCCCAGATCTTCAGGAAAGATGAAGACTCCTAAACCAACCAATCAATGCTTCAACTGGAACTAAATCTGACACACAGACACCTGAAGAGAAAAGAGAAGTCAGATTAGGAGATTTCCTAATCTGACTTCAGAGGAGACAAAAATGGTGGAGAAATGGGATGCTGACAGAAAGCTGGACTTTTTCCCCCTAAAGTTGTTTTTTCAGTTGAAATGTTGAGTGAACGTCACATTATGTGAAGAAAAAGTTTTGAGATGATTATTTGTGCCGTCCAGTACAAACACCTGGCGTGTTAACAGGGGTGTGAATACCTGATGAGGGTCAGTTTTCCAGGCTAATCTGGGCCCATCTGTCTCTCCTCTGCCCAGCCTTTCTCTGCCTGATTGAGCTGTATGTAACCCAACACCCATCTGTTTTGTGTAGGCCGTTAAAAACCAATACGGTCCAAATTAAGCTGCTTCACGCTATGTCTGAGTGACTTACGGAGCACACAGCGCAGTGTGTGGAGGCGCTTCAAAAGCAGCCGGGTGGATCAGACATTCCTGCGGTGTAGCAGTCACACTGCTCAGAAATGACACACCATCGTTAATACATCCAGAAACATTCCCCACTTCTTGCTGCTGCTTCCCTGCTATCGGGAAAACTGATTCAATGTGCTTGAAAGGACCAAATTGCTCCAAATCATTGAACTTCCCACATATCAGATGTAAACTCTTCCAGGAGAAACGGGATCCTCTTCCAGGCTTGGCGAGCAGCTTGAGTTTTGCTTCAGACTCTGCAGAAATGTCGACATTTATCTAAATTATATTTCATACCAATCAGGAATTACAATTTCTTGGATTCTCCTTCTGCTTCATGTTGAGCCTCTGACGCTTGTAGCTCACGCTAACCTGAGATTCAGATTTATTCTACAAATCTTTCTCTATTGATGCCGTTTCATGTTTTATTATATAAAAAACCCCAAAACTCATTTTCTTAATTTAAAACGATGAAATAAGTTTGATGTTTTGTCTCCAGCAGCTTCCAGCTTTCATCATCTTCCCCTCCTCTGACCTTCATGGCCTCACGTTTTCCTCCTGCGTTCTCCTCTGAGGTCGGGTCTGGGAGTGATCAGGCATGCTGGTCGCTCCAAAACCTGCAGAACTAATGCAGAGCAGAAAGAGGTGGGGGAGGGGCGCAGATAGAGACTGAAAACAGAAGGTGAGCTGCAGGAAGAGGTGAGAGGTTTGGTTTTGGTCCAGGAAGCAGACATCACCACTTCATTTACTAAGTAAAATGGAGTCCACATTAAAACGTGGAATTTGATAGAATTAGTCGATATTGGCGAGCAGGAAAGACGAATCCATAGTTATCGACGTTCTCTAAAATAAACAAACAACTCGAAGGTTAGTCCAAGTTTCAAGACCAACGAGTGAATCAGGAGAAAATTTCTGCATATTTATTTTAGGCCGGAATGGACTGGAGGTGCAAGAATGTGAAACAAGCTAGCTGCAACTGGTCAGCTCTGCTAACTCTTAAAGGGGCAGTATTCTGTATTTTTCAGGCACTTATAACACAATCAAGTAACTATATTAACTTTAGTTGTAATAAAAAATGACATATGTCAAATATGACTTAAAACAAAATGGACTTCCTGATTTATCACCTTGAAATTGGGCCTCTGTCTCTTTAGAAACTGCAGCTCTTTCTGAAGCTCTGCCACCAAACATGGCTCCTCTGTTCACCCTTTGGCGTTTTACCAGCTTTGCTCCTGGCAGTAGCTGCTATAATGAGCTCAGCGGTTGCAGCTTCTGTTTGCTAATTGCTGTTGGCTAGTCTGAAGGAGCTTAGTGGGGGAGGAGCTTAGCCTCGAAGGCGGGGCTAGGTTCACTCAAATGTTATGACAGCTGAATGGTTGCCATGGAGATTGAAGGATTTCTCAAACATGAGAAAAACAGGGCAAAGCTGCAGGTTTGTTTTTGATAATAATAATGTAACACGATGTAAACATGACACTGCCCCTTTAAATGTTACATCAAGAGAAACAAGGCCACAGTTTACTCATAATTTTACTGCGAATCACAAATTGTTTCAGGATGAAAATGAAACTAACTTCAACATTGACAGTTTATTACTTTAATGGAGACGTCTGGGACAGATGGGAAAAATCTAAACGAACGAAAGTCCTCATCATCAGTGTGCAGATTTTATGTGAGAGAAATGTTTTGGTGTTAAACGCTAAAGTATTTTTAAATGGAAAATGTTATTTTATGTTAAAAACATGATTCTCACTTTATAATATTAGTTACTTAAAAAATTAGAGGCAAACATTTTGAAACAGCTTGTAAAACAATTTAATGTTCTGTTGAACCACAGCAGTTTATTTTATTTTAGAAACTGAACAAACATAATTTGTTAACTTGTTTTCATTTAACTCCATAATAACAGACTTTTTTTTCCTCCGAAGAGGTTTTATGGCGCTAGTGGCTCACATTTTAGACAGTAGATTGACAGGAAGGAGGGCGAGGAGAAGGGAAGACATGGGGCAAAGGTCGCCGGGCCCGGGAGTCGAACCCGCGACGTCTGCGTCGAGGACTGAGGCCTCCAAACGTGGGGGCCTCAGTCCTCCACGTTTGTGGTGGCGCAGGTGCTAACCCCTGCACCACCACAGCACGCCCCAATAACAGACTTTTAACAGAGACACCAAAATTTAAAAAAGTGGAAAATAAAACTCATTAATAAGGATAATATGATCATGGGCAGGAAGTGATCATCCATCCATCCATCCATCCATCCATCCATCCCTCCATCCCTCCATCCCTCCATCCATCCATCCATCCATCCATCCATCCCTCCATCCATCCATCCATCCATCCATCCATCCATCCATCCATCCCTCCATCCATCGGTAATAAGCGATAAGCATCAGGGAGTAATTTCAGAATGTATGTCAGTGGAGAAGAAGGAAAAAGATAATTGTGACAGAGAGGTGATGAAGAAAACGTCTAAGCTAACTGGGTCAGTGGCTGATCCGCCCTGATCCGCCCTGATCCGCCCTGATCCGCCCTGATCCGGCGCGTCGGGTAAAAACTGATCAGGTCGTGTGGGTTTCCTAGGCTGAGCAAGAAGCAGGGAGCTGTCAAAACATGGATATTAATTGCAAAGCATCGGGTTTACAAAACTCAAAACGACTCTTCTCCAAGTGGTGAGGACATCCAAACAGGCTGCGTTATCCTCCATCCATGGCGGCGGTTTCGTTTCATCTCGTGTTTTTTAACGATGCTAAAAGTCAGTGATGTTTTGAAACGAGTTTCCTGTCTGGAAACACAACAAAACGATTGAAAAACCAAAAAAACAGTGAAAGTCACATAAACGCGATCTTAAAAAAGCAGAACTAGCTTTAGCCTCCAGCTAGCTGTTCACACACAAGGCGAAGGGCCACGGTGTACAAAATGGCTCCGACGCACGCGTCCTGCCTCGCCGTCACACGGAGCTTCAAGTCCGTGGCCTTTGGATGCAGACGCCTGACATCTTGCTCTACTTGCAGCATTTGGCGCATCTGGTTTATGTTCAGTGTCTCTGCGTCAGACGCGTCATTGTCTCACCATTGTTTTCCGTTGGACGCTCGTGACGCATCAAACGGTTAAAATCTCGATACGCTGTTGGAAAAAACTCAGCCTGAATATTAGAGCAAAAGATTCAGTTGATAACAATTGAAAGGAGAAAAGGAGAAAGATAGACATGAAGGATAAATAAATACATAGAGGATGAATACAGAACATTGTCAAGTTTTTCATATTAAGACTTTCAAGTACTTCTTTAATAACTACTAAATGTATTTTGTTTCAGTAATCAACTGTTCTGCAGACAGATCAAAAGGAAAGCAGCGCTGCACTGATTGCAATTTTCTGGCCGATCACCGATATTTAAAAAACTTGTTTTGCTGGATTTGTGTTTTTGTGTGTGCAGAATATAGAGAGCAGCTCAGTAAGTCGGGGTGACTGTTGTGATGGAGATTCCAGTCCACATGTTGACATTCAATGCCTGTCTTCACTGTTGGACCAAATTATACTGAAGGTCATGGAAAGGTCATGGAAAGGTCATGGAAAGGTCATGGACTCTGTCTGAATACCAGTGGGAGCACTGTCCACCCATTAATCGTTTCAGCTCTAATATAGATGGTGATTAATGATGCAATTTAGTATCAAAAGTTTTCCTTCCTCTTCTCTGGACCGTCAGACCTTTCTGTGTGTGTGTGTGTGTGTGTGTGTGTGTGTGTGTGTGTGTGTGTGTGTGTGTGTGTGTGTGTGTGTGTGTGTGTGTGTGTGTGTGGGGGTGTGTGTGTGTGTGTGTGTGTGTGCGTGTCTGTGTGTGTGTGTGTGTGTGTCTGTCTGTGCGTGTGTGTGTGCGTGTGTGTGTGTGTGTGTGTGTCTGTGTGTGTGTGTGTGTGTGTGTGTGTGTGCGTGTGTGTGCGTGTCTGTGTGCTTGCGTGCGTGTGTGTGTGATATTCACACGTCTCACACACACTCTGCCTCTCATCGCTGATCAGTAACAGGTGTTCGCTCCTTGAAGGTGCGGTGTTCTCCAGGATTCATGTAGCGGAGACCTGCAGCTGCTGCAGCAACACGCCATCGCCCTGCAGGCGGCGTGGTGCGATGCAGCAGAGCGATGCAGCAGAGCGGTGCAGCAATGCAGCGCATGAACACATGTTTGATGTACACGCAGAGCAGAGCAGATATCTGGCCTGCCGGATCTGATCTCCACTGCGGTGAGATCAGATCCGGCAGTAAAAACGTCTCTAGCTGGAGATCCTGACCGGCTCTGCAGCCTGAAGGTCACAGGATCAGTAATCAGAACCGAACGGCCCGTAAAGTTCTGCTGGATGATCGCGTCGAGGCGATCTGTAACTATCGTACTGATAGTGAAATATTTGCTGCTAGCAGCTTAAAGCGGCTCATGAAGACTCAGCCGTCCCTCATGTTGAGTTTTTACTGTTTCTGACTTTGAGTTACTAAAACGATCAATTCTACTGAAGGATGACATCCACCTGTGGTTTTATGGATGTAAATAAATGTTTTGTATTTT
This sequence comes from Poeciliopsis gracilis, assembly GCA_911649635.1. Classification (NCBI taxonomy): domain Eukaryota; kingdom Metazoa; phylum Chordata; class Actinopteri; order Cyprinodontiformes; family Poeciliidae; genus Poeciliopsis; species Poeciliopsis gracilis. The sequence goes on from CAJVRI010000557.1 coordinate 3,858,839, forward strand.
CTGACCCGTGGAACCCTGAAGGACGATCAATGAGGAACCACAAACTAATCACCAATCAATACATTCAGTACATCAGGAGAAGCTGGGCGATAAAACTCGAACCAGAGAAATTAGTTCCAATTTTATGGCAACGAAGAATATTTCAAACATTGACATGAAAAAAATCAAAACTGAAATTTGTTTTAATATAAAAACTTGTGATATTAATTTACCCTCTGTGTGGATATTATTTTATCAGATTTTATTTCCTCATATTATTTCTTTCCCAAATTATGTTTCAGATTTTTCTGTTTCGTTAGTAAAACAATAAGAAAAACCAGGAGAAATCCTGATGATGGTGGACGTTAAACATTTCTGGAATTTAAAACCAGACCAGGTTCCCTGCCGTTTTCCTCCTGACTTCATGCAGATGCTAACTCCATGTTTTGGTTGATTTTTCCTCCATCTGTCTTTGATTCCTGCCTGAATGTCGATGAGCCGCACACTTCAGCTTGTTTACGCAGTCAGAGAGAAATGTGCTGATAAATTTTATAGTCGCACTCACGCCACTGATGACATCAGCAGCGCTGCTCTGCTGTGGGTCGCATCATTCATCTGGTCCAGGTGTTTTGGAAGCTAACGCTACGTCAACACAGCAGCTTCTGATGCACACTTTTGGTTTCTTTTGCTAAAATACAATTTATTTTTCTGCTTTATAGTGCTGATTAAACCCGAATGCGTCAGACTTTTTTGTGAACAAGAAGGTGGGCGTCCACCAGCAGCGCTGTGATTGTTATGGTAAAGATGGCCGCTGCATCGCGTTGTTTGCAGCAGTAAAGATGGCCGCCACAGCGCGTTGTTTGCAGCAGTAAAGATGGCCGCCACAGCGCTTTGTTTGCAGCAGTAAAGATGGCCGCCACAGCGCTTTGTTTGCAGCAGTAAAGATGGCCGCCACAGCGCTTTGTTTGCAGCAGTAAAGATGGCCGCCACAGCGCTTTGTTTGCAGCAGTAAAGATGGCCACGCAGCGCGTTGTTTGCAGCAGTAAAGATGGCCGCCACAGCGCTTTGTTTGCAGCAGTAAAGATGGCCGCTGCACGCGTTGTTTGCAGCAGTAAAGATGGCCGCCACAGCGCTTTGTTTGCAGCAGTAAAGATGGCCGCTGCATCGCGTTGTTTGCAGCAGTAAAGATGGCCGCCACAGCGCTTTGTTTGCAGCAGTAAAGATGGCCGCTGCATCGCGTTGTTTGCAGCAGTAAAGATGGCCGCCACAGCGCTTGTTTGCAGCAGTAAAGATGGCCGCCACAGCGCTTTGTTTGCAGCAGTAAAGATGGCCGCCACAGCGCTTTGTTTGCAGCAGTAAAGATGGCCGCCACAGCGCTTTGTTTGCAGCAGTAAAGATGGCCGCCACAGCGCTTTGTTTGCAGCAGTAAAGATGGCCGCCACAGCGCTTTGTTTGCAGCAGTAAAGATGGCCGCCACAGCGCGTTGTTTGCAGCAGTAAAGATGGCCGCCACAGCGCGTTGTTTGCAGCAGTAAAGATGGCCGCCACAGCGCGTTTTTTGCAGCAGTAAAGATGGCCGCCACAGCGTGTTGTTTGCAGCAGTAAAGATGGCCGCCACAGCGCTTTGTTTGCAGCAGTAAAGATGGCCGCCACAGCGCTTTGTTTGCAGCAGTAAAGATGGCCGCCAAGTGTCTCTGTATTTATTTTAAAGTTGTTGAGAGCTTGGACAGCAGATGCTCAGGAAGGTGATAAAAGCCAACGATGTGAACTTCAGATAAAACAGATTTATTTCATATTTGGTCGTGGAACAGATTGTGTTTTTTTTTCCAAGTTCGGAACTGCCTGAAAACATCGGACTTTCCTCCTGGATGAACGCAGATTTAATAGTTTCAGGTTAGTTTCTCTGGAGGAATGAAATTAGACACTAGTTGTTTACTTTACATCAGGGTTGTTCACAGTGTGGCTCGGGGGCCATTTATGGCTCTTGTAGTAAAAACTACTGATGAACTAAAACATTTGGAAAATGACAAGGCACCTTTTTATGTTTTGGATCTTTATTGATCTACAGATTTCATAAAGAGAGTTTATTGATGAGCAGAAAATAAAAACTACATTTTGGACTTTAAATGTTATGAATCTTGTGGCCAGTCATTAGCTTAAGCCAATGACTGGCCACACGTTGGCCCCTGAGGGCCGACACCCTGCATGTTTTAGTTCCTGCCTGGTTCAACATGGAGCTGCTGAGAGGGACGTTTCTATGGAGACATGCTGGTCCTCCAGGACCCACTTTGGACACCACTGCTTTAGTCAGAGCATGCGTCAGAATGGCCTAGTTCAATCCAACCCAGCTTTATGTATAAAGCATGGAAAACATTTGAACACTACAGATTTAATTAGTTTAAAAAAGACACAAATATAAATCAAACTCCAGTCCAGAGTCCTGTGTTTCTCCGTGTTTTCCATGCATCCGGACTGCAGCCAGAGGCGGTTCTGCAGAGTTCTGGTCCGGGCCGCTTCAGACAAATGGACACCAAAACTTTTCATTCTTTTTCATTAATAATGAAGCTTTTAGTGTTCAATAGAACAACCTGAAGCTTTTTGGTTTTGATCTGAAGGACTTGAATTTAAATGTTTTTGTTGTCAAAGCAATAATGATGATCATAATAATAATATTAATAATAATAATAATATTAATAATAATAATAATAATATTAATAATAATAATATTAATAATAATAGTAATAATAATAATAATAAGTAATAATAATAATAATAATAATAATAATAATAATAATAATAATATTAATAATAATAATGATATAGTAATAACAATAATAATAGTAATAATAATAATAATAATAATAGTGGAGGCCATCTTGGGTGTACAATGATAAAGTCGTCATGTAAAGAAATGTCTTTGGCTGAACATGATGAACCGGTTCTGTCTGCTGCTAATGATCCGCGCTACAACAGAAATTATTTACATTTTCTCTCCGTCTCCCCGCAGTAACGACGCCCATCCATCATTGCTCAACGGCACTACGTCTTAATGGATTTGCACATTAGCTGCGGCCGTATTAATCACTGGCACTCAGAGCTGCAGTCACACAAAGACGACGTCGCTTCGGTTTTACTTCCAATTTGAGAGAAGAAGAATCTGCCGTGGATCCGAACCGTCGTCCTCTCTGTGGAAGGTGCCGGTGCGGTTCTGCTCCGTCCGGACCCGGTCGGTGCTGCGCTCCTCCTGTGAAACCAAAGGAAAACAGATTTATGGAGGGAATCTGGCTACCAGTTTAACTGAATGGATGGTTGTTAAAGCTTGTTTCTTGTGGTAACCGTGGCAACCGGCGCCTGTAACTGACACAGTTGAGGTTTTATGACAGAAAGCCGGAGATGAAAGCGATGAGGATCAGCCCCGTAATGTTTTTACTGTTTTCCAGTTGGGAAGCTCTGGGCTCTGATCCTGATTTTACGGTAAACGTGGAGCAGAATTCCTCCCAAAACTCGATGACTTCACGTCATAAATCAGCTCCGGCATCAGGGAACACTTTTAATTGATAAAATAAAAACGGCTTTTTTGGCTCCCTGTGAACTGCTGGCTGCAGTTTATAATTTAAATGGGATTTTTTAAAAACCTTTTATTAATCTAAATTCTTAGATATTAAAAGTTTTCCACTCATCCATCAAACTAAACCTGAAGTAAATGTGAATATATTGAGACGGTTTGTCAACCATTCAGGGCAGGAACAAGCCGCCGTGTGTTTATGGAGCGTTGCAGCGTCACGCCAGATCCTTACGACTAGCATTGGTTTTAGCCGCTAAGCTATTGACATAACACGCTAAATCTTAAATATTTGCCTGATATATATAAAAAAAGAGACAACTAGATAAGTTCAGTATCGTGTTTCTGTGTTATAAAGTTTTTCTCTCATCAAAATCAAACCAGGATTGTTGCTCTGATTCATTCATGTTTGAGAAATCCTTCAATCTCCATGGCAACCATTCAGCTGCTAAACGCTTGGATGGACCTAGCCCCGCCTTCGAGGTGCAGCTCCTCCCCCACTCAGCTCCTTCAGACTAGCCAGCAGCAATTAGCAAACAGCTCCTGAGCTCATTATCGGTAAAAACGCTAAAGGGTTAACAGAGGAGCCATGGTGGGATGACTTCCTGGAGGCGGAGCTTCAGAAAGAACAGGAACTTTTAAAGGGACAGAGGAACAATTTCAGGGTGTTAAATGAGGAAGTCAAACTTCTTTAAAGTGATGCCTAATTTTGCTATAAAATGGAAAACACGATACTGAACTTTTAACACAAGGAACCAGTTTCTGCATTATTTCAGTTTCTGCATGCATGCTGATGCATTTCCTCCCTGCAGCACTGCTTCCTGAGGGCTCTGCCCTGCAGGGGGCGCTGTGAGGTGTTGAGCCCTATCGGTCTCCAGGAGGAACCTGATTGATTCTGCAGGACGTTTGTTCTCATCGAAGCGTTTCTGGAGACCCTCTGACGACTCAGCGCAGCCGTCAGCTCTAAGCTGTTCCACATCCACCTGATGCAGATTGATGGTCCTGGACAGGGAGATGGACACACACACACACACACACACACACACACACACACACACACACACACACACACGGTTAATCATGTGTGTGACAGTCCAGAGGGGAGAAGGGAAGTCTGGAATATCGGTTGGACCCGGCGGTCCGTCTGTGTGACTTGGCTCGGCGCCTCGTCCGTCCACGCGCTGCACAGTGAGTGGTCCGACTCAAGATTATCCCCCCGAGTCCATACACACACACACACACACACACACACACCCACACACACACACACACACACTGAGCAGCCCCCTGTGGTTGTCCACCAAACCGCCCATCAGCCCTAAAGCTTACCTCCACCTGTCAGGAGCTTCCTGTTCCTGTCAGGCACAGCACAGGCGTCCCATTCATCCGTCCTCTGTTAGCGAAACCGCTAATGGCTAATGAGCTAAGCTAACCTGTTGTTGCAGCCAGGCTGGACATGAGGACAGAGGAGACACCTTTCTGTGGAAACTCCTCCATGTTTTTACTTTTTATCTCTGCAGCAGCTTTTATTTCTTACTCAACTTTTTGCTGTAACGATTCATTATATGCCGACTGGTGTTTCCATACAGTTGCCCCCAGTTTGAGAACACAGATTTAAAACACCCCATAATATCTCTTTCTGCTTGTTGGCTGCAGGATGGTTCCCAGTTTTATTCACAATTCCTTCGCTTTTTTGTCTTGTCAAAACCTTTCCATTTCTTGTTTGCTATGCGCCTTTAGCCTGTCCTTGTGGCCCTCCAGGGGCCCACAACCCACTCTTTGAGAAACCCTGACCCAAACTACTGCATATTGTTATTGGGATTATTTTTTTGCCACATAGAAACAAACCAGTCAAGAAATGAAAACGCTGCAAAGTTTTCAATATTTGATCTGTTTTTACATTCAGCCCTCCGACTCCGATGCCCTTAAATAAAATAAAATCCTGATGAGGTTGAAGCTGAACTTTGTGAATCATTTCCACATAAAGCCTGGCTGGTTTATCTTTATTCATTATTTACACCAATCATGCGGTTAATTGGTGTTTCATTCTCATCTCTGTTCCTGGTAAACGTTGAAGCAGAGCTCAGCGCTGCCCCTGCTGGAGGATGTGAGAGGCTCCCTGGGGGTCAGAGGTCATCGGTCCTCAGGAACAGTTTAATATCCAAAAAGCTCAAAGTTTCTCTGGTTTATTGAAACGACCTCTGATGATGAGAGTTTTACATTTTAATTGAGTCAAAAGGAAATTAAACCAGAATATTTTCATATCTTTGTAAAAGACGATTAAAACTTCGATCAATTCAGGAGGAAATACTGGAGGAGCGGAAGCAGCACGTTAATGTGTGTGTGTGTGTGTGTGTGTGTGTTGTGTGTGTGTGTGTGTGTGTGTGTGTTAGTGTGTGTGTGTGTGTGTGTGTGTGTGTGTTAGTGTGTGTTGGTGTGTGTGTGTGTGTGTGTTAGTGTGTGTGTGTGTGTGTGTGTGTGTTAGTGTGTGTTGGTGTGTGTGTTAGTGTGTGTTGGTGTGTGTGTGTGTGTGTGTTGGTGTGTGTGTGTGTGTGTTAGTGTGTGTGTTAGTGTGTGTTGGTGTGTGTGTGTGTTAGTGTGTGTGTTAGTGTGTGTGTTAGTGTGTGTGTTGGTGTGTGTGTGTTAGTGTGTGTGTTGGTGTGTGTGTGTGTGTTGGTGTGTGTATTGCTGTGTGTGTTTGTGTATGAAAACATCTGGAGAAGTTTCACTCTCTTTGCTCATTTATTATGCTAGAAAATAACACATTTGTCTACTTCCTGTTTCCCTGCTCGGGTGGACGTTAGCGTTAGCCGCCGGCGGTCGGTGTTGCTGATAAATGTCGCCATGATTAATGGCCGCCGCTGACCAGAGGGGGGAGCAGCACAACAATCTGGAGACCTGTGTCTGTACGCAGCGGCTTTTGCTGATTAAAATCTGGAGATTTAATGGAAAAAATCACTAATTCTCAGTTGTGCTCAGGTCTGGACTTTGACTAGGCCATACAAACCTATGAATCTGCTATGATCTAAACCAGCAACAGCTTCTAAATGATGCTCCTAAATATGTAAAGAAACATATTTACTTTTTCTGTTTTTTCTCCCTTTGGTCAGTGTTCTGTAATAATTTGTGTCATTTAGGATAAATTTATCCTCATATCTTCTGACTCCAGTCAGTTTTGTTTTTAATATTTTTTAGTTTTTGCAGCAGTTCCCTCGTCAGCAGGGCTGCTGGACGCTTCATAAACTCTCTGTCTTCTCAAAAACTTTTCTGTTTCTCACATTCATTAGCACAGCAAATAATATTTTAATAAATTGTATTTTATCACAGCATGACATTTAATAGTAAAACATTATGACAGATTCAAGTATTTTTACTTTTGCTTTTATTCTATTTTTCACTCCAGCTTTCTGAGGCCCTCATAGCGCCCTCTAGCGTTAGCAGGTCAAATAACATTTCAATTAATTATTTTTTATAGTAACTATTTAAATTTTATGATAAAACATCATGATAGTTGTTTTTTTTCTGACATTTCGTCCAGCTTTCTGAGGCCCCTCTCGCGCCCGCCGGGCCCCCTGTGGCCCCCTGTGGCCCCCTGTGGCCCGCGGCCCCCACTTTGAACACCTGCTCTCTAAGCCATCTCTCTGGCTGCGTGTTTCTGCTCTTTGTCCTGCTGGAAGTTGAATCTCTGACTCCCCACAGCATGATGCAGCCACTGCCGGGTTCCTCTGATCGGATCTGGATCAGATGGTTCCTTTAAACGCAGCAGTTTGTTCATTTTGTGTTTTTTCTGGCGGTCCGTCCTCCATGTTGTCTCCTGCTGCTTTCTGCTGATGGATGAAGCCGCAGCTGCACTGTGTGGTTGTGTCCACCGGGTGGCGCTGTGCTGCAGTGTTTCCACGCCCTGTGTGGAGGCTCCAGGTGAAGGACGCCATCCGTCCTGCAGCTCTGCCTCTGTTTCTCCGTCTGTCTCAGTGAGAACGCTTTAATCCAGATTGACACCCTGATTTATAATCCAAAGGTGAAACCAGATATTCCAGCTCTTCATCGCGGCCAGCTGAGCAGATCCATCATCATCATCATCATCATCATCATCATCATCATCATCATCAGGCAGATTTTTAGTTTTTCAGACGCTTGGATCATATCGATTGTCCTGCGCTGCTCTGAAAACATCGTTTGCATCTCAACACACCTGAAAACGTCTAAAAGCCGCATTACTGAAGCCGCATTGAGTCACAGCAGTGTGTGACTCAATGTGATCTGAATTATTTACAGTCAGTTCTGGTAGCGACGCAGTAGAGAAGCTAACTTTGGCTGAAACTCAAACTGCAGCAGAAAATGCAGGAAAGTTTTGCGTCCACCAAATCCTCCATCTTGAATTAGCTAAGCTCCAGCTTCGTTTCTTTAGTGTGCTTTGTTAGCTTTAGCTTCCATATTGCTAACCTGTTTTCTGCTCTTTACTTTTTTTGGTCATAATTAGCATAATGCTAATGTTGCTCCTGGTTAGCACAATGCTAAATCTGCTCTGGTGAATGTGATGCTAATGTGCTAAAGACATTAGTTTTATCTTTTGTAGCCATGAGTATTTCATCCTGTCGGTGTGTTTAGCTTGATGCTAATGCTGCTCTGGTTAGCTTGATGCTAATGCTGCTCTGGTGAGCTTCATGCTAATGTTCTGGTGATCTTCGTCTCGGATTACAGAAACGGAGAAAGCTGCTCAGAGCTTAGCGACGTATTTCCCCAGGTTGATGTTTAACGGAGGATCGTTAAAGAGATTATCAAATAATTATTCATTTCTAACACCTGGCAGCTTTTTAACGCTGTGGTTCTTCAGATCACAGATTTGTCTCTCCAATCTGAAGATGCTCCTGAACCCTTTTTATTATTTGGATTTCTGACCTGGCTCTCATATAAATTGTAAAATAACTTGAACTCTGAGATTCTCATAGAGGAAACGGGGAGGATAGAAACTAGAAACACCAACCAGCCAAACATGAGAATCAGGAAATCGGTCACAGCTTTGCTCTTCATCAGTGCAGACAGAGCGTCTGCTTCGTTGTTTGGGTCATTTTGTACTGATATTGACCTGATTGAACACACCTGGACACACCTGTGTGGATCTGGACCGCTTCCTGCTGCAGGTTGGTTTTCTAGTTTAGATGTAAAAGTTTCAGACGCTGTTGCTGTTTTTTCCTTCACATGGTGTTTCTGTGACTCCATGTGTTCTTCCTCCTCTTCCTCTTCCTCACGCCTTCATCAGGACCGCTCAGGTTTTCCTGCTTCCCTCGCCGTCGCTGCGCTCTGTGTGTCACCTGCTGGAGTAATGGCCAGGGCTCAATGTGCCATAGCAGTAATTTAACACTGACACACACACACACACACACTCACACACACACACACACAGACACACAGAAACACACACACACACACACACGCACTCACACACACACACACGCACTCACACACACACACTCATGGATTACTCCTGGGACTGTTGCTGTATGTTGGGCGGCTCTTCAGAGATACAGCAGTAAATTAGAGTGTGTGTGTGTTTGTGTTTCTGTGTGTGTTTCTGTGTGTGTTTCTGTGTGTGTGTTTCTGTGTGTGTGTGTGTGTGTTGTGTGTGTGTGTGTGTGTGTTTGTTTGTGTGTGTGTTTCTGTGTGTGTGTTGTGTTGTGTGTGTGTGTTTCTGTGTGTGTTGTGTGTGTGTGTGTGTGTGTGTGTGTGTTTGTGTGTGTGTGTGTGTGTGTGTGTGTGTGTGTGGGGGTGTGTGTGTGTGTGTGTGTGTGTGACCACCACAGACTCACCTTGCTGGGAGAGCTGGCAGCTTCAGCAGGTCGAAGCGTTTGGACGCTGATTTCTGCTGAATTCTCTGATTCGTCACAAACTGGAAGACGAGGAATTAAAGGGAGTTTCGTGTTTCACCTTCTGACGCTTCCAGTCCGTTTCAGTGCGGTTACGTTGAGCCTGGATTCGGCCCGGTTCTGTTAGATCAGAACCGGTTCTGTACATTTGGTGTGGCTCATCTTCACTTCCTGAACAGATTTACAGTCAAACTGATTTTTTCAAGTCATTTTCTGACTTTACCTGTTATTATTTTTAAAAGACGGTAACTTTCTAAACACGTGAAAACGCTGAACCAGAGGAACCGTCGGTTCTGATGCCGAGTAGTGTTTCTGATCCGGACCCAGCTCTGATCCAGTCCGGCTGGGCTGAGGCCCCTCCCCCACGATGCACATCTGGGTGTGTTTTAGTGTGTGTGTGTGTGTGTTTTAGTGTGTGTGTGTGTGTGTGTGTGACAGTCTGATGCCAAAAGGCTCTTGACATGAGACTGACAGCTGAGGATGATGGATGAGCTGCAGAAAGTGGACAGTAATCAGATGGGGTTGTGTTTTAGTGTGTTTTAGTGTGTGTGTGTGTGTGTGTGTGTGTGTGTGTGTGTGTGTGTGTGTGATGGACAGCTGAGGCCTCCTAACACTGACATGCAGAGATGATTGGGCTGTATGTTTGTCATCAGTTTGTCCCTCAGATCTGCGTTCAGCCTCCAGATCCGTCTCGTCGTTAAAGCGTTGTCGCTGTTTCGCAGAGTTTCCGATTTCTACCCAGTTTCCGCTTCAGCAACCTGAACGATGATCTTGCAAGTTTCCCTGCCGCGTTCAGCTCGATCCGCTTTTGACGAGTTGGATCTGAAACCTCCAAGATGGCCGCCAAGGACCAATGAGAGCGCAGCCTGTTGAATGTGATGCTCAGCCAATCAGAAAGCTCCAGATGTCCTCTAACATTCAGTGACTCGGTAGCAGTCCGTGTTTCTAGGGGACACATTTCACGGTTACACCAAAAATCTGTGTTTGGGACGGAACCAGAGTCTGAGGTCAACCGGCGAGTGAAGCAGGTTTTCCTCGAATCGACGGCTTTAGATGGGAGTTTCCTGACCTGTTTGCTGAAATTATATTAATTAGAAAAGAAACTAGTGAAATGTGAGGCTCGGGTTACGAGACATAATCGTCGCTCATTTAATATTTCGAAACAACGTCATCAAAAGTAGAAACGAAGTGCAGATATTTTAAGATTTGAAAAGCAGAGGTTGTTTCTACCTGGAACTTTTCTTTGTTTGTCTTTGTTTTCTTCTCAGAGAAAATCATAAAATAAAAAGTTTGAATGGAATTTTCTGTTTCACTGAAGAAATCCAGGTTTTCCCATGTAAAAGTTTCTAGATCTGCTTTCTAGATCCGCCTCTGGTCAGCCGGAGCTCAGATGATATTTTTTATTTTGCCGCCCTCATAAGCTGCTCTAATTTCCACTTAACCTATCCCATCCTGCCGCTCTGCACCCATTAACATTTCGCCGCTCTGATTTATTTCCACCTTTTCTGTTATTAAGTCTCTAATCTTCATCTCTCCGCTCGTCTCGCCTCTTCCAGCCGGGTTCAGATTCACTGAAGGAAAGCAGCCGTCGCGTTTAGACAATAATACCTTCGTTTTGTTTTTTAAAAAGGAATTTCTTTACTTATGTAAAGTAATCTTGGATCTTTTAGTGTACATCTAACATTGCACAAAAGAAGCTTGAGGTTAAATCAAAAATCTCTAAATGCTCATTTTAATCTGATAATTCAATGAGTAACTGGAACAATTGGAAATATTTCGCCTAAACCGTCTCAGTGCTGCCATCTTCAGGTCAGAGAGAGATGATGGAGGGATGAATGGAGGGATGAATGGAGGGATGAATGGAGGGATGAATGGAGTGAGTGTCTCCTGCTGCTCTTCTGCCTCTAATCTCTGCTGGGAGGAAATGAGAAACACACACACCTTCAGACACACACACCTACAGACACACACACCTTCCTGAGCGCCACACACACCTTGGGACTGAAAATTTACATCAATATTTAACTTTAATAATTATGATTAATTATTAAGAATAATTCCAAGTAATTATTTGTAATAATAATGCCATTAATATTAATGCATTAATAAAAGTTGAAGTTTCTCCAGTTTGAATCTGGGAATCATCAAGTTAGCTTGAAGCTAATGATAGCTTGATGCTACAATTAGCTCGAAGCTAATCATCAAGTTAGCTTGTAGCTACATAAGGAAACAGGACTTCATCGAGTAGCGATTAGCAATAAACCGTCCCAGAAGTTATCGTGATAAACAATATTATTGTTTGGAGACAATTTTCCAGTAGTATCATATTCTACTGCTATCATAATAAAGCAGGAATATTCTCATTCAAACCTTAGAGTCTAATAAATATTTAACTCTGGAGCTGGAAAATATTTTGAATATCCAAAGAAAAGAAAAAATCAACAGAACCAACAAATGAAATTAATTCTGAATTATCTATAAACAAAATTATCCTGTAAAAATTGTAATTTTTTAAATTATCACTGAAGGATTTTAATGTCCAGTTTTTGGTAGAAAGAGAAAATGATAAATTATGCAAATGGAAAAATATTGAGTTTGTTTTCATTTATCATCTGATTGATTGATTGATTGATTGATTGATTATCAAAGCTTCAGACAGGAACAAAGGAATGATGTTAGTTTGATCCTTTGAGCGCCACCACACTCAAACATTCATTAACCGGGTTTGTTGTTTTATACTGGAGTAACACAGAACCAGGACTCAGTTCGAACAGAACCTGGCGGTCAGAACCTGGCGGTCAGAACCTGGCGGTCAGAACCTGACGGTCAGAACCTGGCGGTCAGAACCTGACGGTCAGAACCTGACGGTCAGAACCTGCGGTCAGAACCTGGCGGTCAGAACCGGCGCTGTTCTGGTCGGCTGCTTCACTCTTCAGACGTTTCAGATGTTTGGAGTCAAATGTAGCAGAAAGCTGCAAGAAAAGCATTTAAATTCCTGCTGGAGACCCAGAACCACCGGAAACCCGGTTCTGTTCTGGTCCTGGTTGAAGATCAGACGTTAACGCTTTTATAGCAGAACCGCTACAGGAAGTTTAAATAACGGGAGGAACCGGCACTTTTAGAAATCATGATTAAAATGTAATCATTTGAATCATGAATTTAAATTATTAAAAGCTAAAATAATTAAGGTCATAATTCATAGATTGAATCCATGTTCCGCTGGTTTTAAACCAAATATTATGAATAATAAATATAATCTCTGTCACCACGTCTGATTCTCCTGGGTTAATCCAGCTGATTTCTGTTCTTCTTCTTCTGTTTGTAATCCTTAAATTGAGACGTTAAAGAGACTAAAATCAATTTCCTGCACCTGTTCCCTCTGCTGGAGCAGAACCAGGGGCCACTCAATCCAATCTGGACCCTAATGGAGACACACACACACACACACACACACACACACACACACACACACACACACACACACACACACACACACACACACACACACACACAGGTAGCTCTAACATTAGCCACTTCCTGCTGCTAACTACATCACAGCCGCACTAAAGAGATTAGACACACACACTCCTGTTTTACCAAAATGGCTGCACGGTAACCGTGACGACGACGCCGAGCCATGAGATGCATCAGAAATCATCAGCAGAACAGAACCAGGCATGAAGGGTCACAGGGTCACCGCTGGGTTCAGCACCACCCCTGCTCACACACACACACGGCTCACACACACACACGGCTCACACACACACACGGCTCACACACACACACGGCTCACACACACACACGGCTCACACACACACACAGCTCACACACACACACGGCTCACACACACACACGGCTCACACACACACACGGCTCACACACACACACGGCTCACACACACACGGCTCACACACACACAGCTCACACACACACACAGCTCACACACACGGCTCACACACACACACAGCACACACACACACGGCTCACACACACACGCTCACACACACACACAGCTCACACACACACGGCTCACACACACGGCTCACACACACACGGCTCACACACACACGGCTCACACACACACACGGCTCACACACACACGGCTCACACACACACACGGCTCACACACACACGGCTCACACACACACGGCTCACACACACACGGCTCCCACACACACGCTCACACACACACACGGCTCACACACACACACACACACACGGCTCACACACACACACACACACACGGCTCACACACACACACGGCTCACAGACACACAGCTCACACACACACACGGCTCACACACACACACACAGCCCACACACACACACACCTGCAGTCCAATCTGCTGATTTTCTCCTCAGGAAGACGAAACGCTTCGCTCAGCTCCTCCGTCTCTTCCCAGAATGCTTTGCTTCTCTCTCCGTTTGCTGCCGTCTTCCTGTTCGTTGTTCTTCGTGGTTCTGCCCGCCGGCCCGGTTCTGTTCTGAACTTTAAATGTTTCCAGTTCCAGTTAGTCACTCGGTTCTGAAAGGTTATTTAGTTGAGTTTATGTTTAATTCAGTTTTACAGTGTTTGCTCTTTTTTAATTAGTTACTGTCAGTTAAATATTGTTTAGTTTGGTTTATATTTGTTTTTAGTTTTTTTCATTTGGTTTATTTTTATTTTCAGAATTCAAAGAGTTCAAAGTCTTGTGATTATGTATATATTTCTTATTAATTCTCAACAGAAGAAACTTTTCAATAAATTAATTTGGTTGTTGTTGAACAAACTTTCACTGTCACCATTTTGCAGTGCTGCAATTGGCAGACTTGGTTTTTTATTTGAATAATCTATAATTAGTGTCCTGAAATTATTAGAAGTAATAAATGCTCCATTTATTTTAGACACTTGTGTATTAAAATGACCATCTTATAGTTTTAAGCTAATATTTTTTTACTTGAGCAGAAATTTAAAAACTGAACCAGTTTCAGTTCAGCTGAAAGAAACTTAAAGTACAAAGAAATAAAGGAGTATAAGAATAAAGAAACAATGAGGAGCTTTTGAAAGCGTTGAGGTTTGATTTTATGCTGAATCTGTTGTTTCTGCTCTTTATTCTCTGTATTTTTATTCATAATGTTGTAAAACTGAAAGCATCTGCATTGATCAATCGATCAGAGAAATCCACCAATCAGAAGCCAGAACTGAACCGTTTCTCAACTACTGAAAAATTTTATTTTATTTTTAGATTCTTAAAATCCAGGTTAGAAATCAGAAAATAATAAATACATTTATAATATTGATGACTGAACATCGACCGGTTCAGCAGGCTGCTCTTATCTGCGTTTTATTTATTCACCCTTCCCTTCATCTATTTTTCACCTCCTTTTAATCCAGATTCCTGCCTCCATTTATCTCTCCTCCTTATGTTGAACTGAACGTCCTTTCTTCATCTTGCACTCCTCCAGGGTTTATTGGCTCCATAAATGTCCCTAAGAGGCTCCGGTATCAGAGCGGGTCCAGTAGTGCTTAGTCCGGCGGATGGCGATTCAGATGTGAAAACACATTAAACCAAAATGGCCTCTGTGGCTTTAAAGTGAATTAGACAATAACAAATGACCAGCAGGGCGACTTAACCTCTACAACTATTCCTTCTCTTCCTCCTGATGAGAGTAACTCATCTGAATTTGCTGGATGTGTTTCAGGCAGAGGGCCAGAAAAGCTTTTATATCCATAAAGGCCCATGGATCACAGAGAATTGCATTAAGCTGTCCAATTTAATTACAGTATCGACCAAACATAATAGATACTTACAGGCTCCTGAAGAGCGATAGGCTGGAGGGCCGAACAACGCGCTCCCAAAAACGCACACACTGTCCATTTATAATGCTGATGCAGGGCTGGAGCCCAGCGCCGCCGAGGTGTGTGTGTGCGCCGAGGTGTGTGTGTGCGCTGAGGTGTGTGTGTGCGCCGAGGTGTGTGTCCGCCAAGGTGTGTGTGTCCGCCGAGGTGTGTGTGCGCCGAGGTGTGTGTGTGCGCCGAGGTGTGTGTGTGTCCGCCGAGGTGTGTGTGTCCGCCGAGGTGTGTGTGTCTGAGAACTGAGTGAGGAAGCCCCAGGAGAGCTATTTTAGAAGCTTAGCTGGAGTTTGATGCTAAAGCTCCCAGATGACTTGTTCTCTGCAAACATAACAAATCATCTAACACACACACACACACACACACACACACACACACACACACACACACACACACACATACACACACCACATATATGGATATTTATATCCATATTACAACTTTACATGGACTTCCATTCATTTTACTGATGATTGGGTTCAAAACTAACCCAAACATTTCAACACTTTCTGCAGCTTTAACCATTACTAGCATAGACACATTGACCAGCATTGGTTTGGCTGCTAAGTTGTCAACATCATGCTAACTCTTAAATGTACACCTGTGGAAAAAAAACTCTGTGCTTTGCTACTAATTATTAATAATACAACTAACCAAGATCCACAGGTTTCACATTTCCTTAGAAAAAGTTTTAGTTTAAAAATACTGAGAAAGAGAAAAGTAGGTCAGTTATGCTGGCGTGACTTTGACCATCTTAACATGTAGGTGAGCTGCAGTTGCATCAAAGTAAGGTGACACACACCAACCCTGACTGATCATCACTACAGCAGATATTTAAATTAGCTAATCAAGTTATATATTTTTATTTCATGATTATTAATAATAGCAAAACAAACATCAGGCCTGAAAACATGAAACTAAAAGATTGAATGTTCTGCTCTTTAGTGGGATTTTTTTTTAAAGTTGGTGTACTCTTACATGTAACCCCCAGTCTTCAGGCAACTGGAGCTGTTGTCAGTCGGTTGCCATGACAACAGGCATTCGCGTTGCCTGCAGTAAATAGATAGAAAGATTGCTTTATTTTTTCCCCTGTAGGTGAACTGCACAAAGATGATGTAAATGATCAGGTTTCATTTTGTTAACAGAATAGTTCTACCGCCGCAGCATGGCTGTGGATGAATATCCAGATGGAAACAATAAAATTCAACATTCCTATCGTTAACCAAACCTAATTTAAATCTTAAAACCTGGTTTTGGTTCTTATTGGTCCTCAGAAAGTGGGTATATCTGCCAAACACAGTCTCAAATAGGTTAACTAAACAAGTACATGCACATACACACACTTAGCTACATTTAGCTGGAAGTGCTGTCCCACTGCAGCCAGCCAGGCTGTCAAGCCTCCATCCACCATGATCAATATAGGGGGCAATATTTTTATTCATACAGCGCCCACTTAATTAAATCACTGGGAACGGGGGAGGGGAGGTCTGTGGCGGTGGGGGGTGCAGGGCGCCAGAGCAAGGGCACCGAGGCAAAGGAGCGATGAAGAACAGCAAAGACATGAAGGAGAAAGATGAGAAACTGAGGCCATTCAGTGTTTCTCCATTAATGCATCACTGCAACATGGAGGTCAAATCTAAAGGTCACCCTGCTCTAATGGGGGGGGGTTTGGCTTTGCAGCAACATTTTCCATTTATTTAAAAAAAAAGACAGTTATTCTGTTAGTGAGACGGAAAGCTCTTAGGAGGATCAGAACAAAATGGCCACAGTGTATCCAACAGAGAGCAAAACATTACGACCACCAGTCCAACATGGCCGCTTTGCTTTATGTCTGCTGCAGCAGCCGCACCCCTAACACACGCACACTCACACTGCTGCAGAAAGCAGCGGTGTATCCCAAAGCTATAATGCGATGATTACTGCAGAAGCTCTGTCTGTGCTGATGAAGAGTTATGCTTGTATCCAGTATGGATACAAGCATAAACACTTCCATGCTAACCTCTCAGGTTGGATTGTTTCCATATATCCCCATCAGCCACTTAAATTTCAGTATGATGGCCATTTTCAAGATGGCTGCCGTGGCGGAGCCTTTTTAACCAATTATTACCATAAAATGTTTCACATTTTCATGACTTGGATCATTTTCAACATTGGTCATCCATCTTTAAAGTGACAAAATGCAGCAGAATCAGAAACTGAGACCACAAAGGAGATGAAAGACAGTCATCTTAATGGTTAGCATTAGCTTCTGCTAATTTTTTATGTTCTCAGTGGTTTACTGAATATTCTGCTCATTTTTAAACATGGTTAGCAGTTTATTGTTAGCATCTGCTAATTTTTTTGACAGTTTAGCATTAGCTTCCTCTGATTTTAGCTGTTTAGCATAAGTTTCTGCTAATCTTTTAATGTGCTTAGCTGCTTCGTGCTAGCTTCCACTAATTTATTTTCAGTGTTTATCAAATTATCATTGGCATAGCTAAGATCTTTTTAGTAGTCAATTACTGGTTAGTGAAGTTAACTTTTTGGTTAGCTGTGGCACTAATTACTGCAGCTTTTAGAGCAAATATATATATTTTCCTTAGCAACCTGAAAAAGGTTGTAAAGATGAAGAACACATAATTTCAGTTGTTTAAGACATGTAGGCTATGAATTGACAGGGGTTTTATGACGCAGAAATCTAAAAACAGAAAGCAGCTGATCATTTTTGCGTTCCATCCTGAAATGCTGTTCTGCTTGCCAGGAGAAAAATACTTCTAGTTCAGAACATTTTGCATAAAAAGAAAAGGAGAGTTGTTGCTTGACAGCTCAATACCACAGTCATGCTGTTTGCAGCTCAGTGCCAGCTCTGGGTAATATATATCCCTGCAGTTTGTTGGCAGCCTTCAGCATCATTCAAGTGGAGTGGACCCGTAGCCAAGCAGTGGTTCTGATGGGAAGCTTCCAGTTTGAAATGCATGGAGCTATACGTTCGTGACGTTGCCAGGATGCAGATCTGATGGGATAAAAGTTTTCCCAGAACAAATGAAGGTTGGAGGAAAAGCTTCCAGTGTTTATCCCCAGTTCACATTCCAGCATAAAACCAGTTTCAGGCTGAGAATGTGGTTACTGTCCTGCTCCTGTTTCATCTAAAACCCTGTGAGTGGTTTGACGTCATAACAGGAAATACTATATTTATATTAAACTGATGTTCTTCTTATGCTGTAGAAGAAGACCAGCTATAGGTCCAAACGGTAGAAAGCGGAAAGTTCTGAATGGCGCTCAGCAGTCCGAACACCTGCAGCATGACTTTGATTTCACCCTCCAGCAGAGTGCCTTAAAACCTGGAGAATATGAACCAGCCAGCAGTCAATATTTATTACTCTCTTTATGGGACAATATTAAATACTGTAACAGCCCCCCGGGGGGGCGAGGGAGAGCCAGACACGGGGAGAGAAAGTGATGAAGCTGTAGATGGATGGAGGAAGTGAGGGAGATGATGTAACGCTCCGAGTTCTGACGAGGAAATGCTGAAACGTCCATCAGGCTTCCTGGAGCCCGAGATGAGTCAAAGACTCAAACAAAAGGACTCAAACAAAAAGACTCAAACAAAAGGACTCAAACAAAAAGACTCAAACAAAAGGACTCAAACAAAAAGACTCAAACAAAAAGACTCAAGCAAAAAGACTCAAACAAAAGGACTCAAACAAAAAGACTCAAACAAAAGGACTCAAACAAAAAGACTCAAACAAAAAGACTCAAATGCAAAGACTCATATGCAGAGACTCGATCCATCTAAAAGGATTAAGTCTCACAGACTCAGCACAGAAAACAGGTTCTCTGTGCTGATACTGAACATTTCTGTTCATGTGAAAGAAGTATTAAAAGTGTAGAGTCTGCTTAGAGACAGGAAGTGGGCCGGCTGGCTGAGCCAGAGATATTATGGGTTGGTTCAGATTCACAAGGAACAGAAACTAGTAAATAAGTTTTAAATAACGGGAGGAACCAGCGAGGAGAGAGAGGAACAGAGGCGGGTAAAAACTGGCAGAGCGTTTGGCGAAGAACAGAGTCAGACTGATTACTGGCAGGTTGCAGCTGTGAGGGGAGAGAGAGAGAGAGCCGCAGGCAGGCTGAGAGAGAGAGAGGTATAACAGAGAGAGGAGGAGGAAACTCAGAAAAATCTAACCAAAACAAGAAGAAATAATACAGAAAATCTAATAAAAATAACCACTGAAATGAAATAGAAACTGGCTGATATGATCAAAATTAAGAATAACAAAGGATGCTTCACTTCCACCAGTCCTTTTCAGTCAAGCCGGCTCCAGTCTGTCTGCCTAGTCAAAGTCTGGTTCGGTTGGTGACCTCTAATCGACTCTGACCTCTGGTCCTCCAAACCTCTGTCTAGGTTCGGTTGAAGTAAATTCTGGTTCGGTTTGAATGCATATAGACCGCTTTACTAGCCAGAAGTGGACTACAGCGCAGGGCATTCTGGGTAAATACAACCAGAGCTAACATGCTAACCTAGCGCTAGCCGCAGAAATGGCTCCTGGTCTTCAGCCAAAGACTAAAGAGAAATCCTCCAGCTCTAAACTCTGACGCCTCCATCTTGTTTCATCTGGTGAAACAGGAAGTTGCTCTCAGCGTCTTCAGAGGTTTTAGTGTCGTTTCCTGCAGTGGTTGTTGGTGCAGCGCCCCCACAGGCCAGCAGGGGAACAGGCTGGTTTGGGTCAGAACAGAGAGAAAGAACCACAGCAGCTGGAGGTGGAGCAGATGTTCTGGTTCCTGTAGAACCGGGTTGACTGGACCATCAGGAGGAAACACACTCATGTTTAATCCATATGTAGCCTGATATCTGCGAAACCAAAAGGATTTCTATGCGATTAAACTGAATCAATTGCTGATAAAATGTCCAGCCAGGGTGAGGATTTGTGAATTCTCCTTTTTTGCGTTTGTGTGTGGAAACCAGAACCAGCTGGTTTTCATTCTGCAGATAGAGAGCAGTGTTTCTTTCTCTGACAGTTTTTATTTACATTTTTCTCATTTTACATCTCATTTTCTTCATATTTCAAGACTTATTCCCTGAATCACACACAATATAATTAATGGTTTTCTTGTGTCGTTTCAGACGTTGCATTTTTAGTTTCTCTGCCGTCTGTATGAACAGAAAAACAAAGATTTGTTGTTAAATGTTGTGCTTTTCTATCTGGGCAGCAGCAAGGCTCTTAAAGAGTTAACTGTAATATCGTCAGCATCAAAGGGCGACCTGCGAATGTTATTATTCTTCTCACATGAATAATGGAGCCTTATATAAAGAAGGTGTTTTACACACACACACCTACACACGCACACACACACACGCACACACACACACTCACACACATGCCTCCTCGCATGACCTCCGGCTGACAGAAGATCCCTCCGCTGTCCCAGCGGACCCTGCGATTTGAGGGGCCGTGTGGGGCCTTGTGGGGCCGTGTGGGGCCGTGTGGGGCCTTGTGGGGCCGTGTGGGGCCGTGTGGGGCTGTGTGGGGCCGTGTGGGGCCGTGTGGGGCCGTGTGGGGCTGTGGGGGCCGCCGTGGCCCGGACAGAGGGCCCCTGCCTGTTAGTGCTTCTCAAACCAGAGAAGAAGCTAAAGCTATCTTAATGCTTCTGCTAATTTTTTATATATTTGGAGTACTTTCTGTAATTATTTTATGTCATTAGGAGTTTAGCGTTAACTTGTACACAATTGTTGTATTTAGCAGTTTAGCATCAGAGTAGCACATTTCTTTGTGTCCAGTGGTTTAGAGCGGTGATAGCTTCTGCTAATTTATTTTGTGTTTAATGTTAGCAGAGCTCAGAATCTAGTTTAGAAAATTAGCAGTTTGTGACGCTAGCTATTTGGTTCGCTGAGCCCACTCTGTCTGAATCTACTGCTTATTTAATGCAGTTTTTTACCATTACACCTGTAGAAAATAAGCAGCCTTCTCTGTCATCCCTATAGTTTTAATAACTATAAGGTTAAACTTTTCCAGGAACCAGGATTTGGTGAAACAAACTTTGAACTATCATCTCTTTCCTCATATTTCAATGTTTCTCTTATGGTTTCTAGTTTTTCTTTTTAATTTTGTGTCGATAATAAATAGTGTTGAATTTTATTGTTATGGCTTCAGAAATGTAACATTAGCCTAAATTTATTACTATTATTTCAGTGATTTTTCTGTGAGCAGATCTTTTTTATATATTGATTTATCCTCATTGTTTTAGTTTTTTAATAAAACGTTGGCTGTATTTCTGTTTGGACCACCCAGATTTCTCAGAATCAGACCCAACTCTGCAGGAGGGAATAAAGTTTTCAACCCCCAGCAGCAGCATGAAGGGAGGAGCAGTGAGAGTCACTTAAAGACAAACTGTCTCATCACGGCTTTTATTTGACTTTTTCTTCTGCCAGAACAAAGAACAAATAGATGGTAAACAAAACAATAAAATATTATTATCTCTGAAATGCCTGTAATAAATTACTTTTTAATGTTCCCTCCTCCATTTATTTTTCATCTAGTTGTTTATATCTCACTGCTGCAAACAGATGAAAATTACAGAAAGGTTTGTTCTGGTTCTGAAGCTGCTAAAGTGGAAGCAGATGGTCTGATGGGCTGGAAGAGGAAGACATGGAAACTAGAAGTGCAAACATAGCGGATATTCCCTGGTTCTGCTGTGCATACAAACATCATAACTGCGTCATCTCGGCTGCACCAGCATCTCAGCCTGAAGCAAGCAGAATGGGTCAGAAACTGGATCAAGACCTTGATTAGAACCCGAGTCAGAAAGTGGATCATAAACCGGGTCAGAACAATGAGCTAAGCAGCTCCTTCAGCAGTACAAGTCAAACTTCCAGAATTACAGATTTAACCAAAACTAGCAGCCATGAAGCCAAAACCGAGGTTCTGGTTCTTGTCAGCCGAGTCAGCTTGCTGCCTCTCTGCAGCTGATTGGCTGTAAAAGAACTATCCTCAAACTCTCTGACACAAAGAGTCATGTTAATCTGAAATTATTCCTAGTTTTCAAATGTTTTTACACAAACATCTCTAAAGTGACATCCTGAAATAGTATTATGGACTAAAATGGTCTAATCAAAGTTTCAGATGTTCTCCATCCAGCCTTTGTGAAGACCTGCAGAGAGATGCTCCATAAATTATCGAATCTGCGCCACTTTGTGTTCATCTGTCCCATATGTAGAAATGCACTGTAAAACATTAGCTTGGGGTTTGAATTTATGAAAGATAGACTTTGTGTCTCCAACATTGAGTAAACAAAGATTTTCTCCTTTTTTTTACTTAAAAAAGGAGAAAAAAAAGGAGTTGGAAATATTTCCCAGAATCCTTAGCTGCAGGTTTTTGGAAGTGTTACTTTGTGTGTTAATAAGGCAAATATTTATATTATTACATCTGTCAGTTTCCAGTGGCTGAGAAAAACATCGGCTTGCATTGTTTAACTGATTAAACTAAATATTTGCGATCAGAATTCAGTTTGCTTGGCTATCTTTATGGGACTTTCCATTGACTTCCATTCATTTCTACAGCCAAACCCCTAATCGTAACCATAACTCAATTCACACTTTAATCCTAAATCTGACTCCTGACCCAAAAACAGATTTTCCCCTTGAGGGGACCAGGCTTCTGTCCCACAAGGAGCAGCGGGTCCTCACAGAGTAGAATGGGTCAGGAACATGGTCCCCACAAGGTATTAGAAACAAACACACACACACGCACACACACACACGCATACACACACACGCCCCCACACACACCCCCACACACACACACACGCACACACACACACACACACACACACCCCACAAGGTATTAGAAACAAACACACCACACACACACACACACACACACACACACACACACACACACACACACACACACACTTCACTCCGGCTGAATTTCCTTTTGTCTTTGAAGGTTTTTGGTCCAAATTGTTTCACTGATCATAAATGTCACATCGTCCTTTGATGTGAGGCAGAGTGTGAGTGTGTATTTTCACTGTGTGTGTGTGTGTGTGTGTGTGTGTGTGTGTGTGTGTGAGATCATGTGACTGATGTTCTCCTCGTCTCGTCTGCAGGGATCTCAGTGAGAATCAGATCCAGGCCGTTCCTCGGAAAGCCTTCAGAGGAATCACCAACGTGAAGAACCTGTGAGTAGATCTGCTCTTCCTCACTCCTCTTCCTCTGTACGCTCCTCTTCCTTCTCTGCTTTACACTGCATTGGGTCAGAACCGGAACCAGAACCAGTTCAGGCTTTTTCAGCAACCTGAAGATATCTTTTGTTTTGTTGTGTCCTAATGCAGGATTTATCGTATCGTTTATCGAGACAAACTTCTTATCAGAAGAAGTTTGTCTCTTCTTATGAGATAAATAATTATTCCTGTCAGAATAAATGCAAGTTAAACACAAAACTCTCCTTATTGTCGGGAATTTTAGTTTTTAGTATTTTCTCCACTGTTTGTTCAAAGAAAGTATCAATAAACTTGAAGATATGATTAAACACATTTACTATTTTGTGATGTAAGTCGCATTCTGTCTGTGGCTCCTGAACTAAAGAGTCCAGTTACAAACAGGAATGTTTTTCAGGAGCAGGATTTGTGTCTAGGGGAATGTAGTTCCTGTGACACACAGTCTTACAGTTACTAAAAAACAAAAGTTATTGCCATTAGTTTGATCATTATTTTATCATCGTTCAGATCAATATGGTTGTCACGGTGACGAATGGTAGATGTAGACATCTAGGACCTGATGTCACACTGGTCACCCAGCAGGACCCGAACCCGCTTCTCCTCCAATGACATCAGAGTTCATCGTCACTCGTGCTTCGCGGTCGCAGAGATTATTTCATTCATAAAACCTGAGCTGATTCTGCGTAAACCTGCTGCTGCTGCTGCTGCGTGTCATCAGATTAACACTCAGCTCACTTTGCACAGATTTTTTATTTCCTTCATTTGAAGCACATTAAATGATCAGTTAGATTTTACTTTGACGTCTCCTGCGGTAAGCCCCGCCTCCTCGGTACCAGGCCCCGCCCTTCTTTCAGAGGTTTGGTTCTGCTCTGAATCGCTCCATGCGGTTCTGTCGTTTATCCCTGATGTCCTAATCACCAATACCTGGATCAATACGCAGCCCGATCCATGCTTCTGATCGATAGCGGCTGATCGATCGGCCCTCTAAGCTGGCAGACAGACTCTTGGGTGCGTCTGTGATGTGAGAGAGGAAGTCGATACGGAGCGGGTCAGAACCACAGAACCAAGGGAACCGGACCCGCTCCACATGGCTTCACACCGTCTAAAAGATCTTTTTAGCATTTTGACAGTTTTAATATTTAAAGATTAGCTTTTTAAAACAAATAAAACTTTGTTTTTTCTGTCCCTAATCCGGACTTTGTGGCCCATTTGGACCAGATGTTCAACTTCCTGTCTGATGTGTCATCGCTTCAGTATTTCCACATAATGTTTCCTCATTATGCCGTCTGATTTATGAAGCTGCCACATCCTGATGCTGCCACCACCATGCCTCACAGTGGCACGCCGGTGTTTCTCCGACAGAACGCCTCATCATTCAGGCCGTAACCTGCTAACTTACGGTTTAAATGCAATTAATTAATGCGGAACCAAACATTTTTAATCAAGTCCCAAAACCATTTTGTCAGCAAAATGTCCTCAAATACAGGGGCGGATCTAGAAAAATATCTCTGGGATGGCAAGAGGGGGCGGGGATTTTTCAGGGGTGGCAGTGTGTGTGTGTGTGTGTGTCAGTGTGTGTGTGTGTGTGTGTGTGTGTGTGTGTGTGTCTGTGTGTGTGTGTGTGTGTGTGTGTGTGTCTGTGTGTGCGTCTGTGTGTGTCTGTGTGTGTGTGTGTGTGTGTGTGTGTGTGTGTGTGTGTGTGTGTGTCTGTGTGGGTGTCGTGTGTCTGTGTGTGTGTGGTTGTGTCTGTGTGTGTGTGTGTGTGTGTGTGTGTGTGTGTGTCTGTGTGTGTGTGTGTGTCTGTGTGTGTGTGTGTACTCCTCCTCCTCTTCCTTTATGTCCTTCTTTGGTTCAGATCTCACCAAATCAAAACCAGGAAACTGATTTATGTCAGAAATAATCGTCTGTGTTGGTTGAACTGAAAGCTTTAGATTAATCATCAGGTTTTTTCCTTCCACCACATGGGATGTTTTTCTGGTGCCTTCAGATTTTCTTCTTCCCTCATGAACGTTTTGCTCCTCCGTCATCCATCGTGTCTTTGTCACTTTTCCGTCCCTTTTCCCCTCCTCTCTTCTGCCAGATTCTCTCGTATTTGAATGATTTCTGTTTTTCTGCGTCTCTCTGTCCGTCAGACAAGGTGACTCCTGCAGTAAAGGCTGCGGCCGTCCATTACGGCGCGGTAAAAAGCTTCATGACATTCTGTCCCCGGCGGACGCTGCATCGATTTTCTCATACGTCTCTCTCTCTCTCTGCTCGCTCGTCCTGCTTGTGGTTTTTATTTTAACTTTGTTTCTGCGTCTTGCTGACTGCAGCTGCTGTCATTCCTCCCTTCGCAGCACGTCAGTCGAAGCTCCAATAATTCAGACATAAAGTCTCAGTGAAAGGAAAAGTTTAGGTGTGACCTTTCTGATGACCTTTCTGATCTGGTTTCATGTCTGTTTAAATGTTGCGACTGAAGGACGTTGATGACGTCAGCATGAAGCTGAAGCTCCTTCCTGGCTCTGATCCAAACCTCACCTGGACGCAGGAAGTCCAGATAAAACCTAAAAAACACCTGGAACGGAAATAAAACACACTGACCATCATCATCCTCACTGCAAGACGAATGACAAGCACATAGTTGGATCAGCATCATGGTGCCACCGCCGTGCTCTGGTGACAGTGGTGGTTCTGTTGCTATGGTGACAGCCGGCTCATTAGACTGGAAAAACGGTCCGAACAACTTCTTCCTGTTCAGGAACCGCGAGAGGTATCGGAAAAATGTTGGCTCCGTGAGCGACGGCTGTCTGTCGTCTGCGATAGTTTATTCACAATAAAAGCCCCGATCGGGAGAGACGGGCGCCGGGTCAGGAACTCAGGAAAATTAACATCTGAGGCCTCAATTTTCCCTCCAGCGTCAGAAAACTGTCAGATCAATTCAAAAAGATTCTCTGAAAGCCAGCAGATGGCGCAATGACACGACCAGATGCAATGATGAAATGGAGCCGTGAGGGGAAGTTGGATCTCTGCGCCTCACTCCAGTCGCTAGTTGCTCTGAAATCCGACTTTTCGTTCAAACTGGTCTTTAGTTTAGTAACCTGGTAAAAACCAGCTGCTGGTTCTACGCTTCGCTTCGTTCGTCGCGTCTGAGTGCTCAGCTGTCGAGAAACGATTCCTTCCTGAAGGTGAGGATTGGGTTGAAGTTTTAAATTTTACGTCTTTCTCCATTTCCACTGCCAATGCTACAACTATAGACAGGATTCTGTAGTTGTAGAAGAAAGTCGACGCCATCGTGCATAAATATTTGCCGATTGGCCCAGTAGAAAATCAACAGGCGTAATCGAAGTGAATGGGAGAAAGCCCGGCCTGAGTGGCAGGTTTGATCTGAATCCAGCGGGATTGGGCAGAAGGTGAAGTTCAGGCGTTCAGAGGCAGGTTGAGTAAAAAGCTTAAGAAGCATCAGCTTCACAGATTTAACTACAAACTGAATGTTGGATGCCGTTTCTAGCTAAAACTTTGATGGTGATGATGATGGAAATCAGATTAATTTGTGGGTGAAAAGGTCGGACCTGCCGCCGTCCATCATGGCCGCCCGGGTTGGTGGTTATAATGTTTTGCATTAGCAGCAGGTTTTCGTGTTGTTCTGTTCTCCAGCGGTTCTGATCCGGGCCGTTCTGCAGCAGCGTCTGTCAGCCGTTCTGTTCTTTGCAGCGAGGCTTTTTGTTTGAGTTATGACCTCAGCTGCGCAGGCTCCGCCCACATGCAGGCTCCGCCCACATGCAGGCTCCGCCCACATGCAGGCTCCGCCCACATGCAGGCTCCGCCCACATGCAGGCTCACCTTCGGAGTTGAAACGCTGTGAGCAGAAGAGCCTTCAGATTTATGATTATGGAAAAGCAGAAAAGCGTCCAGCAGCCTTGAACATCTGCTGCTTCCTGTCCTCCATCAGCTCCACCAAAGCGCTCGACGTTTTACCGTTCAGAACGACAGAATGATGCTGATTCACCTCTGAGAGCTTTTAGCTGGCCGCCGAACCCCAAACCACAATCATCTCTCACTGAACTGAAGGCAGTAATGAGCTGAATGATGTATTGGTGGGACATTTTAAGAGAAATTTGACCAAATTTTCATTTTTTGTTGACTTTAAAAGTCATGAGAAGAAGAAAAAAGAATCTGGATTAAAATATTTTATTTTTTTTATTCCTGAAGGAAGAGTAAGAAAAATTATGTGCAAAATTTAATCAGTTGTGTTTTTCCACTAAACGATTAATCATTAGAGCTGCACAATAAATAAATTACATAATTTATCGCAATAATCTTGTGATCAATATCAGCAGATAATGCATCTGATAAAATGTATCAAACTCTGATCAGAACCGCACAGCATTCTGGGAGACGTAGGCAGAGCAAAGAGTTCAGCTGCTCAGTTTGTCAGTGCAAGCTAAGCTAGCTCCTAGCATCAACTAACTCAGTCGCTCTTTGGTTGCCTAGCAACAGCCTGTTGAGTGTCGTGCGCAGCAGCAGGTTCAGGTTTGGCCGCTGTGACTTGACTGCTTAGAAATAAAAAACTACGGCGTGGAGAGAAAACTGGACAGAACAGGAAACTTTACAATCAATATTTCAGATAATTAAACAAAGATCTGATCAGTAATCATTGACATTGATATGAAAGATGAAATTTACTCATCAGAAGCTCAAACTAAAGTTGTTTTCATAAAGAACAGAAATGTTTATTTATCTCTCCTGGCTGTTTCTGTTCTCCAAACATTTCACATCAGTAAAACATAAAACTGGACTTGGCTCCGCCCACCTGCTTCGTTCCTGTCCAATAATTACTCAGTTGGTATCGATTGGCCTCGGATGGATCCATGCCTCAGCAGCGATGCGCTGGATGTGTGTGTGTGTGTGTGTGTGTGTGTTTGTGTGTGTGTGTGTGGGGGTGTGTGTGTGTGTGTGTGTGTGTGTGTGTGTGTGTGTGTGTGGGGGGGGGTGTGTGTGTGTGTGTGTGGGTGTTGGGCAAACAGACTAACTATATGGAAGGAAATTTAAAGCCGCTCCTTTTCTGCTTGCTGGAGCAAACATCTGCACTTTATCGTCACAAACACACACATGTCAGAGGTAAAGCCTCGTCCAGACTGATACCAATCATGTCACCGCTAATCAGAGAGCCGCGCTGTCAGGGGAAGGCAATCACATCCCAGAGGACAAAATCGTTTTCTGAGGATGAAGTTGGGAGATGAAGAACATGACCAGCAATATGAATCCAGAGGTTAATGCTAATTCTGGGAAGATGAGGCATGTTATAGACGGAGCGGCGTTAGACGCGCCTGAAGAGCTGGAGACGTCTCTGCGATGCTACGAGAGTCCTTATCGGCGCCGCAGAGTGGAGCGATTCACTCAGAAACTCCTGAAGAAGAAACAACCTGCAGACGATTAGAAACCTTCATCCATCAGGAGGCTCTGATCGCACTTTTATTTTATATTTGTGGCAGAAACCAAGCAAATGCAGAGAAAAACTCAGATGAACAGAGAATTTTAAT
This sequence comes from Poeciliopsis gracilis, assembly GCA_911649635.1. NCBI lineage: Eukaryota > Metazoa > Chordata > Actinopteri > Cyprinodontiformes > Poeciliidae > Poeciliopsis > Poeciliopsis gracilis. Next base: position 3,887,788 of record CAJVRI010000557.1, read on the forward strand.
CCTTATCAGCTGGCAGAATACAAACAGAAACTGAGGGAGAGAGACTAATTAACTGAACATAAAGAGGAACCAAACCACCGGGGAAAGCTTAGCCCCGCCCCCAAACACACTTTAAAACAACCCACAAAGTGGGCGGGGCCAGGAGACTCTGGGGGCGGAGCCAAGCAGGGGGTTTGCAGTAACCACCGTTCAACCCACAGAGGGCAGCAAGGAGACGAGTTTAGGATAAACATTTCCTAATTAAACAAGTTTACATGAAAACATTCAAATTTAGCACCGATAAGATCCGATTTATACAATTTATCTGCAAAATAAATTTGATTTGGGTTTCAGCTTCATGTTAGAGGAAATAACAACTAGATAAGAACCATCTGGTCTAGGAGGATTAGATCTAGATGCTCAACAAACAGAATCAAGAAAACACTAAGAAACCTTATATGGCAGCAATAACAACCGAACATTGTTTCATCGCCGTGTCCAGGTTGGAGCGAAATATGGAAAATATTTTTATTGGCAGTTATGATTTGATTGTTAAACAATAAGATAAAAACATGTTTGGATCAGTTTAAGATTTAATAACATTCAGGTCAGTGCAATGTGAGAGACAGAGTGTGAATAGTTTTGTGATGTAGTGAAGACCGTCTGACTTTGACTAGACCTGTGAGGCCTTTGGGGGGGAAGCAGGTAGACCTGATGAACCACAGCAGCGTGTTTCTGCCAGCGGCTTGTTCAGGTGAAGGAGCCGCAGATTTAAAGGCTGATAAAAGAGAACAAGGAGAAGGAATATGGATTATCCAAGGATAGACGGGGAGTGAGAAGAGAAAATGTGAAGAGGAATCAAAGCCGACAGGAGCAGACACAAAAGGGGAAAACAGGGATTATGATCGGAGAGCCAGGAGATAAAAATGGAGAAGATGAATGAAAAGACAGAAGTCAAAGGAAAGAGGATTAGCAGCAGAAGAAAGAGATTAAGGAGGAATGATCCGCCTTTATATTCCTGTTTCTAGAGAACGCCACTGTAACCAACAGATCAGTCGGTAACTCGGCTTCCAGCTGCCATTTTTATGAGCATTTCAAAATATAGCATTAAAAAGGTTGAATTAAAAAATTTAATTTTGTGAAAAATATTTTATGTTTGGTTTTTGGCTTTTCTGGAAAGCAGCTGATGCACTAAAGTGGAGATGGAAACGTTTCGGCTCAGACCTTACCAGAGGCACCGCAGCGTCTGCTAGCTAGCTAGCAACGTTCACTTCCTGTTTCCTGCAGCTGAGCGTAACATCTGACCTACTTCCTGTTTCGTCCTGATGACTTTCGCCTGGTTTGTTTGCTCCAAACCACCAGATGGAAAAACGACTAATTCACGTCATTTTCTCCTTTTGGTGATGTGTGTGTGTGTGTGTGGGTGTGTGTGATGATCCATGTGTGTGTGTGTGATGATCCGTGTGTGTGTGTGTGTGTGTGGGTGTGTGTGATGATCCGTGTGTGTGTGTGTGTGTGAGATCATCCATGTGTGTGTGTGTGTGTGTGTGTAAGCCGCTCAGGGAGGAAGAAGCCGCGGCTCCTTCAGAAACATCGACACTCACATTGTGATTTCCGGAGACGCTCGATGACGTCATGGCGCGCATGACGTCCAACGTTTTGTTTTGTCGCGTTTTAAAAGTCGATTCAACAGAAACAGATCGGTTCTGATTCTGAACGTAAAAACTGATTCTGGTTCTGATTGAGTGAAAGTGCAGCTTCCTGGGAAAAGGCCGAAAGTTTGACGTTCAGGAAGTGAGCTGGACAGTTTGCTGCAGGTTTCCGTGGGGACGGGGTCGGGGTGGTTGGGTTCATGCTGGGGCCGGGGGCTGAATACGCCGAGCTAAGCAAATTACAGTAAAAGCGAGAGATGAATGGTGAGTGGAGGAGGAAGACCGGAGCGTGATTTAGCGAGGCTTTCCTCTTAATGAAATTGTTTGGTGGCAGAGCCGGTAAAAGGCCTTAATGGATTGGCCGGCCTGATGTAATCTGATTACTCTGGTTTCACTACGGAGAGAGAGAAGAAGAAGAAATGCAATTAATATTAACAGAGCAGACAGCAGGGTGGGCTCTCCCTCTCTCTCCTGTCTTCCTCTCTCGCCCCTCTCTCGCTGTCTGCTGGTGGCCGGTGTGTGGCGGTGGGCGAGCGAGGGAAGGAGAGAGAGAGAGAGGGAGGTGATAGGCTGGCGGCGGCGCACCGGGCTCCTCTCTCCTGCTCTCCTCCGGGCCGCTCACTTCAGGCTGCGCCTCTGCCTGCGTGGAACACTATTCCCTGAGTACGTGTCTGCAGGCGCCTGGGGGGGAGGGGGCAGGAGGAGGGGGGGTCTACCTGCTGCATGTGGGTTTTCACCTCCACATGTTCATTCATGCATCTGGCATTAGTCCCTCCCCCGACCGAGGCAGAGCGGACCCTGCAGCCTCATCTGACTTTCTCTCTCTGTGTGTGTGTGTGTGTGTGTGTGTGTGTGTGTGTGTGTGTGTGTGTGTGCACTGCAGGCAACTGGACAGCAACCACATCGGCTGCATCGAAGATGGAGCTTTCCGAGCACTGCGCGATCTGGAGATCCTGTAAGTAGAGAAACTGTCCTCCTCTTCCTCCTCCTCCTCTTCCTCTCATCAGTTCTTCTTCTCATCCCTCGCTCTCCGCTCAGGCGGACCTTTAGCGCCGCTCTCTTCCTTTCACTTGTTACTTTTCTAAAGACTTCATAGCTGCAAGTTAGAAATGCTTCAGGTTAAACCTGAGAGAGAGAGTGAGTGTGTGTGTGTGTGTGTGTGTGTGTGTGTGTGTGTGTGTGTGTGTGTGTGAGGGCGATGTGTGTGTGTGTGTGAGACCGATGTGTGTGTGTGTATGTGTGTGTGTGTTCTCTGGAGCTCGTTTGTCACTCTGCTCAGCCTGGCAGCCGTTCATGTAGAGATCTCGTCTTCTCTGCAGCGACTCGTCCTGCAGGCGAACTTTAAAACGTTTTTCCTTCGTCGTGATTTGATCTGCAGAACAAAAAGCAAACAGCTGGAAAGACGCTCGAACATCTGCATGGCTGCAGATTTCTGCTGCCTCACATTTGGTCTGCAGGTTCTGCAGGTTCTGCAGGTTCTGCAGGTTCTGCAGGTTCTGCAGGTTCTGCAGGTTCTGCAGGTTCTGCGAGAAATGCTCCCGTCCAACGGGAAGTTAACCTGGTTCTGATTTTGCTGGGCTAAAGGAGGCATTGAACTACACATTGTGGCACGATGCATTTATGATCTGTAAATGGTGGGAATTCTGAGTTTTGACATATTTAAATATTAGAAAACTTTGAAGCAGTAAAACTGTTTCTGCTCTCCGCTGCCTGATTTATTTTAATCCTGAACCAGTTTACAGTGTAAACGTTTGTGCAGATGATTGCATTTCTATCACTTTACCAAAATGATATATAACTAAATAAGATACTGAAATCTGAGTAGTTTCCAAAATATTACTATTTGTTTTGCAAAACAAATAGTAATATTTTGGAAGGTTTTATGCAGCATTTTCAAAAATTTGTACAAATATGCAACTTTTTGAAAAATGTGTTGCTAAATCAGCAAATTTAAGCCGTAATTATCACAAAAAAAGATTCCCAGTGTACATCTGATCCGTTTCTTTAAAGACTTTCACACATAACAGAGAAAATGTGCTGCAGATTATTTAATAAATGTTTTTAATTAAACGAAAATGAAGAAAAAACTAAATGATCCCATTTCTGCGTCAAACGTTTCTGATTTTAATTAAACTGAAAGCGGTCACAGTGCGTTCTCTGCGTTGATGTGTTTATGGATAAAATGTTGCAGTTTTTAAGGATGTCTGGATAATTAATTGCTGCATCTAAAGGCTCTCAGGATTCAAATCAGCTTTTATTTGAATTTGTAGCTGAAGCTGTTAAGCAGAAAATGAATCTTCCAGTTTTATTATTCAGGGCTAAATTAAACCAAACTATTCGGTTTTATTCTGTCCAGAGAAAAACATGCAGGTGCAGACGAAGCATCAGGTAGTTTTCTTTCAACCTGACAGGATCGTTTCAGCTCCAGTTGCTTGATTCTGGAGGAAATCAGACTTTCAGAGCCTTAAAGAATCACAGATTATCACATTTTATCAGTTGAAGCAGATATAAACCAAAACCAACCTGGACATCTCCAGCAGGGACGTTAAGCTGAGTTCCTGTGATGCCGTTTCTGTGGCGGTTAGTGGATCCTACATTAGCAATGGCAACAGGTGTAGAGAGCAAGAGGAAAGAGGAATTTTTTGAGGTGTTTAGTCGTTTTAAACGCATTTTTCTGCGTTACTTTCCCTTTGCTGTGATGCACTGCTGTGATTTCTGCAAGTTCATTATAGACAAAAACTGATTAATTTGGTACTTTTAATCCAAAACTACTACAACTTCATGACTTATGTCTCATAACAAACTGTCTCCTGAATGGGTAATTATGCAAAATTAAGTTAATTGTTTAATATAAAATATAGTTTGTTTTCACTTTTAGCTTGAAAGAAGTGACAGAAACCCAGCTGTTTACAGGTTTGTATGTAGGAGGAAACATAACTTACATATCACAACCCACTTTAATCTCAGCTGTATTTATAGAAATCTGAGGAGAAATAGAGCGCTTCAGAACGGTCTGGTTTTGTTTTATGATTTAATGTGTAGTATTGGGGCCCTCAGATGAACATCACTTTTTTTTTCTTTTACAAAAATCCAGAGACGGAACCTTTGTGCTGTGTTTCTGGTACGACTGTAAATCTGACGCGCGTTCACTAACAGCAGCTAACAGGAAACTTCTCCAATCAGTTCATTTCTGCTTCTGAACGATCTGACTGGGCTCTAGAAAAGATTGTTGTGCTAAAAGCAGTTAGCTTTTAGCACAACATAAAGACATAAAGACATCCTCTTTATGTCGCAGTTCATCTTTCCATGAACGAAAGATGAACTTTGCTGCAATCTGATGAAGATTAAAAACTATGAGTATCTCTGATGTTGAGCTCATATTTCTATTTACTCAGTGATTTAGTAGCAAAACGGACTTTTTAATTGAAAATGTTGTTTATTTCGGCAGTTAAGTAGTAATTAATTAACTGCAGACCTTTTCCCACCTCTAGTTTGTTTTATTAGTATTTGATTCGACGACTGGTTATATGGTTTTTAAAGTAACGTAATTTTATGTATTTATTCTGTGCAGCATTTTGGTCCCTCTGGTGATGTAAAGTGCTTTCTAAATAAAGCTGGATTTGATTGTTTTCAGGACAAAAAGTGCTTTGTTCACAGGGAGAGAAATGTGCTTTATTTGCAGTTTAGCCTCACTTTATTGATAATCTAATTATTAAATATTATATCTACATTTGTTTAAATCACAGTTGAAGAATAATCAGTTACTGATCACAGAGGTTATTTGTCCTGGAAAGACGATACAGTAAGCAAACATATAAAGCAGGGTATAAAGCGTAACTTCCTTCTTAGAGGTTTTGACAGACAGTTTTGTACATTTCCATCTGAAACGTTTTATTTCCGTTTAGCAGAGTTGGCTTTTTTGATTCCCCGCCCGCGCTCTGTGCTGCGTGCACAATGGAAGTGATAGGGGGCAGATAGCGGGGAATCAGCGGTGCGAGATACACCATATTAGCAATTCATAAGTCTCTGACAGCTGAGTGCTGGGCAGGATTTACAATTCACTGTAAATACGCAGCCTTTCCCATTCACAACAGACAGCATGACAGCACACAGTAGATCCACACAACCTGACGTTTTAATAAAGCCCAATGTGTGTGTCCGTGTGTGTGTGTGTGTGTGTGTGCGTGTGTGTGTGTGTGCGTGTGTGTGTGCGTGTGTGCGTGTCCGTGTGTGTGTGTGTATATGTGTGTGGTGTGTGTGTGTGTGTGTGTGTGTGTGTGTGTGTGGTGTGTGTGTGTGTGTGTGTGTGTGTGCGTGTCCGTGTGTGTGTGTGTGTGTGTGTGCGCGCGCAGGCCATGAATGACAGTAAGCAATTCTGCTGCTGGAATGATCTTCATTTCAACATCTATACACACACACAGATGTTGGTGTGTTCACCCCAGCAGAAGCAGCACCATCTGTTGGGTTCTTGGGGCTGATTTCGTGACCGAGGTACAAAGTAGAGATGATAGAGATAACGGTGACTGGAGGTCATGTGACTGCACCATCAGGTGTACATGTGAGTGTGAGTGCGCTCTTGTTTTTGTGTGGTTGTGGGGCCCAGTTTCAGCAGCCTACCGTCAGGTTGAGGACGTCTTTGTTTTTCCAGACAGCCTTAGTTGCTTGTGTTTAGAAATGTTTAGTTTGGATCCAAATTAAGTTTGTTAGTCAGTTAATTAATATTCTAATCAGAAGTTTATTCCATAACTTAAGTCCGTAAAACATAAGGAGAAAAAAATATTGAATTCACCATAGATTAAAATGTCTGATTGAATTTCATAAGATTTTTAGTTTATTTTATCTATTAGTGCATCAAAGTCTTTGATGTTAGTTAATGTGTTTATTTACCTAAATTTATTGGAGTTCTTTACATTAATGAGTAGAAAAAATATCAGATTTTTCATTATTTGGCCCAATGATGTTAATCAGAAGATGAAACGCATTATGTAATAATCCATCTCTAATTATTAAAATCATTAGAGGCCAAATTAACACAAACATTTTATTATGATTTTATTGCAATATTAAGATCAAAACTTAATCACTGTTCCCTTCAAAACATGCCATTTCCCAACAGATTTGTAAATTGTTTCTAATTGTTTCAAGAAAATGTTTTCAAAGTTGGCTAATGTGCTAAAGCACTAAACAAAATATTAGCTCTGTTATAATCATGTTAGTAAATTATCAGAAATTTGCCCATGGCTAGTTTCTAAAAGGTCTTCAAAAGCTTTTCTTTGGGTTCAGTTTTAAACACTCCTTGGTGGTAAAACTGTTTCTGCTCATGTCTGCAGCATCACAGATGATGCATTCATCCAAACAATACATAATTTTTAGGAATGATTTAACTAACCCAGGCTTCAATAGTAACTATGCTAATACTGATAATATCACCATTCTGTTTATTAAAACCAGTAACTATTCATTTCCTTCAATATGACTTACTTCAAGCTGCAGGAAAATAAAAGTGATCTGTCTTATCAGGAGTATAGAGCTACGGTGCATAGAATGTGCATCATAGATGACCTCTCTGTTTTGGCAACTCGTTACTACTCCGTAATCCTTCACCATCTAAAATTATCAGAATCTCCACCCCTTCGTCAGATTATTCAGCTGTTAGGACAAAAAATCCCAGAGAAATCTGTGCCAGGGATGTTTCTGCTGCTGGATATAAAAGGATGTTTCTTCTTTGCGTGCGTGTGTGTGTTAGTGCTACATAATAAATTACTGAGAGCTGCTTTGATGCAATATTTAGTTGCCTTACATTTCAAGTGTTTTGCGAGTTCAATGACCACCTGATGCAGATTTTAGACTCTGAGATGTCAAAGGTCACATGGACTGATGGAAACTTCCTGAAGATGTGGGAGAGAGGGAAACATAATGGTCAACAGGTGCAAACAATCAGCAAACAGCAAAATGCGATGTAAACAGGTGAATGATGCAAACTCCAAAACACACAAACACAAAAAAACAAAGGCAACAGGAAAATGCTGCAAACACAAGAAATAGGAGCAAAGTGGAAAATGTCGCAATTAGTAAAAAGAACAGCAAGTATGAAATTCTGCAAACTTGCTCCACAAAACAGAAGTCCTTCAGACCACAAGGGGCAGTAAAGTAAGGTAATTTTACTTATGTGTCACATTTTCAGCAACAAGGCAATTCAAAGTGCTTGTGTTCAACCAACACATCAGATGTTCAGTAAAGTGGTCTGGAGGACTTCCATTTTGTGGAGCGAGTTCGGAGATTTTCATATTAGCTTTTGCTATTTTGCAGCATTTTCCTTTTTGCTTTTATTTTCTGTGGTTTCAGCATTTTGCGTTTTTAGCTGTTTTGTTTGCATTTGTTTTATTAATTGCAGGTTTTGGCTTTTTATTTTTTGTGAGTTTAACATTTTTTGTTGGCAGCATTTTTCTGTGGGATTGTCCATTTGTTTGCACCAAATTTTGCTGTTTGCTGCTTGTTTGCACCTGTCACTTGTTGTACGATATTCAGTGATGACATCACAGCATTGTGTGTTATTAAAACACTGCAGTCTTGTTTTTCCTTAATTTGTTGCATCTCAGTTCGTGTTCGTGTGCAAATGACGAAATGAGAGACATTGATCACTGCATGTGTGCAGAACTGAATTTAGATTCAGTCTGAAGTCAGCTGGGTAGTGTGTGTGTGTGTGTGTGTGTGTGTGTGTGTGTGTGTGTGTGTGTGTGTGTGTGTGTGTGCATACGTGTGTGTGTGCGTCCAACATGTTAATTGAAAGCCATGCAGCTCAGTGTGCGTGCCGCTAATGAATCTCCACTTTAATTAATCTTGTCATTTTTAATTAGCCAGTGTTTCTGGGTGGCCCGGCTTTATCTGAGCTTACTGCGTTTCACCGGAGCTGCTCTGATGGTTGGAGGCTGAATATTGGGGTGTCTGGCTCATTATGAAAATGCTAAATGGATTTCAGTTTGTTAGTTTCATTAATCTGCTTGTAATTGTTCTCTGGGAATAAATGAGTGATAAGTGATTGGATTTTGTTGTTTGGAATTAGACAGCATGTTAAACCTGTCAAACAATTAAAAGGATTGGATTTTTTTTTACGTTTTCACAAATGAAAAACTTTGAAAAGGGACATTTTCTGCATCTATTAGATGCAACCTGATACTTTTATGTCCTCTCCAAAGTGGAGGTTTGGTTTGGTGAAAGCAGGGCACTGCAGGCTGTGATTTATTTAGACCCAAAGGAGCGAGGATTCCTCCTTGTGCTTATCTCCACAGAGAACGGAAAGAAGAGCTATTTGAGATAGGGCTGTTTCCAAAATGGAGAACGGTTAAAGAGAAGAGAAAGGAAGGAAGAAAGGAAGGCATGTGATATTGGTGTTGTAAATTCTGCCGGCTCCTGGACATTATTTATTAATCTGCTGTTGGATCTGAACAGAGGGACGCCAGCAGACACAGCTTAAAGGGAGAAACAGTTAGATAAGGAAGCAGGAAATAACAAAGAAGTCAGTAACAATAAACCAGAAATGGCTCAAAGAGAGAAAACGCGTATCAGTGTGGAGATGTAACAAGCTGGTTGGATCAGGTGGGAAAAAAAACATTTGGAGAATTAAACGGATCCGATGTTTGAAGGAAACGTTGGAGAAACCTGGAGAAAGCAGCAGAGAGCGGATCAGAGCGAGTGGAGCGCCGAGGCATTAATTATTGAGAGAACAAATGTCTGACTGACTGACTCAATTTGGACCCTTTGTTGTTTCCAGACCACCAAGGCTGTCAGCCTGACTCAGAGCCGCATGAGGGAAACCGGCTGGATGTAACGTCCAGAACTAGAAACACAATGCGGTTCTGTTGGGTTTAAACATTTCAGTTCATCAGTTTATACTGATTATTGGTAAAACATTAAAAATATTTTTAAAAAACATCAGATACGTTTAAAAAATACAGAAATTCTATTTAATACGAAGAAAAATAGGTTACACTGCAAAAACACAAAATTTAATCAAGTATTTTTTGTTTTGTTTATCATGTAAATATCTTAGTTTACTTAAAATAAGACAAAACTAGGTTACACATAACTTTTCATCAAGAAATAGGATCTTGTTTTAAGTCAATAATTAAAGGGGCAGTAATATATTTTCCAGGAATATAGTTCCATTTTATAGCACAATAAAGTGACTAAGTTACCTTCAGCTGTTACATGTATCTACTATGACTATTACTTTGTAATTTAACATCTTGAAATTGGACCTCTGTCTCTTTAAGAACTCCTGTTCTTCCTGAAGCTCCGCCTCCAGGAAGTCATTCCAACATGGCTCCTCTATTAACCCTTAACTGTTTTTACCAGTGTTGCTCTGAGCAGCAGCAACTATAACGAGCTCAGCAGGTGTTTGCTAATTGCTGCTGGCGAGTCTGAAGGAGCTGAGGAGGGGGAGGAGCTTCGGCTCAAAGGTGGGGCTCGGCCTGGAGCCTAACTGAGAGCCATTCTGTACTGAGAGCCATTCTGTACTGAGAGCCATTCTGTACTGAGAGCCATTCTTTACCCTTGTAATGCTCTGCTTACACTGGAGTAGCTATCATTATTTTATTTAATTATATACATTGATATTTATTTAATTATCAAATAAATAAAACACAAGAGCGAAAGAGCAGCAGAGCATGCGCATTGCTCTTTGATTGTTTTTGTCAAAGTGGCCATGATGGCCGACATTACAGCATTGTGCTGCCTGGCTTCATGCAGTGGGAGAGACGGTGAGAACAGTCACGGTGAGGCCTGGTGCTTGGTCTCTTCTTGCTTGTTGCTCTTTGGTCAGTGTTCATCGTTGAGCGTTGTTTGCCATCAGGGCATTGCCTCAGTTGGTATGATAGTGGTGGTTTCTGACATGAATGATATGGGCAAATCCCCTGGGTGTTATCTTTTTAGATAAGCAGAACAAGAGTTTGTTTAATATTGGTTACATTTATTTCAGCTCTAAGTATTTAATATCTTGGTGTTTTTATGGGGTAAAAGCACCAACACAGATCTAGGGTTACACATTTATTGTGTCATGTAGCGTGGGGCGCTAGTCCTGGTCTTGACTCAGTCTCCACTTCCCTTGGTCTTGTGTTGGTGTCGGTTTAGGTGGTCTTGATTATAACACTGTTGTGAACAACATTTAATTATTAACGTAGAAGAAGTTCCTGTGTCTGAGTGGATGTTGAACCTCTTGTTTCTTCCATCCGTGAGAATCCTTCGTCATTCTTTAGTTCTTGATCCTGAATTGACAGCACGCTGAAACGCTCGCATCTGATTGGTCATTAAAGACTCATTAGGATGGATTGGCTTGGCATGCTAATGCTAACGGTCCTGCAGGGAGTTAGCATGCTCTGCAGCAGCAGCTTTGAACAATAAGACCCCAGTGGTCCCTTTCATCTGACTGCCAGCTACAGAGGGTTATGATTAGTGCTGATAATATTCATTGCAACACGTTTTAAAGTCAAACTGCTCCGTTTGTAGAGTTAGGATTTCAACCGGGCAATGCTCCTTCTCCTCCAAGTCTTCGGAGACTTCATCAGACTAAGTTTTTATTTAGACTCCACAAGGTGACTGATCATCATCTCAGCTCATTCGGCTACAATAATTCTTCAGTAAACTCACATCTCCCTCTGCTGAGGATCTTTGGTTCATAATAATAATCAAACATTAAAAAAAGAAACGTTCATACCCAGTGCAAAACCGAGTAGGAAGATAACAAAGCTTCTTAAATCTCTCCCACATCATAATATTTACACATCAAATTTAACTCATGCCACAATTTCTACTCTTTCCAAATTATATCCAAGTTAATAATTTATCATTAAACAGTTTGCACCAGACTTACTATCTAGATTCTGTCAGATATGACCATTATGGTGTTTATATATATTTATCAGGTGCTTCACATTGTTTTAACATGTTTTTAAAAGAAACTTAATTTTGAGTGTGTGGCAGCTTTTATTTTGCTGTGTTGGTGCAAAACGATCAATTAAAGTAGAGGAAACTTTTTTCAGTGAGACCAGAAAGACATGAAAATGTTTTTTAGTGCTGTGTCTGTAGCACCACCAGTAGGCCATAATCTGAACAGCTGGAGTCCAGAATGTGTGGGATCTGCAGAAATGGTAGCTCCTCCTTCCTGTAACAGCCCAACCACACAAACTCAATAAGGACTTCCTGTGGCAGGTTGTACTTCCGGAGCTGCAGCAGGAAGTCCAGTCTCTAATAATTAGCCATGTGTTGTCGGGCTAACTCCTCCAGAACCTGAGGTGGTGCCGACCCACCAGGTTCTGCTCAGGAAGTCGTTAGCTAACCGGTTCTGTCCTCTAGAATGGGCCAATCAGTGACGAGCCTGAGCGGCGCCCCGGTCAGAGCAGGTCGGCTAATCTGAAGCACTTAGCATGAAGCTAACAGCTGATTGAGGATTCTGCGGCGAGTGTGTGTGCGTGTCCCTGAATGAGTTAATCTGGTTACTGTGTGTGTGTGTTCGCCGGGCCGCAGCAGAATAAATGATGGCTCCCCGTGTGATGATGAATGGTAATTTAGATTTAACATAACTGGACTAACGAGCGCACTAATGACTCTGAAGCTGGCCTGGACAGCTCTCACTCGACAGCCTCACGGCTTGCATCCCAATGAGCTGCAGACGAGGCGCGCGCGCGCACACACACACACACACACACACACACACACACACACACACACACACACACACACACACACACACACACACACGCAGAGGGTGAAATAACATGCAGAACTGCTTTAATAAATGCAGTCATACACAGTTATTAATGCGGTGATGGCAGGGAGAGTGAGCGTGTGCAGACGTATCGCTGCTACGCGGCGATGATGTCAGGCTAATATGAAGCTGATTAATTAATAATTTCACATCGGCTGGCTTTAAAGCAGCTGAATTAGACACAGTTTTTGTTCACCGATCTCTCCACTCCCTGCTGACACAAAGATTAATGAAAATAAATGAGAATAAGGAGATCACTTTCAGATATAAATAACATTAATCACCTTAATTTATCCGTGAAAGATCTCTATCAGAGCCGGAGGAGAAGCAGAATGTAAATGCAGAGATGTGGATTCACCTTAACTTACGTTTTTCATGCAGCTCTGCAGTCAGAGCTCCGTTTTCTTCTGCTCTTAAATTTGGGATGTGACTTTATTACGCATCTTTAAATTAAGTTGACTGGATTCCTGAACGGCGCCATTCACACAGAATCAAATCAGCCGTTTTCCATCCGGTTAGTCCCAGAAACGGCTGATAAAGCGCCGCCTGGTGCTGATCCCGACCTGAGGGAACAAAGCTTGCCTACATTTAAATAAACTTCTAACAAAAGATTTGGTCATTTTTAATTCAGACCTTTAAAATTTAAGGAAACAAATAATTGTTTTCCTTTTACTCACCAAGTTTGTTTTTCTTTCATTTTAATATAAATAGAGACTAAAATCTCCAACGACGTTTTACTCAAAAACAAACTCCGTCAAACCAAGTAATGAAAACATGTTCAGTCCAGCTATGGGTTTTCAAAGCCACTTCTCATTTTATTGCTGGGAATAAATTAAAAATAATGTCTGACCAACATGTTAGGAGACTATAACCTGAGAGATCCATTTTGGGACCTTTTATTAAAATATTTCATGTTAATTGTTTGCTGCTCAGCAAATAAAATAAACTTTAAAAAATCATAGTAAAATTATTTTTGCATTATTTTAACAGAAACAAAAAAACAAATAAATAAATTTTGGTTTATTTAGGAGTTTGTTCAACTTGGTGATTTTGGGAGAAAGTTTGAAGTAAAATCCGGCTGGTTAATAAACGATCAACATGTTTACATGTCTAATGTTTATTGATCATCAATATGTTTGTTTTCTCTACTGATGACTGTTTGGCGTCTTTTATGACTTTATTTTTGTGTTTTTATGATGTAACGTACTTTGAGCTGCCTTGTTGCTGAAATGTGCTGCACAGATGAAAATGATTGATTGATTGATTGATTGATTGATTGATTGATTGATTGATTGATTGATTGATTGATTGATTGATTGATTGATGATTAAAACTGATTGATTATTAAATCAATCAGTTTTAATCATCAGGATTTCCAGGACTGAACTGGGAGATGAAACTGGCTCCGGTTGTTTTAACGGTTTATCTGGTTTCTGATCATTTATAATTGCTGCTTCCTGCATCTTTATAGTGACAGAAACGTTTCCTGCAAACTGGGAACAGGAAGTTCTGGATTGTTGAACAAGTTGTTGCGCTGCGTGTGACGCCCTGACATCCTGCACAGCTCCGCAGGTTCCAGCTGGCTCTGAGGCGACCTGAAAGCTGCTGCTTACGATAGGAAAACACAGAACATGAAACGTTGCAGGCGTTTCAGGTGCAGATCAGGCGTCCTTTTATCTCTGAAGTCTAACTTCAGTACAGAAAAGAAGAAAGTTATTTCATATTTATATTGCAGCATGCCGTTCTCTGGTGACCAGAGATGAGCTCCACAGCCACACAGATTTCATTTCTCTTATCAAATTTTCTCCAAAATCACGTAAAATCTTCTAGTTGCTTTTTAAAAATGAAGATTTAAGATATTAGGATCCCAGAGAGAAAAACATCAGATCTATGGAGCTGAGGGGTCAGAGGGCAACTAGAGGCGGCGCTGGCAGGTTGGAGTCTGGTGACGCCGCAGTCCTCTACAGCATCGACCTTTTGACACTCGGAGCTACTTCACAGAGAAGGGCTACTTGTTTAATACAGACATTAATGACCTCAGCCTTTATAAGAATGATATATTTATATATAGATATATGATTATATGCGGTCTAATCATATTAATGTTGGGGACTGCTCACAATACTTATCAGTAATAATTTATCATGGCAGATGAGGGTAATTAACTTCATGAGATCAGTTTCAAATTTGGAGCTTTTCTGTGATTCTAAAGTTACAGACAGTATGGATTGTTGCAGCAGCGCCTCCTGCTGTTCGGCTGTTCGCACTGCGAGTACCTTGAGATTTTCCTTTAAGTAAAAACAGAAAAGAATAGTTACTGTAAATTTTATCATCTAACCCTTTTTACTATAAAGAAAATTTTGGAGAAAAGAAACATCTTGCACAGCGCACATCAGTGTGAGCCTGTGGGGGTTAAAGGGCATGGAAAGCCTAAATCTTATTGGTCAGTTTGCTTTTCCTGTGAGCTAAAAATTAATGAGAGCACTTTGAACCTCCTGTTGCTCCAAGATCCCGCCTGAGCATTTTACCGTGCACGGTTCTGGCGGGTCGCCGGTTTCTTAGCTTGAGGTGTGTGTGTGTGTGTGTGTGTGTGTGTGTGTCTGTGTGTGTGTGTGTGTGTGTGTGAGTGTGTGTGAGTGTGTGTGAGTGTGTGTGCGTGTGTGTGTGCGCGCGTGTGTGTGTGTGTGTGTGTGTGTGTGACTGTGTGTGTGTGTGTGTGTGTGTGTGTGTGTGGAGGCTTTTCACACATTAAAATCTACATAATGAATTAATCCAAATGTTTTTTTAATCCAGCCCTTTTTTTACCTGGATATTTTAAACTTTGACCTGACAGTTTCCTGCCATCGCCATCATCATCAGGGAGGCCCCTGATTGGTTGATGGAAAGTTGAGGGTTTGCCTGAATGTGGTGCAGAAAGGAAAAAGAGTCTGACCCTGAAATGACTCCCGGCGGTTTCCTGGCTTTATTGTCTCTGAAGGAAGAACAGAAGATATTAAATTCATCTTAGAGTTTGTTGGTATTTTGGAGGAAGATAAAGAAACGCAAACAACTCCAGAGAGGAGGCGATTTAACCGGGATGCAGGAAACAGAAGGACGGAGAATAAATGTTTCTTTATGCTTTCCAAAACACTCCAGATGATTTATCACAGTAGAATATTTTGGTTTTCATCAGGAAGAGCTCAAGTCGAGGCGCTCGCTCTCCAGGCGCTGCTCTCTGGGTTCTCCAGCGCGGCGCTCCAACTCTCACTGGAACATGAATAATTAATAAAGTTACTTTAGTAACAGAAATGGAGGAAGGTTATCCAAGCAGCATCAACTCTTTGCTTTATTTTTAAGACATTTCAACATAAAGTTAGCAGATCCAACGTCATCTCAGCTGTTTTTATTTTTCTGTTTTCTGTTGGTTTAAACATTTCAAAGTCAAGAAACAACAAAACAAGATAAAACTGGTAAAGAAATAATGTTTCAATTCCTTTCCTGTATATTTTATATAGATCTATAGATCTATAGAACTAGATCTATAGAACTAGATCTAAGCACTAACCCCTCTTCTTTGTTGTAACCTGGATTTCTGCAACTGTCTTTATGCTGAAAGTTTATTTTCCCCAAAAACTTGTTTTTTGCTCTGATTGTAAACAGTTGAGTTTTCCCAGGCCGGTTTCCAACGGCAACACTCTGCCAATGTCAATTTTCACACAGATGAGTGGAGCAAATTGCCTGACTTTGGTTGTTCAAACACTTGAGCGTATATTAAACCAGATCCTTCACACACACACAGGCAGGCACACACACACACACACACACACAGTCACACACACACACACTCACACACACACACACACACACACACACACCCACACACACACACACACACACACACACAGGCACACACACCCCCACACACACACACACACACACACACACACACACTTCTTGGCATCAGTCAAAGCGGAGTGCAGCTTTGAGACGGAGCCGCCGTGAAGGAGGCATTAAACCTCGTGGGAAAGTTTATATTTGAGACGATTTAACTGCTGAAAGCTTTTAGATTTCCACCTGAAGAACGCCGTCCGTCCGCCGTCCGTCCACCGTCCGTCCGTCCACCGTCCATCCGTCCGTCCGTCCACCGTCCGCCGTCCGTCCGTCCGCCGTCCGTCCGTCCACCGTCCGTCCGTCCGCGCAGCTTTTCATGTCACGGACTTCTCCGCATTCCATGCAGCTTCAGAAACCAGAGAAAACGAGCAGGTTGCCGTGGAAACACACACACACACACACACACACACACACACACACGCGCGCGTTAAGGATCACACACTGCTCCATCGCTGCAGAGGTCACTGCAGCTTTTAGATGAATTAAAAGGAAAAACGACAAATAAGTCATTTAGTTCTGGATTATTGATAAACCAGAGACTTTAATCCGACTGGTTTAATTTGACTGGTTTAATACAACTGGTTCTACAGAAAGCACTAAAGTATTCATGCCCTCTGACCTCCTTTCACTTTAATTAAATAATGAGGAAGGAAAATAATTTTTATTTATAAAGATGTTTATAAGTAAAATCCGGTGCAGCACCCTGTGCCCAGCAGAGTCTTAATGAACAGGTTGCCCATCCAATCAACGCCTTTCATTCATCAATCAGGGCAACACGTTCTGCTAAAGCAACGCAAATAACTTCATGTAACCAGATAAATCATCTCGTTAAAATTAACCAGAACATTTCTTCTTTTCTCATTATAAGGAGTAACTTTCTCAAATAATGAGAAAATTACTCCTCATAAGTTTCTTATGATGACCAACTTTCTTGTTTTCCTGAGTTTTGCATCGTTATAAAGAGAAAGTATTTCATAACAACACACATTTTATGTGATACGTTTTATTTGGTGTTAATATAATAAGAAACTCTGGCGGTTAAAAGTTTCCCTTGTGAAGTTTTCTCATGAACAATTGAAAGCTAAACTTCCTGTAAGTCGCTGAAATGCTCACCTGTTCTCTCACAACCTGAAACAAACTAGAAAAGTTTCAAACGAGTCTGGAAGCGAGTAGAACAAGAAACGTCCGGAGCCTGGAGGTCCGCTGTGGATGGGCGGATGGCTTTCCATGTTTACCCTGGCTGGAGCCGCCTGCCGGGGGGGCCGCACCGCCACAATAACTGACAGCAAAATTACAGAGGGAAATTATTGTTATTCCACAATTACATTATATATAGTGTGGAATCAGCCCTGACCAGAGCGGCGCTGCTCATGTGTGAAACTGGATCTGCTCACCAAGGCCGGCCTGCGGGACGACGGAAAGAGGAGGAGGGAGAAAAAGAGACGGAGCAAAAACAGGCAGATCCTGACTGGCGGAAACACGGCGGCTCCGCTAACCCTGGGTCCGACCCGGTCCGTTCCCCTGGGAGAACCGGTTCCCAGCTCTCAGTGAACCGGTTCTTACCTGTAACTGAACTGGTTTCAGCTGACATGTAGAGGGAACCAGTTCTGTTTTGTGCCCAGTGAAATGAATGATCCTTGAAAGTTTGTCAGAAGCAGAAAGTCGACCCGAGCCGCCGCTGCAGCTGCAGCAGGTTGTTGTTTACCTGCTAGAAAAGATTCAAACGAGTCTGGAAGCAAGTAAATTAACGAGTCTGAGGCTCATTTTTTATTTAGTTTTATGTTTCCAGTGTTTTTATAAACCTGGTGGAGCAAAATAAATAAAAATGTTCAGAAATAAACTTGATATTAAATGAATTCTTTCTTTCAGCAAAGAAAGGGCTTTTTCTGTTGTTGATTATTTATGCTCTCGTTTTTTAGCTAAATTGGAACATTTCTTTTTTTTATGAGTAAAACTAAAATATTGGGGAAAATTAGACATTTCTCAATGAACAATTTTTTATTTTCCTGTTTTTGAACTGCAAAACATTCAACTAGATTTTATTAACAGATTTATTTAAATTGTTCTAATTAAACATGTTAGTGTACTTTCTATATTTATTCATGTTTGCTTTATAAAAGCCATGTTAGCATGTTAGTGTGCCAGCAGCTTGTTCCAGTCTGTCAGTATCATCCCAGGGGGAATTATCTTCTCCACGTCTTTGCATGAAAACTACAGGAAATCAATAAGGGTAGCGTTTCCCCAGCACACACTGTGCTGGGTGTGGGTGTGTGTGTGTGCATGCGGTAATGACAGACGGCGGTGTTGTTCATTCCTGTCCGGGTCGATATGACGACTGAGACGCTGCAGATCGCGCCAGCAGAGACGCTTTCCGGAGAAAAACAGATGAAATGAATTCATGTTCATGTTTTTGGACCCAAACACCGAAACATGACGGAAAGTCAGGAACTTTTTAAAGAGAAATTCTGCAGCAGAACTGTGAAACTGGATCCTTCACTTCTCTACGTCCTGCGAACTTTGGAGAAACAGGAAAATGTATTTCAGATTTTCAGATGTTTTTGTCTGACAGCCAGAAAGTTGTGGGTTCAACTCCTCCCCAGCTCTGGCTCCCAGTTACTCCAGTTTCATCCCACCATCTGAAAACCCTGGAAAGCTGGGAAACCTAACTTCGCCTGTGACAAGCCTTGGTGTCCCTAAGGGATGCTTCATTGGGCCAGGTTTTTCAAAATGTTTTTCTTGCTTCCTTTGGGTTGAATCTCGCCTCAGTACAATATTTTGCAGATGACATGCAGATTTCTGTGAGTTCTGGTACAAAATATTACAAGCTGCATTGAAGAGGTGAAGTTGTGGCTGAAATCTTTCTGAGATAAACATGTTCACTCCTCCAAGCATTTAAATCTAAATATTATTGCAGTATTTTCCATTTTGCCTCATACAGCAGCGGTTTCAGTTTCCAGTCTGTCTTCCATTGTTCATGCTGGTTTAATCTAACATGGCAGCTCTGAAAATGAAAATAATTCTTGTTTATTGCATGCAACATCTTTACTGATTTTATGTCTCTAATGTTTTTGCCTCTTTTTAGCAGTTTACAGAAATTGGTCAACTCCTTGTTTTTATTTTTCTTTATAAATTGAATTATAAAGTTGCACTGAACTGATTGGTGGATCGGAGTCTGAACCTGATGGAGTTAAACAAACTTAAGAATTTGAATAAAATAAAACTTGTTCTGTTTATTTAAATTAAATAAACCGAACAGTTTTAAACATATAAAAAATAAAAATAAAGTGATTATTCACCGTCCTGTCTCCTCTGTCCTGCAGCACCCTCAACAACAACAACATCACCCTTATCCCATTGTCCAGCTTCAACCACATGCCCAAGCTCCGGACGCTGTGAGTATCACACACACACATGCACACACACACACACACACACGCACGCACGCACACACACGCACACACACACACGCACACACACGCACACACACACACACACGCACGCACGCACACACATTTTTTTCTAAATGAATTTTATTTGACTGTCCTGACAGCTCAATAACTCTTCAGATTGTAAAACCTGGTTTGATCTACTGTATTTTATTTTGGGGCGTCACTGAATACATGTGCACACCACACATTTCAAAATTTTATTTCAGAATTTTATTTAATTTTTTCTAAACCACATATCAGTTTTGCCTGGATGTCTCTGTGAGGAACAAACAGCTGTGTGTGTGTGTGTGTGTGTGTGTGTGTGTGCGTCCGTGTGTGTGTGTGTGTGTGTGTGTGTGTGTGTGTGTGTGTGTGTGTGTGTGTGTGTGCGTGTGTGTGTGTGTGTGTGTGCGTATGTGTGTGTGTGTGCGTGTTTGTTTGTTGTACCTTATGGGGACCATTTTCCTGACACACTACACTGTGGGGACCTGCTGCCCCTTGTGGGACCGAAACCTGGTCCCCAAAGGGGAAACGCTGTTTTGGGGCCCGGGATCAGATTTAGGACTAAGGTGTGAATTGAGTTTTGGTTACGGTTAGGATGAAGGAAATGAGTGTGTGTGACTGTAACTGTGTGTGACCTGCGACAGCCCGTATCCTGACTCGTTAAAGCGTCCTGCGGTCAGAAGCAGATCCGTTCTTCGTCATTTTAATCCTCCTTGTCAGTAATTAGGGCTCAGTAGGGGGGCGGGCCGGGACATGGCTTTCTCCAGGCGGTGCCGTGACTATAACCTGGATTTATAATGGGGCGCGGTATTAAATCTGCCGCCTGCTGCTAGCTTCAATGCGAGCTTCTTGCTCCTTAACAGGATTTGTCCTCTGCTTTATTATAGGCCGAGAGAGGCTGACTCACAAAACGCTGACAACACATTCTGCTCTTCCTCCTCCTGCTGCTCTTCCTCCTCTTCCTCTTCCTCCTCCTGCTGCTCTTCGTCTCTGTGCTGCACCTGATGCTTTCTGCAGCAACGTGTTAATTATATAAATACCTGTAGCCTTGTGTATTTTACATTACATACAGATTGGAAAATTTCTGTAACTTGTTTTCTCACAACGTCTGGAGCGATATTTCTCAACATGATTAGAGTTTATGGATTCTCAGTGTGAACTTTTGGAGTAAAATAAATCTTTTTAAAATCTCAGCTGTTTCCTGGTTCAGATAAACTTTCACACAGCAGCTCAGTATTCAGTTATAAAACAGAGAAATTATTTATATTTTCCTAAATTTTAAGTCATTTTTGTGCATAAATCAAAGTAAACTTTGTTTAAAAAAGCAGAGAAAACTAGTATTCTTCCGCATTATTTCCTGTTTTCATTCCCAGCTTTTCCATTTCTCCAGATTGAGATTACTAGTCCAGTCCAGATTAACAGTCTCTCTCGCCTTCCTCGTCTTCTTCGCAGCCGTCTGCACTCCAACAGCCTCCACTGCGACTGCCACCTGGCCTGGCTCTCTGATTGGCTGAGGGCGCGGCGGGGCTTGGCCCCCTTCACGCAGTGCATGTCCCCAGCTCACATGAGGGGCCTCAACGTCCCCGACGTCCAGAAGAAGGACTTCATCTGTAACGGTGAGTCAGCAGAAACATTTAATTCTTTCATTTCTTTTAAACAAACCGTGTGTTTGTTATGAAGCTTTCAGATGAGATTCTCCTCAGTTAAAGAGGAATTTTGGAGGCGTGTAGGGGAAACCAACCAAACATATTCAGAAACAGTTACAGAAATTAAGGCCACAGCACAAAAAATACAGATGTTTGTGTAAAAAAAATACCACCCACTGAAAGCAAGAGAGAGCAGAAGCATCTGGATGCTCTGCTTCAGTAAAATGTAGAAAAGATCTGAATTAAAGAACAGGTCATTCAACACAAAGATCTATCTAAAACCCAGACAATGGAAGGATGCATTAAAGCAAGATAAATATTTTAGGGAAAGGAAATATGATCATACAAAATAAAAGAGTTTAGGAATAAGAAAGAAGAAAAACAGACAGACAAATTGTTCAATAAATTACTAAATAAATAATCAGTCAAAGGTTTCAGGTAATGTCTTTTTGTAATTAGAAAAAAACATGATCCTCCTTTTATTATTAATCGGTTTGAGGGATTCTTCTAGAGATTTTAGTTCTTTTGTTTCTTAATGAAATATTCTGCATATTTGATAATAAAATTTAACAAACTTTGTATAATATTAGTCTAGAAACCTTTTCTATTTTAAGAATCACACAGACTGAGAAGTTTACGTTAAACGTTGTAAACTGAGTTTGGACTTAAAATAATAAAATGAACAGCAGCTCATTTTATTTTCCTTCTGGGTATCAGTTTTGATGACCGGGCGTTTGAATGGGAGACATGATGGAAAATAAGTATACAGCTTTTTAATATTGGAGTGCAAAACTTGCAACAATAATGCTCCTAACTTAGTTTATCAGAAGAGATGAAACAGCTGTGTCATCACTGTGTTTTTAAAAGTTAGTGTAGAGCGCCTGCGAGCCGAGCTAGCAGAGTAGTTTTTATACGTGACGCCTGCATTAGCCAGTATTTATCTTCATAAATAAACCTTCCAGGTACAAAAACGAGCATGGCTAACAAACAGCTAATTAATAGCTAACAAATGGCTAACAGAAGGCTAACTGATGGCTAACAAACAGCTAACAGATGGCTAACGGATGGCTAACATACGGCTAACTGACAGCTAACAGGCTGCTAATGCCTTCATCACTCAATACATCAACGTTAAATCAGAAAGCCTCCGCCATTTTTTATTTCACCGCTTCTCCGTCAGCACTGAAAATCCTGGTGTCCCTGAGTCGGTTCGTTACTGTTGATTAGTTTGAGCTCTGCTGCCACCTGGTGACGGGAGGACTGCTTATATTTGAAACATGAATATAACACAAGAACGTTGAAAAATATTGATTTAAAATCTCGTCATTCCTCCTTCTCTTTTTTCTTCATGTCATTATGACTCTTCATCCCGCTTTTTTTCCTCTTCCTTTTATTCTGTTTGTCAGCTGCTTCCTTTTTCCCTGCTCTCTTCTTGCTCATATCCACTTAGATTTTCTGTGCATATTTTGGCAAAATAATAAGCAGCATTAAGATTCAGTTTCTTCCTTTTTCATATCAAAGAGATTGCGTGTTTTCCCAAAAGGTTTTTTATGCCTCAAAAACAACACAGCAGCCACCGCCAGAGATTAAAGTTCATTCTAAGGAGACAGACCCGGCAGTAAGAAATATCCTGAAATATGAGGAATTATGGATAAAACTTCAGCTACAGCAGGAAGTAGAAACGCCGCTCCGGGCTGCAAAAGAGTCTTTTTGTTTCTGGCTTTGAGTGCCAAATAACTGTTCTGAAAATGTGAGGAACAGAAGCAGAAACTGTCTGTCCGTTGCTTATTGCAGGTCCGGCGCAGACAGAGCCGAGGGCGTGTGCACCTCAGGTTGCAGTCTGCCCCCCCAGCTGCAGCTGCAACAACAACATCGTGGACTGCCGGCGGAAAGGCCTGACGGAGATCCCAGCCAACCTCCCAGAGGGCATTGTGGAAATGTAAGCTAGCCTGGGTTCACCTCGCTTTCCCTGTTAGCTTCTGCTAATTTTTCTGTGTTCAGTAGGTTAGCGTTAGTGTAGCTAAGGTTTTTGTTTAATGAAGTAGGGGTGAGTAAAGGTAACATTTTGGTTAGCTATTGGTGCTAGGATGACATGGATAGTTTGAGCGTATCAAAGTTGGTTTATTTTTTACTGCAACAGAAACATTTTTTTCACATCATGAGTCACATGATCAAATACAGGATGTTGCTACTGATGTAAACCACGATAAAGGCAACAACAGGAAGTAGTTGGTGGTGATGAGGCATTGTGTAAATTTTAATGATTTATTGCGTAACCAAACTTTTTCATGTGAGAAATTTAGACGTGTTTCATTTGTTTGATATTAGTGGAAGATCGACTAAGATTTGTGCACATTTGTCAGCTTTGTTACAGCAACAGTTTTCTACAAAAAAAATTAAGTCTTAAATAGTTATTATTGTCATTTTTATTCTTGTCACAATATTAACACAAAATATCATGATGAAAATTTTAAGTCCATGTTGCCCACAGCTACTACGATGGAAGAAAAACGTCTCAAATGCATCAATACAAGCCTGAAGTTCTGATGTTACACACACACACACACACACACACACACACACACACACACACACACACACACACACCCACACACACACACACACACACACACACACACACACACACACACACACACACCCACACACACACACACACGCGCGTTCCACCAGGGGACATGTTTCTGTATCGTTCTGTATCGACCGGCGTCCCCGGCCTTTCTGTGCAGAGGATAGCTGCTTGATTGCTCTGTGACTGAAGGAGAAACTTTGCAGGACGTTTCTACCACAGTTCTTTTCACAACTCCTAATGTGACCATTGATATTAAACAAGCTGCATAAATGTATTTTTTCTCACTTAGCAGACATTTCTTTACATAAAATACTCTTTGTAAAACAAACTTATTTCTATTGGTACTAATTATAAATGCCTGGAAATTATTTTGTGTCATCACTTGACTTATGATCATTTTGGACGTATTCTGGGTTAAAAGAATTACTTTTTTGTGGCATTTTGCTGCATTCTTCCACATTTTGCAGCGCTTCATGGTGTTTTGCTACAGTTTACCGTTTAAGCCATGATCGTCGCTGTCGGACAGAAACCGACTTTCTGAAAGACTTTTCTTGTTTTGATTTCTGGCTACGTTTTATAAATAAATCTACAACTGTAAAAATATTTCACATTTCCATTGACGAAAGCTGACAAGAGATGAAGTGGTCCTCAGGAATTGAACTGAATTATTCATCGTTTATTCTCATTTCATTATAGCATGCTTTATTCCACTACAAAACACTACACTACAAAATGTGATGATTTTGTTCTGAGGCTTTTCACAGGGCATGCTCTCTGTTTGGAGCAGTTGTGATGAATGTTGAGCCACAGACAGAAGCAGAGTTTAACAGTTTGATGTATCTGCAGTTCTTCAATAATCTCTGTGTTCATCCTCTAAATTCGCCGCCATTGTTTGCTTCCATCAGCTTCTGCTTTCATCGAGGCGTGACCCATTTCCTGTTTCATTTGATCTGAGGTTCTGAGGTTATTTTGCTTTAAACCTTGAAGACGTTTCAGCCTCTCCTTCAGCAAGGAGTCGGCTCCTCAGGTTGGCTTGGTTCTGATTGGTTCTGATTGGTTCTGTCAGAACCGAAGCGTCCTGCTTTCCTTCAAGTCTGGATGGAAATCAGGTTTACTGACAGCATATGAATGCGTTCAGAACCAGAACCAGGAAGATGTTTAGTTTTTTATTCTAATCGGATCAGTTTCAAATTTATCTTCATTACTGATAGAAAGGAGGCAGATATGGATGGATGGATAAAGGGAGAAGAGGAGGGATGGAGGAGGATGTGAAGAAAAGAGGAAGAAGGGGAGGAAGAAGGGGAGGAAGAGGAGGGCTGGATTAGTTTCCATTCATCATCCTGACAGCCGACCCTCTGGCCGGCCTTGGGACCTCACCACATCCTTCACTTTCTCTCCTCTAATTTCTCCTTTGCTGTCCTTTTTTCCCTCCATCCTCTCTTCCTCTTCCTCCACCTTCACATCCTTTAATCCTCGTCTCTTGATGTTCGGGAGTAAATTTGATGATTTTGTTGTTCATGATAGCAGTGAAGCTGGTTCCTCTCTGATAACATTCAGAGATTTATTGAAATTAAAATGTAGAAATTTAAAGTTAAATCTTCAATGAAATGCTGAAAACCTATCTGAGCTGAACTTTTAGTTTGGCTGTTAGTTTGACTTCAGCTAAAACTGATAAAATTGAAAAAATGTTCTAATCATTATTACGGAACAGAACCATTGCAGCATTTGCCATTGTTGTTTATTTGTGCTGCTTTTCTGACTCAGAGCTCTGTTTTAAGCTCCCTAGTGTAGTAGAAGTCCCAGGAGGATTTATGTTTGTGATGGTAGGAAAAATAGTTTAATGGTTGCTGTGAAGACCAGGTGAACCTGCAGAGTTCTGTCATCCCCAGTTTGACCAACTTAAAGTAACTCAACTAACTACATTTATTTTTCATACAAAGAAAACAACTGGGAACCTTTGTATTGACGTGTTTCTGGTACGTCTGTAAATATGCCGCACAGCCACATCTGCTTACAGTAGCCATGGAAGCTGCTTCTCTCAGTTGATTTCTGCTTCCAACCGATCTGATCGGACGCTGGAAAAGACTGTTGCTATGTTCATGTTGTGCTAAATGGAAGATTTGATTCAATATTTTCGCAAGCAAACAATAAAAATAAATGGAAAAAGATTCATTTCAAAAACAAAACTTTTATTTCTCAATCAATAAAACAAAAATAAACATTTTCAATTTTTGAAACGTATTCCTTGCTTGCGGTAATACAGAAACAAATTTCTGTTGTTTCACTATTTTTATGTGAAGAAAGTTTTTATGTAAAGTCGACCAGGGATTCCCTGACTGATGTTTTTCTTCCTGAAGCCGTTTGGAGCAGAACCTGATCAAAAGCGTCCCGCCAGGAGCGTTCACAGCCTACAAGAAGCTGAAGAGAATGTGAGTAAACACACATACACACAAGACAAAGTTTTGTTTAGATACCGAAAATTTCAAATACACTCCATGAATTATACCGTTAAACCACATAGACAGACAAAAACACACACACATAGTAATGATCCATTTGGATCAGTTCATTTTCCTCTTACTGCCTGTTTTTTCAGCTTTGTCTCTTCAAATTTCAAGACTCTCTTCTTCCTTTCGTCGCCGTCTGTTTTTCCTCCTGATTAGTCGTTTTTCATGTTTCTGATCGTTTGTCTGGCAAGTTGAATCCCGTTTTTTCCGTCATTCTGTCCACAGAGACCTGAGCAAGAACCAGATCTCCGACGTGGCGGCGGACGCCTTCAGCGGACTGCGGTCGCTCACTTCACTGTAAGTTCGTCAAGCGTTCTAACATGCAGGACAAAAAGAGCAGTCAGGAAGTCGCTGAATAAAGGCGTTTCCATGGTGCTGAGTTTGTGTCTTTGTTTGACCCTCACAGGGTTCTTTACGGCAACAAGATCGCTGAGCTACCGAAAGGAATATTTGATGGACTTTCTTCCCTGCAGCTACTGTGAGTCTTCAGGAAACTGAAATATTTTCATCATTTTAGCTTCATAATACCGGAACAGAGAAGGAGAGCGATGCAAGGTGGAAATGCAAATGAAAATCAGGATTTAAGAAAACAGAGATTGAGTCAAACAATGAAATACTCGGCTTGTTTTGTTTTTTAAATTACGCAGTTAAACATGAATAGCAGTGATTTGGGATTTTTAACCTGACATGAATAGAAAAAGATGGTGATTTATTTTCAAAAGTCATGTTTTCTGCGCGCTGTGGTGGTGCAGCGGGTTAGCTCGACGCGGACGTCGCGGGTTCGACTCCCGGTCCCGGCGACCTTTGCCACATGTCTTCCCCCCTCTTTTCTGTCTGCCTACTGTCGAAAATACAAGCCACTAGCGCCGCAAAAACTCTTCGGAGAAAAAAATTATTTAAAAAAAGGTCATGTTTTCATCATGTTAAATAAATACAAGAGAAAAGGATGCTAAATAAAGCTACATAAAGAGAAGAGAAAACGATGCAAGGCTCGTGTTTCAACGCTGCATCATTTAGCCCTTTTTAAAAACAAACTGATCCTCCCCTCACAGCTTCCTGGACCTCCTGTCACCATGTTGGACTCCACAGCCGACCGTCAGTGGTCATAATGTTCTGCTTCTTTTCTTGACTGTTTGTGTTTCAGATTACTGAACGCCAACAAGATCAACTGTTTGAGAGTGAATGCCTTCCAGGACCTGCAGAACCTGAACCTCCTGTCTCTGTATGACAACAAGCTGCAGAGCATCAGTAAAGGCCTCTTCGACCCGCTTCGCTCCATCAAGACGCTGTAAGTTCAAGATGGCCGCCATGGTTGTCAAAATAATGTATTTTTGAACAAAAGGTCCCAATATTTATCACAGATAAATACTTTTGGTGTCGAATAATACTTTATTGGACCTTTAGAAATTGTACTTAGTGATAATATTTAGATTTTTCAAGATGGCCACCATGGATGTCATGGAAAGGTAATTATTGCACTGAAACAGTAAATTAGTTGAATGTGCATGATTTAATCAGCCATATAAATCATGCATATTTTGTTGGTCTGGTGGACATTTTACAAAATGGCCGCCATGGTTGTAATGGAGAATAGATGAAAGAAATTCTGCACTAAAACTGGCTGTATTTTATACCATTCATGGCCACAACTAACCACAACATTAGCTTCATTAACAGCCAATTTGCCAGTCAAGAATCTTAGCTAGGCTAATGCTACCACTAAACAGAAAAGCATTAGTTGAAGTTAATGCTAAACATATAAAACATTAGCAGAAGCTAATGCTAACCACTAAGACGATTGTATCATCTTCTTCCAGTTGACGACTGATCTGAGATTCGCAGTAAAGTCCTCAGTTTCTGATTCTGCTTCATTTGATCACTTTAGCTTTTTATGAACATTACGACTAAACTGGAAAATATATGATGTGACATAAAGTTTATTCAGGTCATAAAAATGGGGAACATTTTATGGCAATAATTGGCTGAAAGGGTTCCAAAACGGCGTCCATCTTGAACAGTGGTGTAATTCTTAAATTACAGTAAATGATGGGAAATGTGAAAAACATCCCGCAAGAGGCTTAAGGTTTATTGTTGAATCCATATTTGGAGTATATTTACAGTAATGTTGTTCACAAATCAGCAGTGTTATTATTATTATTGTTGTTGCTGTTGTTTTTGTTGTTGCTGCTATTGTTGTTATCATCCTGTGTCTCCAGCCACCTGGCCCAGAATCCCTTCATGTGCGACTGTCACCTGAAGTGGTTGGCCGACTTCCTGTTCGATAATCCCATCGAGACCAGCGGCGCGCGCTGCAGCCACCCGCGCCGGCTGGCCAACAAACGCATCAGCCAGGTCAAAGGCAAGAAGTTCAGGTGCACAGGTGAGCGCCGCACTCTGCTCTTCAGGGGTCAGGGGTCATCCTCCCTCTGGATCCTTCCAGACACAGACATGTTTCATTTGGGTTTCGTCTAGGACCAGATATTTATCGTTTATCTTTTATCGTTTAGCACTTCTTATCACGAGAAGAAGCTTAACTCATTGTTATGATAATGATGTTTAAAAAGAATTAGAAAATGATTCTTATTATCTGATTTGACTATTTTCTCTTCTATTTATTCAAAGAAAGCATCTATAAATATCAATACATTTGAAAATATGGTTAAACAGTCATGATCAAACCTGTTGAAGGCTGCAGCAAACCTGACTCTAAAAATTATGAAAAAACTGTTTTTTAATAATTAGACTTTGATGTATTTCGAGAAATAATTGCATTTCATTTCCACCGATGAAGATGTAACTTTTTAACATCTATTTTGACATTAACATTGACAGTATTACATAATCTTATCATCAATATCAACATCTGATGGAAAGAAATTCAGAAGAAGAAATTAGGATTAAAAAAATATATATTATTTTAAAAAAATACATCTTTATTCTAAAGTAGCGTTCCTCAACGGGGCGGTACCGCCCCCCGGGGGGCGTCCAGAGGACAGCAGGGGGCGCTGGGATTCCTTTGGGGGCCGTTTGCTCCAAGGTAAACTTTACACTTGAAATCCACAGCAATACTGGTTTAGACTTTGAGCAAAAACTGTTAACACTGTATTGTGGAACATTAAAACATGTCAGGCTGCAGCTGCATCGACAGCAGCTACTGGTAGCTTCACTGCATCAGTTCAGCGTCACACCGGCTGATGACGGCGCTGTGACTCACTTGTCTGGTCGTTTTATAGAGCTAACATCGGCGCTGTAGGTGATCTGGTATGAAATGGTAGCACCACAGATTCTGATTTTAATCATCAGAATCCTGGAGCTAAAATGTTTATGACAGTCTGCTTTTCTCCATCGATACGCTCCTCGACCGCCCCGCACCGCAGGGGGTAAAGGGGAAAAAAAGACTCCGAAAACAGAGAACCAGGATGTAGAACGGAGCAACGATGTGAATCAGGATCAGAGAATCCAGAGAAAAATCAATCTGAGGGCAAATCAGGTGGAACACGTGATGATGAGGCGGCGCAGCAGCTGATGAACATGATGAGTAAAGATTACTGCTGGTCAATACAAACAATAAAATTAAACCAGCAACAGCAAAGAAACTAAAGAAGACAGCAATAAACCACGAGAGCATAAAACTAATCCAAGAAAACTAAATGGAAACGAATGAAGAACAAAATAAAAGAATAAACTAAGAAACTAAAGACAGAGGAATAAACTGGTATGGCAAGACCTTTCGAGCAATAATGACCACAGAGGAAGTTCAGGTGCACAGGTATGGCAAGAATACAAGGTTTGAGTCTATGGCCAGTACTAAGAATAAATATATTTTACAGACAATAACAGGAAGGAACTTATCACTCATTTATGCTTTAATTAGATTTTATCTTATATATTCATTCCATATTATTTTCCATGCCAGTGTTAATGTCATGAGGCTGTTCGGTGACTTTCATTCTGACTCATTTGGATTTGATTAAGAACCAGCTTTGTTCTGTGTAATTTCTGTCCAGTAAAACTATTAATCAATAAACCAACAGTCTGGTCTATATAAAGATATAATCCATGTTTCTGTCCCATATTTGTGTGGCATTAAAATGATCTGGATCTTTTGTTTTTCCACTGAAAGCTGTGGTTTGCACATTAATGCCATGTGGGTGAAATTCTTTGGATGAAGCTCTGATGTCCCGTTCTCCTGAAGGCAGCACGGAGCTGCAGCAGCAGAACCTGACAGAACCACTGAAGAGAAGAAGACTGATAAAACTGACCATGTTTTAATGTTGCAGAGTTCAGTCTGTTTGCAAATAGATCAAAGTTTAAACAGGTTGAACAACTTTTATCTGGTCATTTTCTGCAACATTTAACAATAGAAAATGTTTCAGAACAAGAATATTTTTCCACTCTGATTGGCTGCTGATTTTTACTTGAATATTCATTCATTGCATTTTTCTTAGACACCTGTAAAATTAATTTCTATTCACGTGACTTTTTTGTTCTCTGGGAAATTATTTTTAATGATAAATACATGAACCATAAAAATCAAAACATCAACAATAGTGAGAGTAAAATTAATAACAATCTTTGATGTGGCGTGAAGGACCTGGATAATGGACAGGGGCCCCTGGCCCAAAAAAAGGTTGAGAAACACTGATCTAAAGGTTTACTTAGCTGGACTCTGCAGGCTAAAGGCTACAGACATCTGGATTAGATCAGAGCAGATTCAGGTGTTAGAACGGCCCAGTCAAAGTCCTGACCTGAATCGAAATGGGAATTTATGAAAAGCTGATGTTCTCCATCCAGTCTGCCTGAGCTGGAGATGACAGATGGAAAAAAATCCATTTTATCGCTAAATAACCTGCTTTGCTTCTTTATTGTTTTTATTTACTACATTGTGAGATCCATGTGTTGCATTGACAGGAAGTCTGACAGGAAGTCGGGGGGCATGAAGACTTTCTGACATGAACTCATTTCTGTCGTTTCCTCCGCCTCCAGCCTCTTACAGAGATGCTGCATGTTCTCCTGCCAGCAGGGCGGCGCTGTTTCAGATCTGTTTCCGACCCATGTCTCGACGGGGAGAGTTGTTCCCCGTCACGTTCCCATTGTTGTTCCCAGGTTTTAAATTCCCGACTAAGCGCCATCTGTAGCTCCGCCCCCTGCCACGCCCTGTTGGAGGCGGCAGCCTCTGCTTCAGCTCTTCCTGTCTGTCGCTTCTCCTACCTGTGCTCCCCTCCCGCCGCTGCCTCCTCCTCCTCTTGACCCCTGACCTTTCTCTGCCCCCTCTCCCCTGACTGACTGGCGCAGCTCTCTGTCGCCCCGCCTTCCTCCTGTGTGGACCTTCATTCTGATTGGTTCTGCAGCTGTCTCTTGTGCTTGATCTAACCATGTGGCCCCGCCTACTGTGACATCACATGGTTCCGTCAAGCGCCAGGGACCGCGCGGCACACGCCCACATGCCTCTCCTGGCCAATCACACGCCTCGGAGCCTGTAGGGGTTCGGCTCTGACTCCTCTGACGCCGTGAGAACGTTTTGCTTTATCTTTGTTGCACAATCATAATCTGACGTCAGATATTCCAAATTTCAGCGCTAACTGCCGGTAAAATTTTACAGAACTGATTGCAGGTGGAGATTTTCATTTTAATGTGTTTTTTTTCCCCTTAAAAATTTTTAAATATATTTTTTGCATTTTCCTACCAGCTTTCAGTTTGACTCCTGCTTTCTGTTTTCTGCTCCTTCACTTCCTCTTAGCACAGCACCACTTCCTGTTATCACAGTACCACTTCCTGTTATCATAGCACCACTTCCTGTTATCACAGCAACACTTCCTGTTATCGCTGGTCATGCTGCTTTCATACACGTTCCTCATTAAATCAGACTTGTTTAATAACAGAGGTGAACTCCTCCGGGGTTAAAGGTCGTGTGTCTGCTTAATGTTCATGTTACATGAATTATTTTTTAAAGTTTCTGAATGTTTTGTATCAACATTTTGAACCCACAGCTTTTTTCTCAGTTTGATGGTTTTTTCTCCATCTTCTTGCTGGTTTTAATGTCCCTCCCCTCTTCCTTCTCTCTGTTTCTGTGTCCTCCATTGTGGCTTGCCCCCTGCAGGTCAGGAGGACTACCGCAACCGGCTGAGTGGGGAGTGTTTCCAGGATCTAGTGTGTCCAGAGAGATGTCGCTGTGAAGGCACCGTGGTGGACTGCTCCAACCTCAAACTGACCCGGATTCCTCCGCACATCCCTGAACACACCACCGACCTGTAAGAAACCAAAAACGTCTGCAGGCTTTCGACGTTTGCTTGACGATGTGATGTCACGTCAGACATCAGATCTGACACGATGTCAGATCTGTAGAATATTCTTCTACTGATAGAAACTGATAATTAACGTTAATAATGCCGCTACATCTGGAGGAATAGAGCTCTCCTATAAGAACATAAAGAGTTTGTAGACATTTCTGGAGACGCTCTCTGAGGTCTGATGGATAAAATGACCGTCGCTACACCCATTAGCCATACTTCACATCCTAACTGTGAAGTATGGCACCATGCACATGGCCTTTTTGTTTTTTTTCTTGTGACATTTTGTGCTGCTTACTACCTGATGGTCCGGTCAACTTGGTTCTACTGGAACCAGAACATCTGCTCCACCTCCAGCTGCTGTGGCTCTGAGTCAAACCAGCCTGTTCCCCTCCTGGCCTGTGGGGGCGCTGCACCAACAACCACTGCAGGAAACGACACTAAAACCTCTGAAGACCCTGAGAGCAACTTCCTGCTTCACCAGATGAAACAAGATGGAGGCGTCAGAGTTTAGTGCTGGAGGATTTCTCTTTAGTCTTTGGCTGAAGACCAGGAGCCATTTCTGCTGCTAGCGCTAGGCTAGCATGTTAGCTTTGGTTATATTTACCCAGAATGCCCTGCGCTGTAGTCCACTTCCTGCTTTTGGAGCAGTTTTCAGTCCACTTGGCGGTCACATTCAAACTGAGTTCACGTCAACTGAACCCAGATTGAGGTTTGGAGGAGCAGAGGTCAGAGGTCAATTAGCGTTCACACCTCACCAACCGAACTGGACTTTGTAGAACAACGGACTGGAAGATCTGGTTTTATGAAAAACAGACATATTACTAATAATATAAGATTTGTTCTGGATATTTTAGATTATCCTGATCTTGTCTGTGATAATGGTTTTATTTTATTTCTAGACTTCTATAAAGCATTTGATACGGTGGAACATGAGTTTATCTTTCAAAGTCTAAATATATTTGGGTTTGGGAAATTCTTTACTTCTATTGTTAAAACCTTATACCAAAACAGCAACAGCTCCATCAAATTAAAAAACAACGGACTGGAAGAGGCGTGTCCCCTAAACAGGAAGAGGTGTGTCCTCTACACAGGAAGAGGCGTGTCCTCTACACAGGAAGAGGCGTGTCCTCTACACAGGAAGAGGCGTGTCCTCTACACAGGAAGAGGCGTGTCCCCTACACAGGAAGAGGCGTGTCCTCTACACAGGAAGAGGCGTGTCCTCTACACAGGAAGAGGCGTGTCCCCTACGCAGGAAGAGGCGTGTCCTCTACACAGGAAGAGGCGTGTCCTCTACACAGGAAGAGGCGTGCCCTCTACGCAGGAAGAGGTGTGTCCTCTACACAGGAAGAGGTGTATCCTCTACACAGGAAGAGGCGTATCCTCTACACAGGAAGAGGCGTGTCCTCCGGCCTCGTTAGGGAATTTGAGTTTCTGTTTGTTTCTGCTCCCTGAAGAGGAAGATGATCCGCTCGTCTTCGGCTGCTGGTTGGACTGTGAACTAATCAGAAAATGTGAATCGTTTTGATGAACCGCATCAGGAAACGACGCATCATGTCCACCAAACCTCTTCAGGGTTTTTATAAATCATTCTGGGTTTACTTCATCCAGGTCGCTCTGTGTTTTAATGCTACGCATCTCATTAGAAAGAGTTCCCTGGAGCAGAGCTTTCACTTTCATCCTGCAATTCACACACACACACACACACACACACACCCCCACACACACACACACACACACACACACACACACACACACACACACACACACACACACACACACACACACACACACAGTTCATCCTCTTAGCACCTTTTTAGTACAAATGACCTCAATAAAGCAGATGTCTGGCTTGCTATCTGCCCAGCTGTTTTCTCTGGGCTCAGGGCGATGCGGCTATTGATGACTACATAGAAAAGATTCATCGCTCTTCCTCCTCCTCCCTTTTATTTCTTCATTGTTCTTTGTTTCCCCCTGCATCGTAGTTCAGAGCTCTGTGTTTCCTCGCTGCATGTGAAACAGAAAATAAATGAATCTAACTTCCATCTCTGCCCTGTTCTCTGCAGGCGGCTAAACGACAATGAAATCTCTGTCCTGGAAGCTGCTGGGACGTTCAGGAAGCTGCCCAACCTCAAGAAAATGTACGTTTATTTCCAAACACACTTCTCATCTGAACTGCTTTTTTTCCCCACTCATTAGAGACTCAATTTGTTTTATGAGACAGATCAACAGCTTCACTAGGATGAGCCTTTTAAAGCAGGTTAAAGGGAGATGAATACAAATGCACACCACACTTTTCAGATTATTATGACTTGAAATGTTAAAACTTGTGAATCAGTGTCCTTTTAGCTCACTGTCACATCATATCAAAGGAAAATAAAATAATTAGTTTCAGGCTGAAATGAGGATAAGTTTCCCTTTGGCCTTTTCTTTAATTGATGAGACGACCAGCCAATCAAATCAGAGAGTTTATCAGCAACTGACCAATCAGAGGAAGCAAAGTTCTCCAGGTTTGTCTTTACAAACATGGATTTGGTGCAAAATAATCTGAAAAACATTGTCAGTGTGGAAGAGCCAACAATAATCCATTTCAGAGGGAGGGGAAGTTTATTTTGTTTCTGGAAAATTGTAGGATTTGGATAAATATCTGTTCATCTACATGCAAGTATATCTGTAATGTTATTCATAATTTCAATGTATGCTTCATGATTACACCAAAGATGAATTCATCCAAATCAATAACTAAACTGCAGCTACAAATCTAAACGGTTTCCTTATGAACCAGCATTCATACACCACCTGGCGCCATGGCAACAAGGCTCCACCCACAACCTGTCGCAATAACACTACGATCAAAACATTTTAAAACATTTAATAATTACTCAGGTCATCCGACATAACCATGCAAAGAAATACATGGGGACAATGATTGAAAAAATTAAATAGTAAATAATGATCAATAGAAAACAAATATCTTCCAGAACCTGATCTTTCATGCAGCATCGATCCTGCAGGCCGTAAAACCCAGATTATCGTTTTCTGCTGATCATCAAACAGAATAATGAGAACCAAAGACATCATAATTAAGGTTTCATATTGTTCCTTGTTATTTAACAAATACAATGAAAGTTATCAGCTACTGGAGAGCAGAAAGCCATCAGGACATTAAAATGAAACGAATTGTGAAAATCCTCGGCTGAGCACTGCTTTATGACTCGAAGGAAACATTCAGCAGCTGAGGGAACCTGATGTCGGTTCTTCAGGCCGACTCGCTCTGACTTCATTCCCTTCATGCTGATAAGACAGAAAACTTCACTGACTGTCTGCGTTACACTCCGTGTGGGCGGAGCCGTCGTCCTGTGGCGTCAGGTCAGCTGGTGAACAAACCGTGTGACACCAACACGACCAGGGAAAAGAAATGTAATGAGAAAACTGTCTTAAAGGGCCGGTATCATGTTTACATCATGTTATAAAGTTTTTCTATCATCAGAAACAAACCTGGAGATTTGACTTGAGGCTTTCATGTTTGAGAAATCCTTCAATCTCCATGGCAACCACTCAGCTGCAAAACGCCTAGCTGGACCTAGCTTCACCTTCGAGGTGGAGCTCCTCCAGACTAGCCAGCAGCAATTAGCAAACAAATTACTTCCTGGGGGCAGAGCTTCAGAAAGGCCAGGAGTTTTTAAAGAGACAGAGGCCCAGTTTGACTATGTTAAATTACAAAATGAAATTTCTTTTAGGTCATATTTGATATTTATAGCATTTTAAAACAACTGAAGGTGACATTTTGTAGCATTATTATGCAATAAAACGGAAATCATGATCAAAACACATAAAATAATAATAAAATCATAATAAGGAGCATGAGAGGAGGAAGAGCTGCTGGTTGGAGGAGATGCAGAAAAGCTCAAATAAAGGTCGAATGGATCAAATAATAAATGGAAAAACAAAATGGATCTTCAGTCCAGGTTTACAGTCGGTCCTTATCTGCAGAGAGAGTGTGTGCGTGTCAGAAGATGGAGAAAGATGGAGCAGAGTCGAGTGTTTGATTTATTGGAGAGGAAATTGCTAACCATCCAGCAGCATCACTGACAATATAGATTGGTTTGCTCTCATTTCCATTTTCCTCCATTCTTCTCCTCCTCCGCCTCCTTCGTCTTTGCTTTGCTTTAATACAGCTGACTTCATATCTGTCTGACATCTTTTTTCATTCTTCTCCTACCCTGAATGTTCCGCTCCTTTCTGGTGAGCAGAACCACAGCGAGCTGCCAAAAGCTGCTCTGAGCTGCTGTCATGGCCGCCGGTGGTTAGGACGTCACTAGCGAACGAAGTCCGCTAGCTAGCGACGTCCGCTAACGTTATTAGACGTCTGCTAACGTTATAGCAGACGTTAACTAACCTAGCAGACGCTAGCTAACGTTAGCTAGCAGACGTTAGCTAGCAGACGTTAGCTAGCAGACGTTAGCTAACCTAGCAGACGCTAAGGCTGCCCGCGGCCGCCCGCCTCATCACTGCACTTTCTCCTCCCTCCAGTCTGGAGTGTTTTATGTCTTCAGGTTTCTGTGTTATCTCGTGAAAGAAAAAGATATTACAATGAGAGACGTTAATGGAGGGACGTGACTAATTGCTGCAATCAGAGGCAGCGTGCGGGATCTTATCTGGCCCGGTACCGCCGGACCTGCTGAAACACCTGCTGATGCTCCGATTCTTCCCCAGAAACCTGAGCAACAACAAGCTGAGGGATGTGAGAGAGGGCGCCTTCGACGGCGCCGCCGGCGTCCTGGAGCTGCTGCTGACCGGGAACAAGCTAACCGCGCTGCAGGGCCGCATGTTCCGGGGCCTCAGCGGCCTCAAGACCCTGTGAGTTACCGAACCGCTCCGGGTGGGTGGGTGGCGGGGCGAGCAGTAAATCTGTTTTCTGCCTCAAAGTGGGGACTTTCCCTGCAGGCGACGATTAAATCGTTAGCTTTTATTAGGAAGAACTGGCTGTGCTTTCTGGGTTAAACGGGCCGGCTGACATGGAAAGAACCCAGACCCGGTTTCAGAGAAGGAGCAGCTGCAGGAAGAGAGCAGAACCAGAACAGAACCAGACATGACAAACCCATTGATTTTTCATCTCTGGTTCTGGAACCACAGCATCATTTCTCCACGTCGACTCTTCACCGTCTCATCCGTTTCATTTACTGGCTGATTTTTCCGTCTGGTTCTGTTTGTTCTTTTCTTGTGTCTCTGCCAGTTTTTATTCTGAGGGACAAAACTACAAGGCCCATAATGCATTGCAGCTGGCAGTGGGATCTGGGCGTGACTGCCTGGTTATTGATGCACAGCACTTATAAAAAAACTGCTGGATTTTAAAAAAATCAGTTTTTGCTTCAAATTTTATATTTTATGAAACTTTTTCTAGTAAAAACATCAGCATTTTTATACAATTGACTAAATTTGTTGACACTGAATATCAAACTACATTGGGAATAAAATTAGAGGTGCACCTATTACAGTTTTCTGGCCGATCGCTGATTACCGATCTTTTAAAAAGCCTGAGCTGATCCCGATTTTGGCCGATACCAGTTGGTTCGTCTGAAATGTTGCTCAATATAGCAAGACACGAGGGTCGCTATAGTTACGCTATAGTTATGGTGGAACGGTCTGCCAGTCAAACGTTTCTCACAGGAGAGCGGAAGAGCACACTGCTTGATTCTTAGACCTTTGGGAAGCTACATCCACCGATCACCAAAATTAAGGAGATCAGCGTCAATAATTGGTGAACCTCTAAATAAAATGGCTGCAATTTGAAAAATATTTTATGTTTCCTTTCAGCCATTTTTGTTCATTTTGACGCCATTTTGAACGGTGCTGGTTCCTTCAGCAGCTCCTGTCCTCACAGGAAGAACAGAAACAGAAACCAGAGGGACACGCCTGACCCCCCCACACACCGTCCAATTAGGCCCAGAGAGTGTGTGTGTGTGTGTGTGTGTGTGTGTGTGTGTGTGTGTGTGTGTGTGTGTGTGTGTGTGTGTGTGTGTGAGACACTGTAATGCTATCATGTACATATACACACACTAATGAGTCCCTAATGCCATCATGGCGGTCTCTGTATTATGTTAAGAGGCTCCTGCTCCAGTAATAGCCCCGCTAACCTGGTTAGCCTGTCCAGAGATTGCTAATGCTAACTAACTCACTTACGCTCCCTGATGATGTCATGTTCCGGGCCGACATGGCCGCCAGCGCGCTTCCTGTCCAGGATGACATCATCTCAGATCAAATCTTCTGTCCTGAATCATTTCAGTGAAATAATTACTGGCAGTCAGAAAAGAGGGAAACACTGGATTGATTCTTCGTCTCTAAATCACCAACACAACGTTATTATAGAAAACCAACCAAAACTGACGTAGTGAAAACGTTTCATTAACTGAAATAAAGAAAAACAGTAATTTATACAGAAAACTGCAACTATGTCATTTATAAACCTAATCGAAACATGTTCAAATGATTAATATCTTTATGTTTATCTTTATGAATCTATTTATTAGCCTTTCAAACTGATGAGAAATCATTTTTTCCCCACACAAGCAGCTTACGTCGTTTCAGACATCCACATGTGCATCTCTCATGCGTTTCCTGGTTTCACATGTGAAATTCATGAGATTTTCTGTTGGGGAAGATTTGAAACGTCAGCCAATGAGAGACGAGGAAATCTGAGAGCAAAGAATGCTGGGAGATTCACACATTGATCACAGATTAAACTGATCAGGGATTATTTTAAAAATGTATTCTAATAAATTATGAAAATATGATTATTTATGTTAGAAATGATCTGTAGAAAAATCTGAGGAAGTGGTTTTTT
Organism: Poeciliopsis gracilis; assembly: GCA_911649635.1. Classification (NCBI taxonomy): domain Eukaryota; kingdom Metazoa; phylum Chordata; class Actinopteri; order Cyprinodontiformes; family Poeciliidae; genus Poeciliopsis; species Poeciliopsis gracilis. The sequence continues at coordinate 3,927,359 of CAJVRI010000557.1, forward strand.
AAACTGTGTGTGTGTGTGTGTGTGTGTGTGTGTGGTTTGTGTGTGTGTGTGTGTGTGTGTGTGTGTGTGTGTGTGTGTGTGTGTGTGCAGCATGCTGCGCAGCAACCAGATCAGCTGCATCGATAATGGCACCTTCAGCGGCCTGAGCTCGGTGCGCCTCCTCTCCCTCTACGACAACCGGATCTCCAGCATCGCCCCGGGGGCCTTCGCCACCCTGCACTCGCTCTCCACCATGTGAGTCACCTTCCTCACCTCCTCATCCTCACCTGCGTTTCCAATACACACAGCTTGGTATTGCTGCACGTTTCTCTGTGGAAATCATCTTCCTCACAGACGCTCATCTTCATCGAGTCGATTGGCTGGAATCCCAGGACATTAGTTATCAAAGTATCGACACACACACCTCACACACACACCTCACACACACACCTCACACACACACCTCATACACACACCTCATACACACACCTCACACACACACCTCACACACACACCTCACACACACACCTCACACACACACCACACACACTGGAGCTGCAGTTTGGGTTTGTCCTGCTGAAGCCGAGCTCAGCTGCTGCTGCAACCACCTGCTGGATTATGAAACTAATTGATCTGATTTGATTAGTTTGGATGTGAGGAGGAGGAGGGTTTGGGATCAGGCTGGTTTGGTTCCAGTTAAGATGAAGATGCTCTGACCAGCCAGATGGAGGCTGGCTGGTAGAAACTCTTCACATCCAGTTTATAGTCTCTTCTTAAAGGTTTAGAGTCGTTTCAATGTGGTGTTTGTCTGTTTTCCTGTCTCTCTGTGTGGAGAGTAGCAGCTTGTCTCTCTTTCGGTCCGATTCTTGTCTTCAGTATCGGACCTCTGAGTGTCTCTTCGTTGCTCTGATGCTCCTCGGTTCTGTGTGACGTTGGTTCTGCAACTAGCAGATAATCCCTGAGGGAAACTCTTCAACTGACCCGACTACAGTGTTGTGTGTGTTGCTGCACATGCTGCGCGTTTCAGAATGTTTCAGTCAGACGGAGCAGAACGACGAAACGTTTGTTGGTTTGGGCCGGAGTCCGGGTCCGATGCGACCAGCACCCGGTTCTGACCCACAGCGTTTTCTTTTAATGGTTGCACCTAAATGATTCTGGTCCAAAGCTTGCTTCATCCTCTGACTTCATACACGGAAAGTTCTTGAATTATAAATATGATTAATCTGCCCCATGATGTCGATCCACCCCGTGATCTGACCTCCGGTCCCGTCGGCGCAGAGCGAAGAGCAGAAAGGAAAAGCAGGAACCGAGGGAAACGACACAAACATGAACGTTACTCAAAAAGAAAATAACATTTAGGGGGTACACTGCAAAATATTTAACTATTATATGGGATACTAACCACAGCAGTATTAGCTTCACGCTAACCACAGCAGGACTAGCTTCACGCTAACCACAGCAGGACTAGCTTCATGCTAACCACAGCGGGACTAGCTTCATGCTAACCACAGCAGGATAGCTTCATGCTAACCACAGCAGGACTAGCTTCATGCTAACCACAGCAGGAATAGCTTCATGCTAACCACAGCAGGAATAGCTTCACGCTAACCACAGCAGGACTAGCTTCATGCTAACCACAGCAGGAATAGCTTTATGCTAACCACAGCAGGAATAGCTTCACGCTAACCACAGCAGCATTAGCTTCATGCTAACCACAGCAGGAATAGCTTCATGCTAACCACAGCAATAGAAGCATTATATAAACCCAGTAAAGTTCATACCTAATTAAAACAGCTGCAGCTGAACAAACTAATAGAGCTTTGGATCCAATGTCACTGCGTGTGACGTTTATGTGGATCTGAACATTTTCTGTTTAGAAACAGAAACAAAGAGAAAGAGTCGATGAGGGGAGAGCAACCGGAGCCTTTAGTTTCACTTCCATTCTCTTCTGAATGGATGGAAATTAAACACAACTTTCCCTCTCTTCTCTTGGATACATTTGTTTGCAGATCCAAATTTTATGAGCTAATCTCTCTATTATGGGATGTTAATTCTGACTCGAGCTGCGGATGGAATCAGGCTGAGTTTTTTTTTCTGACCTCTGACCCCTTCCCGTCCACAGTAACCTGTTGTCCAACCCGTACGTGTGCGACTGCCACCTGGCCTGGCTGGGCCAGTGGCTGAAGAAGACCCGGGTGGTGAGCGGGAACCCGCGCTGCCAGAGGCCCGGCTTCCTGAAGGAGATCCCCATCCAGGACGTAGCCACGCCCGACTTCACCTGCGACGGTCAGACGCCAGGCATGCTAATGCTAAGGATGTTTATGATGCTAATTATGCTAATTCTGTCTGCTACCCTGAAACGCTTCAGGAAGGAAACCTGAACTTTTTCATTAAATGGTATGAAGGTCAAACATAAAAAGAAAAATTTAAGTTTCCAAGAATCTCGAGAGACAACAAACTTAAGCGCTGCAAATCTGATTTACCTTCAGAACCTGATTCAACCAAACATCCAACCAAACATCCAACCAAACATCCAACCAAACATCCAACCAAACATCCAACCAAACATCCAACCAAACATCCAACCAAACATCCAACCAAACATCCAACCGTCCCTCTCTCTGCTCGTCAGCTTTTGTTGTTTATTGAATTTCAAATCAGAA